>CM064533.1:48477237-48757188 GCA_032716605.1 Paralithodes platypus | reverse complement strand
GTGCCTACTGCAATTATGCACAAATAGAGAACACGTTGGGCGGCAGAAATTAATAATAACATGTTCATAATTCATAAATGTGTCAATTGCATGATGATAAGGCGGTTTACAAATTGTACCTGTTCGCTGTTTAAGTAAATTGGAAGTAGTTCCGATTTCGATTGTGCTTGAGCATAAATATTAGTGAAAGCAAGATTTTAATCATAATTTTCAAACGGTCTTTCTCACCCAAACAAAAACACCGGTATTATTAACAGTGCTTAACCCACTCATTTACAATGGCTATTTCTATGCCATTAACAATACCCTAAGAAGAGGTAATATATTATGGACACCTCCTCCCTCATGTTAAGCTCAATTAGTTAGGAGATTTTAAGACGTTTGCCCCATTAAGTTGGCAATTGTAATACCATATCATTATTTGTTAATATTAAGGCATTTTGTGCCATTTATGTGTCGATGTTTTCCTGGAGTTTATATTGTACCTGTGATACAGATTTATAATACAGTTTTTTTAAAGAAAACCAGTTTGCCTGAGGTCTACAAAAAGTGCGGAATACTACGTACTTAGTTACGTACTTACTTACACAAGGTTCTGAAATAGACTTAACAGCCTTTGGGTGACGACGACGAGATCTACAAGATGGAAGTCCCTGTTTGTTGACTGCTTAGAAAGGTTGCATGGTCACCACTAAAGAAAAGGAATATTCTGATGAGGAAATGAGGAGAATGCTTGAGTCCCTAACCAATAAAGGTCAGCCAGTCACCATAAAACCAAGGTAAGCATTAACTTTATGTGGTCCCATTCCCACCACGGAGCTACAATTATGGGACTACAAATATAACCCCAGGGATACAGCCAGAGTAAACGCGAGGGAAGCAAGAAGTCATGAAGGTGTCTACGTCAGTCGAGATCGCCACAACATTTGGTTGTAATCTTCAAATGATGAAGATGGTAGTAACATATATTGTATGTCACACGTTGCATAATATATATATCTTTGTTCGGAGTAAGGGACGGTTGCTTATATCTTATTTCATTATTGGAGATTACTACCATATTACCGGATCTTGCATATTTCACTATCATGTACCAACATCTGGCCGACATTAATATCATATTTCAACATCTGCCATACATTATAATGCTCAATCATCTGACATGCATCACTATCTTATTACAGCAATTGCAGACAACTACAATATGCCAGCATCCGGCAGACAGCATTACCTTATTTCACTATCCTGGCAGACATTACCCTCTTCATTACACTATTTAGCAGACAAACTTATTATTCCACTTTCTGGCAGATATTTCTAGTTTATTCCACCATCTGGCAGAACTCACTACCATAGCCCACAATCTGGCAGACCTTACTAACATAGCCCACCATATGGCGGGCCTTATTACCATAGTACATCATCTGGCAGGCATCAACACCTTTTTCTAACATCACTATATAAATCCAGAATCAGGCAGGCATCCCTATTACATTGCAACATCTGACACATTATTCCAATATTTAAGAAATATTTCCGAAGTCCGACCGATCTGGCAGACGTTAACAGATAACCTAGATTCCATTTCAATAAAAGTCAAATGGTGCAACATTTCCTCGAGCCCAGCACACAATGTGACTAACGTGAATGGTCAGATGGCCTGCATCCAGTGCAATATTGGAGTGTTGCAATACATACATCGGGGTCATGGATGCCAGGATCGCCATTGACGTCTTGAAAATCATACATCGTTTTCAGTGTATGACATGGGCCTTTCAGCAACTACTAAAGATGTACCAGCAGACCCAAGAGTCTGATCTCAGCCTTGCCCTTGGTACATCCATTATCCTTTTGTTTGCAATTCTTCATTCTGCTTTCCGAAACAATATGCAATTTCAGGACGATTATTATTGACACAAGGATACACACATATATATATATATATATATATATACCGGTATATATATATATATATTTAACACCACACATAAAACATATTACGGGTGGGATATGTTATGTGTTTAGGTGCTATTGGGAGGTGAAGAGGAACGGGTATAAAATGATAGGGGGATAAGGAAATAAGCAAACATTGTTCAGATCATTCACTTAATCCGTTATGCAATAACAATATGTATAGCTTAACCTTCAGAAATATATTCTCAAAATGATATTCTCTAACTTTCACTTCTGAAATCCGAAAAGGCTCAAAGTACTAAGAGGATACGGAATCCACGAAACATAATATACAGTATATATACATCAACGAAGACAAGGTGGATACCACCATTGTATTAATGTAAGTTACTGAAGATAAAACTAATACAGTTAAAGAGAAAACAGAATTATAGATGTAGTAGACATTGTACAACACTCTCTAGTAAGGAACAAATGAAGGAAACAAGATAATGACATGAGCGGGGGAGAGAGAGCTGGAGAAAGACAAAGAGAGAGGGAAAGAAGAGGATGGGGAGATGTAAGCGGCGGAAGGAGAGAAAGAATTACGAGATCATGAGAGGAAAAGACGTTGACTGAAGCGGTGGATGGTGCAGGCATAAAGTTGTGTGTGTGTGTGTGTGTGTGTGTGTGTGTGTGTGTGTGTGTGTGTGTGTGTGTGTGTGTGTGTGTGTGTGTGTGTGGTGTGTGTGTGCTCGAGTGTGTGTGTGTGTGGGTGTGAAAAAGCTACACTGACTTAAATGTTCCCAAACCTGCCATATCACTAAACACTATTTTATTGCTCTTATTTGTTCCTGCATCACTTAGAGACTAACATTTCTTCGCAATATAATTATTATGAATGATTAATACTACTGTACATATATATATATATATATATATATATATATATATATATATATATATATATATATATATATATATATATAGCTAGATAGCTAGCTAGCTGTGTGTTATATCAGAAATAGACAATCTTTTGCATACCTAAACCAAACCCAACCAAACCAAACCTGGGACAATATTCATCGAACAATTCTGACACGATGAAATGTGTGTAAACAGTCCCTCTAATCACATGTTAGTGGGTTGCCTCCTTCAATGTTTACGGTTTCATGTTTGTTATTTGTTAATGTACCAGGTATATGTACAGGCGATTACATTGTATTATGAAGTTGTGCTTTTTGGTCGTTTTCAAAATTTTAGGAGACTGATTTCGGATATGGAATCTAAAGTATCCTGTATATTGTAAGATAATTGGATATATCTAGGCATTATGTATTACTTGCTAATATGTAATTGTCCTCGTTTCGTATTGATATATATATTTGAAAATACAATGACCACAATTGCACGATTATCATAGGCTATTACACTTTAGTATAATAATGTTCATGTCAGCAACAAAGTTATTTCAGTCATTAATGCCTACGGTTTTAGGTCATTAAAATATTACTATTTTGTTGTTAATCAAATACATGGTTCAATATTCAATAAACAATGGCACTCTAAGAAAATATTGACGTATAGGCCTATATGAAATAAATGATAAATAAACATAATATAACAAATGTCATAAATCACAGTTCAATCTATCCATAACATGTCTTTATACATTGATTTCCTCTTTGGTGTTCTTGAAAGCATTATATTTTGAAGGATTTATCTCCCTTTCAACTGAGCAGTGTTCTCCCTTCCCTTCGTCAGTACTTTTTCTGTTCTCTGTTATGCTTCACTTGTTCAGTGTTTAACTCTTCGGCTTGTTACAGTTTATCCTTCACGGACTTCCTTGCATTACCCAGTTTTATTCATCCATCAGAGTTCGTTGCTGGAGAAGATCAGTTTGATTTTTCGGTATATTTTGGAGAGCCAATGAGCTGAAATTGGGTGTGCTGCTTAAAATGCAGAAATAGTTTTGTATTGTGGAGACATTGTTAGCAGTCTGGGAGTTGGTAGTGGTCTGGGTTGTCACTGCATCATACCTTGTTGAGGTAGAGCGATCAATCCTCGCTTCAGCAATACATATTATATATATACTGGATCTATGGCTAGTCGGAGGCAGCTGTGATCGTCGTCACAAGGTGATGTTCATCTAGGTCGCTGTCAATTTGGCGTGCATACATTTACACTCTCAAGGTATTTGTTAGTAATGCTCAAAGTTTCCAATTTAAACGTTTATATTGTGAAGAAAGAAAATGCTATGAAAATCACTATGTAATAGGCATACCGAAGGAAGGTGTTTTACTATATATCAAAGAATATCTTTTTCCCTTACTGGCCTCCAGTAAAATAAACAATATGGTCACATTTTCTCATGCTAATAGTAATCCACGTGGAACAGTCAACTTTGGAACAAATATACTTCAACAAATCACATTTGATATATTACCCACCATTGCTCTATTGTAGTGTTATCCTTCAAATGCAAATGAAGTCCTTCCATTAGATCATATATAACTCTTTATAAAATACTATAATACTCATATTACCGCTTCACTTTTGAGCAACGAATTTGTTTATACAGAAAACATAAGATATGTTGCTTAAATAAATGACTGGCACAGCAATAAATCAAACTTGACACATCCTCATCCCCCCTCTGATGACCCCTCACAAGAACAAGGTCAATCACTCAAACCCGCCGAGGGCAAAACACGACAGACAAAAAGTTTATGAAAGGGAGAATGGATGCAAAAGAAAATAAGAAGACAAATTAATTACAGATGTGAAAATATATAATACAAATATGGAAGTTAACACCTAACGAGCGGCCTAGGCGGTAAATAATATGTAGCCACCAGCGGGGTGTTTTTACCCAAAATAGGGCTGTTACGTGATCATTTTCATGCCTAAATAAGACCCAGAGCGTAAAACAAGTATCTATCCCTGAAAGGGCATAAACAGAGCTTTACAATGACACCCCAACGATCCTTGTATGACCGCTAGTTCTCTTGCAACAATCGCGCAACACGAGTGCAAAAACCATGTAATTCCGGATACTTTCCCAAACAATTCACTGTGTAGCGAGTGTGAGAGGGTGGTGAGGAGGGTGGGGGTCATGTCAGTTGGTCCACCGCGGTGGTCTGAAGCAGTCATACGCTCACTACTCTCCTGCCACAACTTGTCCCTCTCTCTCTCAGCAACATTACGTGCTGGGAAAAATGCCACACGACTTCTGTTGTGAGCCGCCCACATAGTCCAATTTTCTTTCACTCGACATATGATGCGCGCCGCTAAAGAAGGGTTAAAGAACGTATATACATGTGAAGGTGCGACGATTTAATTCTGGAAAAAAAATTGTAATGTACGTATAGAAAATCTCTAAGATTCAATAACTGAACTAAGATAGTATGTCCACTGTATTACTTTTATCCTGTCGATAAATGATGAATTCAGTCATTATTTAACCAGAAGATAAATGTATAGGTCAGTATAGTTACAGGGTTTACATACTACCGTACTTTAAGACACATGGTTGGAGTCCCTTAACTAGGTTATCTTACATATACAAACACACAATAATGACAAATATACTGTATACCTCCTAGCATGACCATTAAACGCAATGGCTTTCTTGTTATTTAATAAATGGGAGTTTGGAGTGGGCCTTCCTCTTCTAAATTAATCATGCTGATTTGTGCAAAAACGACAACTAATTCTTCACAGAAAATAATTGTGAATTGGAAAGCCAAAGCTCATCGATAGTATAAAAAACATACACACCTATTTAGCAACAAAAAAGGCGCTCTTGGAATCGTGGCAGGCCCTTCTAATGAGAGAGAGAGAGAGAGAGAGAGAGAGAGAGAGAGAGAGAGAGAGAGAGCGAGAGAGAGAGAGAGACCAGAGACAGGAGAGAGAGAGAGAATTGAGTGGAGACGGCGAGAGAGAGACGATAGCAGTAACTACACAAGAAACCTCAGTGATGAAGGAAAAAAAAAAGTAGTGAGGGCCGAGATGTGAGAGGAAGCCACGAGCGGAGAAAAAAGATAACTTGGCAAGGAAACTTGCAGTTGATTACGGAAAGGAGAGGCAATTGTGGATGAAGTATAACGTCCCCGCCCCCCCGTCAACTGAGAAATGAGGGAAGCATTCAGGGAGAACAGAAGGAAATGCAAGGAGTTGCTGTGATGACACAATAAAGATAACTAAGCGAGATATAGAAGGATAGAGAGTGCTTTGGGAAGATTAGAGTAGCTATCCTATCTATATGCTCAGGACCCAATCATCACTGGGTGTCAGTGAGGAATTTCTGGATTGGGCGTTCTGAACAACTAATGGAGTAGTGTAAGGTTGAGTCTATGAGTATGAATGGATGGGAATTGCGGTACAGTTGAGAAGATCATTTGTAAACAATTAGAAAGCGAATAGGAGACAGGGACAGAGCCCTGAGGAACACCGGAGTTTATAGGGTTGAGGAAGTGAGCGATGGGCCGTCCACAACCGCAGCTATGGAATGGGCGGGGAGGAGGAAATTAGAGACAAAGGCACAGATGGAGGGATAGAAACTGAAGGAGGGTATAGTTAGAAATTAAAGATTTGTGCCAGACTCTATCGAAGGTTTTCGGAGGAGGTCTAGGGCAATAGAAAAAAGTCTCACCGAAGTCCCCGACAGGGGAATGACCAAGAGTTAGTAAGATATGAAAGAAGGTCAACAGTGGAGCGCACATTAAGGAAGCCATTCTGGCGATCTGAGAGCAGATTATGAGAATGAGAAATGCTTAAGAAAGTTGGAAGCAAGAATCGTTTCAAAAACTTTAGAAATACACGATATGAGAGCAATTGGACGATAGTTGGAGGGTTGAGAGTCGGTCAACCTTCTTTGGGACAGGGTTTTGGAATGAGAGCAAAACTTACAGCATGAGGGAGAAAACGATCGAGGATAGACAGAAGAGACAGAAAAGAGTTTGAATAGGCAGGGAGTCAGCACGGAAGCACAGTTTTTGAGTACAACAGGAGGAACACCGTACGGATCATACGATTCTTAGTATTAAGCCCCAGAGAAAGTACATCTTTAGAAGAGCTTAGGATATTAGGCATAAGTAAGGAGAGAGGAAGGTGGGGAGAGAGAGGGAATAGCACAGGAATCATCCAAGGTGGAGGTTCTAGCAAAAGTTTGAGCGAAAAGAGTTTAGCTTTGTCAGAGGAAGAAGTGATGGTTGTGCCATCAGAGTGGGAATAGGGGAGGGAAAGACGAGGAAGAGAAATTGTTGGAAGAGGGTTTTTGGCTAGATGCCAGAAAGCTTGGGGTGAAAGAGCTAGAGTTGGATTAAGATCAGTGCATTTAGTATTGATGAAACAGTGCTCGACAAGTCGAAAAGAACAGAATGGGCTTGATTCCGGGCAGAAACAAAGGAAGAATCGAGAGTCTTGGAATTTTAAGGCATCGGTACCGTTTGAGTGCTTCGTCGGTATTGGGGACAGCAGTAGAACAGGCGTGAGTAAACCGAGATTTTCTAAGCATTAGTATGAGAGAACAGAGAATGAAATGTATGCTTCCATGGACCCCGATAGGATTACCGCGGTAATGCGGTTCAGCACTCTCGGAGCGTCGCCGTCCACGGAAAGCAGGAATAATTCCACGGGAAAACAAGAAAGTACTGCGGGAGAGCCTCCCAGTCGGCAGCGACAAAAGTGCCACAAGCGCCGCCTGCTAGGCGGATCGGGTGGCCGTTATGGAGAGATAGGGAAGGTGACAGAGATAAGTTTATGGTCGGAGGAGCTCAAAGGAGAGAAAAGGATCGGACAGTATAAGACGAAGGGTTAGAAGTTATAAAACACGTCAAGAATGTTGGCCGATCTCCTAGGCGATTCCCTTCTTTTATCATTAGTTCATGTCCATGTGCCTGGTTGTGAGTTATTACCTTTTAATCCACGCTCGATCTCTTTTCTGGACCGTTATCTATTATAGAATATATTATATAATGTATTTATTGTTAACTATATTTAATTTAAAAATTATTCATTTCTATGTTCATCACTAGTGGTAATAAAAAAAACTGATCCATGACATAAATTGCCTGATAGCCATAGTTGTTAGTCGATGTGTAGTTTATGTATCACTCGGCTACAGAGTTTGTACACTTGATGCATCACTGAAGGGGAGGGAACTCTATCACTCTATCACTCTATTCACCCTTGGAGAAATATCGCAAGATGATCCAGCACTACAAAAACAAGTCAAGGAATATCATCATCTCAGGCATTCTCCCCAAGATCGACGCACCTGATAAATTCTACGACAAGGCCTTCAGCACAAATAGCCGACTAAAATATTTGTGTCTGAGGGAAGAAGTTGAATTCATCAACCTCTGGGACAACTTCTACAACCAGCCTACTCTGTTCCGCAAGGATGGCACTCATCTAAACCCTGTGGGTTCAGCACGCATGGGTCGTCTCCTACACGAAAGCAGTCCGCAGCCATGGATCAAAAAACGCCATCCGAGAGAGAAGAAGCAGCAGAAGGTTTTTGGGACATTAAATTCATCCAACGCCAAGAAAAAAACAGAGTGCAACCGAACGAGGACCCCCAGCGATGAAGGACGAAGACAGCGAGTAGCGGACCGAGGACAGCCGATTGAACATAAATTGTAGATCCGACAAGAACCAAAAATAATTATTAAAGCGCGTTCCTGTGAGTTCTAAAACAACCAAATTTAAAAGGTTTTCTATGCAAACGCTCGTAGCATACGCAATAAATTTTAAGATTTACTCTTGAGGAGGTAGTGGATCTAGTAATTTCCAGAAAATTTATGATGTGATTGGCATAACAGAAATCTTGGCCTCAATACCGAAGAAGATAGAGGACTTGTTAGCAGAGTATTAACTTCCCGGTTATGTAATGTTTGAGAAAAGGCCGAATATAAATCGAAATGGACGGTGGCGTTTTTCCGTTTGAGTTTTACTTTACTATATCCAAAGAAAGTCTTAACCCTACCCTCTTGTCAAAACCTCAAATTGTGAACGTCGACGCATCTTTTGTGCTATAAAAGAATAATAAAGGTACAAAAATAATACTTGCATTAATATACAGACCTCCAGCTCAATCAGTGCAAACTGACCGAGAAATTTATGAACAAATTGCAGATGTAAGTAACTCACAAGATACCGTAATTTTTGGCGACTTTAATTTACCTGTGACCAAGTGGGGCGATACTCTTACTTCACACTCCGGAAATGACTTGTATACGAACTTGCAAGAGAGTTCGCTTTATCAATTTGTTCGAACGCCGACCCGTGGTAATAACGTTCTTGACATTGTACTTGCAACAAAAGAAGAATTAATAGAGAATTTGAATGTTGGTGATGAATTCAGTACAGCGACCATCGTACGATAACTTTCACTTTAAAGTTTACTAGTAACGAACCAAATAGTAGCATCGAAAAAGTCCCTAATTTCAAGAAAGCAAACTTCCATAAACTTAGAGCTATGTTTAACGAAACTGACTGGAGCTTTTTAATTAACAATAATGACATAAATACATCTTGGAAGTTATTCGAAACCACTTACCTAAAGGCAGTGCAAGACTGCATACCATCGAAAATACGGCGTCCAGGCCATAATAATAAGCCCAAATGGTGGAATAAAGATATTTCAAACTGCCTGCTTGCTAAAAAATTTGCTAATGATAGATTAAAATCCTCACAAAATGACGAAGAACGGGTGAAATTTGTAGGAGCTACGACGCAAAGCCAAAAAGTTAATTAAGCAAAGTAAAAAGACCTTAGAGTTACATATTGCGAATCAAAGTAAAACAAACCCGAAAGAATTCTATAGTTATATCAGAAAGAAAAAGTAGTTACTTCAACTGTTGGACCGTTAGTCGATGAAAATGGAGACTACACCAAAGACGAAGTACAAATGAGTAATGCCCTCAATACCTTCTTTGCATCAGTTTTTACAACAGAAGACCTCAGTGATATCCCTACACCATCGCCGATTCAGATTGATAATTCAGATGTTCTAAGCAATATCACCGTTACAGAGAGAGAAGTATTGAATTGTTTAGATAAACTCAAGGTAAATAAAACGCCTGGACCTGATACAATCTCGCCTAGAGTTCTGAAGGAAGCTCAGATGAGCTCTCCAAACCACTGACATTACTTTTCAATAAATCCTTGCAGTCTGGAACTATGCCTGATCAGTGGAAGCTAGCCAACGTAACACCGATATAAAAAAAAGGCAGCAAATCCCTACCCAGTAACTATCGTCCAATTAGCTTAACCTCAGTTGTATGTAAAATGCTAGAAACGGTCATACGAGACAGACTCGTAAATCACTTAGAGGAAAATAACATACTTAAAGATACTCAACACGGCTTTCGTAAAAAAACGTTCCTGTTTAACAAACCTCTTAGACTTCTTCCACGATATCCTCAACCTCTACGATGAGAGTAAAGCTGTAGATATTATATACCTTGATTTTCAAAAGGCCTTTGACAAAGTTCCCCACAAACGTTTACTGCTAAAACTAAAAGCGCATGGAATACAAGACGGTGTGTTGAAATGGATAGAAAATTGGCTCAGCGACAGAAAGCAAAGAGTAGTCATAAACGGTAAGGCATCTAAATGGACCAATGTAAGTAGCGGGGTACCCCAGGGATCGGTACTAGGACCAATTCTCTTCTAATTTACATCAACGACATAGATGAGGGCCTCACCTGTACAATCTCAAAATTTGCTGACGATACAAAAATTGCAAATAGCGTACTCTCAAAAGACAAGTTGACGATATGCAACACAATCTAGATAAATTGTCATGTTGGGCCCAAATTTGGCAAATGAGTTTCAATGCGGATAAATGTAAAGTACTACATGTCGGATACCTAAATGAGAAAGCAAACTATTCGATGAATGGCACTCAGCTTAAGAATGTAAACAGAGAAACTGATCTGGGAGTAACAATATCGAGTAACCTAAAACCGAGTCAACAATGTTCAGAAGTTGTTAAGAAGGCAAACAAAATAATTGGCTTTATAGGCAGGTCATTTGAGCATAAATCCAAAGAAGTTATCCTAACCCTTTACAATTCCTTAGTCCGCCCTCTTCTGGAATACTGCGTTCAATCCTGGTGCCCTTATTACCAAAAAGATATAAACAAGCTAGAACGAGTTCAACGTAGAGTTACCAAAATGATACCTAGCCTAAAGAACAAACCATACGAAGAGCGTCTTAGAGAATTAAATCTATTTCCTTTAACCCAGCGCAGATTAAGAGGTGACTTAATTCAAGTGTTCAAATCATCAAAGGCATCGACAATATGAACTGTAGTAAGTACTTCACTATCGACCAATCTAATTACACGCGGGGAAACGTTTGCAAAATTATTGGTAAATCTTTTAACTCGCACACGAATCTAAGAATTTCTTCTTCAATCGAGTTGTCAACTTGTGGAATGGGCTTCCCCGAAACGTTATAGACTGCAGCACCGTTGATTCATTTAAACTCCGCCTAGACAAATATCTCGCTTCAAACCCGCGACTAACTGCGTTTGTAAATGAATAACTTTATTTTATCCCCCCCTCAGTTACTAACCCATCTGTCCCCTACTAACTTCCTAATCCTGCCACGGACATTAGTTCCAGGGCAGTAATTCCCTTTCCAATGTTCCCTTACCCACTCTAAACCACTGTTTGGACACTTGATCCTCAGTGTTTTGGAGGACAAGCAACCTAGAAGGGTCACTAGATTTGTTGTTGCTTGATTTCCTTTGTACTCCTTTGTACTCCTTTGTACTCTCCATGATGTCTTTGTTGCTCTAATACTGTTTCAGGACTCAATTATTCTACTTGATGCCTTTGTTGCCATAATATTGTTGCTGAGTTCTAAAGGTTCTCCATGATGCTGTGGTTGCTCAGATGCTACAATGTATTTATTAGCATATCATATGAGCACATCAATTTCACATGCATTGAAACAAAAAAATACTAAAATAAAAGCTCTAAATGTGTTTAAAAAGTATAATACTATTCATAACGCTACATACATGATTATTTCACACTTATCTGGATTACTCTCAAATGCAGTAAGCTTAATGGTTGAGCACGGACCAAAGACGTTTTAATAAGAGTTATATTCCTGACTTGACCATTCCCAGTTCTTTCCTAACCTACATCAGTTATATTTAGATAGACTTTTTATACTGCAATTCCTTCCTCCTCCTTTACTACTAGCCTTCACTACTCTGCCAATCATGTCTTTTTAGCTTACCAGTAGTTTGTTTTATTATATATTTAGTTCCTGTTATTTTTATATATATATATTTTTTTAAAGTCTTTCTTTCGATTACAGATACCAATCGAACAGGGCACTACCCAGGGGAGGCCTCATACGCATGTGATAAGGAGTTGCTGGAACTCATGTTTCATTTGTCTGGCTTCCCTCATTGTTTTTGTTTGTGTTTGTGTTTCAACTACACAGAGAGTAATACAGCTATCTCTCAAACACACCTCCTGCTATCTACTTCACTACACTAAACAAACATTTCCAATAATGCACACCAACATGTGTTTGTTTAATTTGGCTCTCTCACTCTTTCAGCTTTGGGAGAGACACTTGTTATAGGCAGCTTTGTCTTTTGTATCTTTCATACACATAGAAAACATATCGTCATACCCTCTAGTTTATTAGTTATGAATATTGATTTGTCTTTTAAATAACGGTACCTTTATGTTCATCATCTTATTCTCTTCTCCCAATCTTCTCACCAGCACCCACTGATCCTCCTCCTCCTCCTACATCACCACCTAATCCACCCACTCATCCTCCTCCCCCTCATCCCCTTCCTCCTCCTTATCCAGCGCTCCTTACAACAAAGCTCCAGTTCACTGTTATTGATTCCAGATAACGACCCGAATTCAAGCTGGGTGTATGTTCTTTGTCCTTGTTTGTTGTTACCCTGGTCTCGGCCACTTCGGGCGAGAGAAGTTAGATAAAGGTGAGGATTGATATGAGGAGTGGGAGGATAGAGGGGCAAGGAGGAGAACAATAAGGAGAATATCAAAAGTACTGGATGACCTGAGTTCCAGCATGATATTAGATATAATGTGCCAATGTACGTTCAGATAAGTAACCACAACCCACAACTAGAATACGTTCAATTAAATTTCAATACTAGAGCTCTCGGGAGGGCGCTTGTCTCCTCTTTGGCTGGCGAAGGTATGCGCTCTACCAATCGCTTACTAAATGGAATTAATTCTTCTTTGAAACATTTCCTATCTGCCGCCAAAATTTCATGAACATTGATTCATAATTTATTCAGATTTGTGTTAACAGTCAAACAGAGGCAAACCAAACTTCCGTTCAACTTCATTGACCAAAATGCGAATATATTCGATCTCTCAGATTGTCAGTGGCAATAAACAAGTTGTGCCTAAGCTCAGACTCTAAACCAAGACGCATATAATTATTCCTATGTGTGTTTGTGTGTGTGTTGAAATTAATTTTGGACAATCATCAAATATTGTTTAGTCGGTTAACGAAAGGACAAAGTTATGAATTTATATACCCACATATAAACACAACTATGTGCATAAATACAGCTTCGTGCAAACATAAGCATCCTTACATATGATATTTCATTGTTAAACATTTTCCATTAAATGGTTATTATAATTATACCAGACGCAAATATACCTACATTCGCCCTATTGTGAAACCAGAAATATTGTATGTATTATATATATATATATATACGGTATATATATATATATAATTATATATATATATACCCGGTATATATATATAATACTATTATAATTTAGCTTTTCCTTTTTACATTAAGGAGAAGGCAAATCCTACTTGGAGAATGTATTTATTTTAATTCATACACAAGTCGGAGGATCCATATTTCAGGATACCATAAGGGATGTTTACAAGTACCCCCACGCAACTCAGACCGAGATAGATTTAATTTAATTCTAACCCAACCAAGCACGAGAGTAATTCATATCAAGTATATTTCAGAAATACACGTGACCTACTAAATTATTTTTATGCTCTCAGCGGGGCCCAAACCACCGACAGTCAGGACGATTGTCCATGCTTTTACCAACTCGACTACGGCGTGATTACGGATACTTAACCTTTTCCTATTCATATTTAGGAAACATAGGATTCCACTTCACCTTGAATAAGACACTAACATTCTTTCAATTTTCAATACTTATATCATAAGCGTAACAATAATATTTATTAAAATACTTGTTTTACTCTTTTAAATAAATTATTGCTGGAGAAACTGCAACACTTTCTGAATACTTGGAATTATGTCGCTGACTGATTAATCTGTCATTAAAACATTATATAAAAGCTCTCTCTCTCTCTCTCTCTCTCTCTCTCTCTCTCTCTCTCTCTCTCTCTCTCTCTCTCTCTCTCGGGTATCTCACATAATTAGGTACCTCCTGGTTATTTCAGCAAGCCAACCCCATTAAGGTCCTGATAATGATGAGGTGGTGCGGGCTGATGGCACATTATGGAGATTAGAGACAGTGGGGAAGAGAGGAAGAATATACCATCATCAGTAGACGGAAATTCATGATTCCTACTTCCATTAAGTATGTTTAGACTGTGTGAGAGGATGTTTATGCTTATCTAGGTGGCATTGTTGGCGTTGATTATCCTTGCACATTTTTTTTCGAGATTTAAAAATACTTGCCGTCTGGGTAATAATAGAAGTGTATATGTATGTGTGTGCACCGTATATATTCACCTTGCAGTGTATATATATATTTGGATATCTATCTCTTTTTCAACTTTGAGGGGGACACTTGCCATAGGTAGTGTTGCCTTTTGTGTCCTTCATTCACATAGGAAAACAAATACTGTATACGGTATATATATTGTTTTATCTATTACGTCTATCAAAGTTCAGCATTAAGAATAAAATGTTATTTTTAATGGGTATACTATATTGCTACGATTATATTAAACGGCGATATGTTATTCTACCTTAACTCTACTATCGATATTTTCAACTAAAGAACAAATGAATGATAAAATAAATGCCACGTTTATGTTTAGCCCTTCAAGTAGAAACAAGGTTAACGAGATTGAATTTGATGTTTTGTATTACATCTGGCCACATGCATGTATATCCACGCCATGATTATATGTATGGAAGGAATAAGAGCATGATTGAATTATGAGTGTTGATTATTATGCAATAAGAGCATGAATTAATTATGAGTGTTGATTATTATGCAATAAGAGCATGATTGAATTATGAGTGTTGATTATTATGCAATAAGAGCATGATTGAATTATGAGTGTTGATTATTATGCAATAAGAGCATGATCATTGAATTATGAGTGTTGATTATTATGCAATAGCTAATTCATATGATTAGTTAACTGTTTTACAACAAATATGCTTTTAAATAGATCGCCATATATTAGTCCATACATCAAATCAGCCTCTATATCTCAACCTCTATAGCTCACAAACGACTAGAGTAGTCGAGCTAATATTTCTACTATTTGAGAGGGGTCAACCAGGGAATAGGTGTGGAATTTTACAGCCCATTTGCTCAGCCCTTTTTGAGTTACAGAGTTTAAGGTTTAGGATTTTGGGACATTATTTCTGGACATTTCTGGATGGTTGTTTTTTCTGGCCCCATTTTAACTCATGTTTAGACCCTTTACTTTTTAAATTTTAGGACGTTCGCCCCATTAGTTTGTTGATTATAAGACCTTTCGTCCTATTTCTTTATCAATATCAAGACCTTTCGTTCCATTTAGGTGTCGATGTTTATCCGGGCTAGCGATAGCGAGCATGTAATTTTGGAGAGGAATCTTGTGGATAATGAGTTAAGCTTGATGGTTGCCTAGGGAGGAAACTAAAATAATAATAAATGAATATATAAATTAACAAATAAACAACATCTACCCCCTTAAATGGCGTTGTATTGGAGGGATAATTTGGTAGTTATGGTGTTCAGAAATATCAAGTTAATTATTCAGTGTTATGCTATATATTTGACTGATTATATTCTGTCTAACAGCAGGCAACACATATGTTTACTTCATTTTGACTTCTCACTCCTAGTTAAAAGAAACATCAAAGCACTTGATCTTGATAGCAAAATGCCAGCTACCTAAATATACGAATGCCAACAACAATGAACAACACATAATCAAGGCAAAATACAATTAAATAACACTGCAAGGAAACTGGTGTAGTTTACTGATCGAGAACATTTTCAGCTATTATATATACTTGATTTATTAATTATAGTGCATTATTTGTCTTTGTTTGCGTCAGTTTATTGACTGCCTGTGTTGCTGTAAATGTTGTACCGGGGCTTACTCTCTATACATATTTATGAAGTGAATTTATCATAATACATTATTCACACTGTTGGGCAAATATTTTCAGCTGATGGGTTCTGGGGGAGAGCAGTACAGTCAATGTTTGGCGCACATTATTATCAAAAGACAGGTGTCAAATACATTCTTAACTTGTACCTTCGACCAAAGATATAAACAAATATAATTATTATAAAACTATAAAACACGTGTTATAACTAGATGTAAGCTATTCGCTTTTTTTTTTTTTTTTTTTTTTTTTTTAAGAGACAATGAACGGAGGAAGGAAAAACACAGATAAAACAAAAAGGTCCATGTGCCTAAAGGCATCCTCCATTCATAAAATGTTTGTAACAACTGGATTTAAACATTTGTAGATTGTAAGTTTGTGGAAAGCAATTCGAGGGAAGTGAATTCCAAAGAGTAGTAGCTCTGGGGATAAATGAATTCTGATATGCAGAAGTTCTGCATTGTGGAGGAGAAAGTGTAAATTCATGGGCGCTCTCAGCTGCCCTAGTTCTACGGGGAAAGATGTGGAGAGGCGGCACAATTGAAGCAAGTTCCTCGGAACAATTACTGTGAAAATATCTGTAGAATAATGCAAGGGATGCAACGTTTCTTCGTATGGATAATGTAGGAAGGTCCTGTGTGATTGCAGGGTTATTGATTAATCTAATAGCTTTATTTTGAATTTTGTCCAACTGCCTCAATGCAACCACTCCACTTCCACCCCACAGAAGTGAACAGTAATCCATCTGAGAACGCACATGACTTTTATATATTACGGCCAACTGCTCGTCAGTGAAGAATTCTCGAACTCTGTACAGGAGTCCCAGTTTTTTAGAGGCATTCTTAGCAATGCTTCTAACATAATGTGTCCAGCTCAAGTTAGTAGTTAATGTTACACCGAGAATGTCAATACTAGGGGAAGTGGGAATATTTACATCATTAAAAAATATAAGGGAGTCAGTGAGATTCTGTCGGTTAGAAAATTGTGTGAATATCAATATATACACATGTGCAAATGTATGTCAGCATACACTTGCAGTTATTAGTAGCTACTCATAGCGACTCTTAGCTACTCCTTGCTACTCATAATGATTCTGAAGAGAATCCACGAGGTTGGACGTTTTCACGACTTCGTCAATAGTGGTAATGGCGGTGACACACTGCGACCGAGCCACATGTGTGCACTAGTACACATTAGTACCACGAGTGTACAAGAGTACCTTGGCAAGTGCACCGAGTACCCACTTCTTTGCTACGAGTAACCAAGGGCATTCATCCGTGGACACTTATGGTCGTACCTACTTGTAATTGGTTGTGGCGTTATTATAGCTATTTGTAGGTCGGTTATGGCAATATGTAGACCTATTTTAACTGGTAAATTTGGAAATTTGAAAATTGCAAGGCGACTCGTTATAACTCATAGTGATAGCGGATTAGTAGGTCAATCATCAACACTCGTAGTAACTCATAATTATGCCATGCATAGCACATTTGTACAACACTCGGGGCCATTTAATTCCAACAACACGACGATTTCCTGTTTTCTCGGACTCGTGAATGTGTAGAAGCCCCTTAAAACAATTCAAATTTCATATGTACTTATTTTATCAGAGAGCTTGCTAATGCACAAGGAAAGGGAGACATCCCTAGCCAAAAATAGTAGGAATTTCAAAAGGGTTGCTAATGTAATATGCATACTCATCAAATAAATATAAATTATTCATCGTCTCTGTAGATAATGCTGGCATAAGTTATAATGAAAATGACACAATTGAGTTAACCTGGCAAGGTTCCCACTTCATACTAGCTTCAAACATCAATTTACCCTCGAGAAATACGTGTGAAGATATTGAGGAAATAAAGTAGTGCATTGCGAATAATTGTATTCTGGCCATATTTTGGGAAAGTCGACACATTAAAGGGGAAAGTGGAGGCGGGAGTATCATCCAGGGGTAATCCGAGTTAATTATACTGCGCGGGGAACAGTGACAGTACTATCTATGTTTCTTCATATTTACTTATTTTCGTTTTAGAGATAAGTAATTATCACACACACACATACAAAAACACACACACCCTGAGGAGTAATTTTTTTTCATCCTTAATAATTGCATTTTACTGCTACACTATGACAGCTCTCACTAATAGTCCTTCAAGGAAGCATTATACACCATTCTCTCCCTTTGTGTCTCAATATGCTCAAGGCCACATCTATCTTCATATATATAGATAAAGAGATTTGATTTTTGATTTTGCCCCGAGGGGCGAGTTTATTGAGCAGCGCCCCCCATCCTGTGAGGGGACAACCACTAGTAAGGCGATACATACTGCTCAAAGAGCCATTATTCCACTGAAACAACAGCATCGTCGTCTGGTTACATTCATATTTGTGTTTATAAGTCAGGTTGGCATTATTCAGATGCGTTATTATAGTTTCCTCATTTAATTGTCACGAGGATACACAGGGTAGCAGCAAACAGCATGGTGCAGGATACAAATGATGACCAGGTGGGGGGGCCAGTACCTTATTTAGCAGTCAGACAAACGTTTCGACACTCGTGTGTCATCTTCAGTGTTCTAGAAAACAATAATAAAACATATAGCAAATATTTAAAAATAAAATCGCGAAAAGCGAGTATATTATAACTAAAAATGGAGCCTCAACATAGCTACACTGGGAAATATTTAATGTAGCCTCAACATAGCTACACTGGGAAATATTTAATGTAGCCTCAACATAGCTACACTGGGAAATATTTAATGTAGCCTCAACATAGCTACACTGGGAAATATTTAATGTAGCCTCAACATAGCTACACTGGGAAATATTTAATGTAGCCTCAACATAGCTACACTGGGAAATATTTAATGTAGCCTCAACATAGCTACACTGGGAAATATTTAATGTAGCCTCAACATAGCTACACTGGGAAATATTTAATCACAATGGATATGTAGAGGGACTGCCGAAAGGCAGTTGTTAAGGGGGGGTCTTTCTTTAAAAATATATAGAGACTCTAAAATCCTAAGGTTACCGGTATTACAGGAGTCAAGAATGCTAAAATCTTTATAGCTTACAGCAAGGTTACAACCGTAGCAATGCTCTCTCACGGCTGAATGAGGAGGGTTACTGATGGGGAGGCCGGTTCTACTGGACTGACCCTTGTGCTCATCCATCCTTACTTTGAGAGCTCGTATTGTGCTCCCAATGTAGCCATTTTTGCAAAATGGACAGGTAAATTTATAAACGATGGATGAGCGAAGTTCAGTGGGAAGTCTATCTTTGTAGTGAAACAGGGATCGAATCTTAAATTCATTCTTGTGAATTATTTTAAAATTGATATGAGGGAAGAAATTAGGTAATTTGTTGTTCAGTAATCTTTCTATTTTTTCTGATACCTTTCCAAGAAAGGGTAACCTAATATAAAAATCCTCCTTTTTAGCAGTGAGCACAGGTTGTCTAGGTTGGTACAATTTATTTAGGAAATTCCTCAATTGCTTGTTGAAGAGGTCACTGGTGAAGCCATTATTAATAAAAAAGTCTCTAAGGAAGGATATCTCGCAGTGAAAATGGCTGTATGTCGAAGTCAAGTGGTACGCCCTGTGAAGAAGGGTTTTAATTGCATTCATTTTGAATCTGAGTGGACAGTAGCTAAAGAAGCTAATATCGAGACCGGAAAAGGTGGGTTTTCTAAAGATTGAGATAACAAGTATGTCATTAACTTTGGTAAGTAGAAGGTCGAGGAATGGCAAAGTGTTATTTACCTCGTTTTCGCTAGTGAATTTTATATTTTTGTGCTGTTTATTTAGGTAATTTAGAAACAAGGGGGTATGACTTTTATCTTTAAAGACCCACCTTTTCCGGTCTCGGTATTAGCTTCTTTAGCTACTGTCCACTCAGATTCATAATTAATGCAATTAAAA
Organism: Paralithodes platypus; assembly: GCA_032716605.1. Classification (NCBI taxonomy): domain Eukaryota; kingdom Metazoa; phylum Arthropoda; class Malacostraca; order Decapoda; family Lithodidae; genus Paralithodes; species Paralithodes platypus. The sequence goes on along the minus strand of CM064533.1, from coordinate 48,737,004 downwards.
CCCTTCTTCACAGGGCGTACCACTTGACTTCGACAAACAGCCTTTTTCACTGCGAGATATCCTTCCTTAGAGACTTTTTTATTAATAATGGCTTCACCAGTGACCTCTTCAACAAGCAATTGAGGAATTTCCTAAATAAATTGTACCAACCTAGACAACCTGTGCTCACTGCTAAAAAGGAGGATTTTTATATTAGTTTACCCTTTCTTGGAAAGGTATCAGAAAAAATAGAAAGATTACTGAACAACAAATTACCTAATTTCTTCCCTCATATCAATTTTAAAATAATTCACAAGAATGAATTTAAGATTCGATCCCTGTTTCACTACAAAGATAGACTTCCCACTGAACTTCGCTCATCCATCGTTTATAAATTTACCTGTCCATTTTGCAAAAATGGCTACATTGGGAGCACAATACGCGCTCTTAAAGTAAGGATGGATGAGCACAAGGGTCAGTCCAGTAGAACCGGCCTCCCCATCAGTAACCCTCCTCATTCAGCCGTGAGAGAGCATTGCTACGGTTGTAACCTTGCTGTAAGCTTTAAAGATTTTAGCATGCTTGACTCCTGTAATACCAGTAACCTTAGGATTTTAGAGTCTCTATATATTTTTAAAGAAAGACTCCCCCTTAATAACTGCCTTTCGGCAGCCCCTCTACATATCCATTGTGATTAAATATTTCCCAGTGTAGCTATGTTGAGGCTACATTACATATTTCCCAGTGTAGCTATGTTGAGGCTACATTAAATATTTCCCAGTGTAGCTATGTTGAGGCTACATTAAATATTTCCCAGTGTAGCTATGTTGAGGCTACATTAAATATTTCCCAGTGTAGCTATGTTGAGGCTACATTAAATATTTCCCAGTGTAGCTATGTTCAGGCTACATTAAATATTTCCCAGTGTAGCTAAGTTGAGGCTACATTAAATATTTTCCAGTGTAACTATGTTGAGGCTACATTAAATATTTCCCAGTGTAGCTAAGTTGAGGCTACATTAAATATTTTCCAGTGTAACTATGTTGAGGCTACATTAAATATTTCCCAGTGTAGCTATGTTGAGGCTACATTAAATATTTTCCAGTGTAACTATGTTGAGGCTACATTAAATATTTCCCAGTGTAGCTAAGTTGAGGCTACATTAAATATTTTCCAGTGTAACTATGTTGAGGCTACATTAAATATTTTCCAGTGTAACTATGTTGAGGCTACATTAAATATTTCCCAGTGTAGCTATGTTGAGGCTCCATTTTTAGTTATAGTATACTCGCTTTTCGCGATTTTATTTTTAAATATTTGCTATATGTTTTATTATTGTTTTCTAGAACACTGAAGATGACACACGAGTGTCGAAACGTTTGTCTGACTGCTAAATAAAGTACTGGCCCCCCCACCTGGTCATCATTTTTATCCTGCACCATGATGTTTGCTGCTACCCTGTGTATCCTCTTCATCTGTTACTTGAGGTTCCCCAAGAACAAACCCATCACTGATATATATATATATATATATATATATATATATATATATATATATTTATATATATATATATATTTATATATATATATATATATATATATATATATATATATATATATTTTATATACTGTATATATATATAAATATATATATAATATATAATATATATATATACAGGTATATACTGTATAAATACAGTATATATATATATATATATATACATATATATATACATGTGTGTGTGTGTGTGTACACAGAGGGAAAGAGAGAGAGAGAGAGAGTGAGTGTGTGTGTGTGTGTGTACTTATTCTAGTTCTTACTCTAGTTGTATTGCGGGAGTGAGCATGCTCGTTATTTCCCGCCTCCTATATGTGTAGGTGTTATATGTATCGTTGGAATGGCTGTGGATGTGTGTGTAGTCTGTATTTTTAGCCAATTGGCGACATCGGAAACGAAGGCTTAGGGTGGATCTGTATGGTACCATTCTCACTATAGACGGTACCGTCTCGCCCGAAGGCTTAGGTAGCCATCAGCTTAGGTGAACCATATGATACCCATCTCGCCTTGTACCATTTTTGCCAACCCCAGATGGGACGTCACAACGTCGTCCACTTATTCCAGGTACCTATTTACAGCTAGGTAAACTGAGGCTAACACATGAAAGGAGTCAAGCCCAATTTGTCTCCGCCCGGCCGGGGATTGAACCCCCGACCCCTCGTGTGTGAGACGAGAGCTCTACCTACTAGGCTACGGGCTGTGTGTGTGTGTGTGTGTCATCAACGAAGATTTATCCCAATATTTGTCATTGGAGTGCCGAATCGCCGTGCTGGGAGGGCAAAACAATAACAACATTAATCAACCATTACAGAATTGAGAGTGTGAACTGAATGAAAGAAAGGAAGTTAAAGATACACTGACAGAGAGGTTTATCTAGTTGAAAAAATATCCCATTGAGTATCATGACGAGTTTTGCCAGTTGTTCTGTCTATCATTAGACGATTTTAAATGTCTTAGGAAGGATCTGTGGAACTTAACAGAGTGAAGAGTTCCTCAACAAAACCCTCTGACTTCCATATACCTTTCCGAATCTAAAATAAATTCGTCTAATTATAGCCTGAATATACTGTTCAATACGTCAGATTCACAAAGGGTTAGGATATATAATATACTGCTATAATTATGTAATACAGCAACTTAGAACAAATTGTATGGGAAAATATTGACTAACAGTAGAGAAAGATAGTAAACCCTACACACTATTTACTTAAGTAAATAATGTGTATGTAAAGTTCGAAATGAAACCACGTAATGGGAATAATATGAAACAAAAGGCAATGATTAAATACCGGTGTCTCGGTAACAGATGGAACATAGTGAGGACGAGGAGGAGGGGGAGGAGTAGAGGAAGAAGAAGAAGAAGAAGACACAGAAGAAGAAGAAGAAGAAGAAGAGAAGGATGAGGAGAAAAGAGAAGGAGAGTGGGGAAGAAGGATACAGATTACCCGGAAGAAAGAGGTAGTCATGAGCGAATTATGAGATCGACCAAGGAAAAGGTGGAGACTAAATCGTTTGATGGTGTGTGCCTGTGTGTGTGTGTGTGTGTGTGGTCGTATGTGTGTGTGTGTGTGTGTGTGTGTGTGTGGTCATATGTGTGTGTGTGTGTGTGTGGTCGTATGTGTGTGTATGTGTTTGGTCGTATGTGTGTGTGTGGTCGTATAATAATAATAATAATAATAATAATAATCGGTTTATTTCAAGCCGGCAGCCAATGGGGCTGAACATACACAGACTTAACCTAGATCTTATCCTAATGGATCAACAGACTGATCCTGGCAGCTAACGAGAGCGCCTACATACTCCCAAGGTAGTAGGACGTGGGCAGGAGACTTTGTGGGTCCCCCGAGACGATCCGCCCAGATCTTGCCTTCACGGCCAGGGAAAGTTTTTGAGAGAACTTCCCCTGCCGGCGCTTGGGATTGAACCCCCAACACCAGAGCTAGCGCTCCCAATACAGAGTACTAAGCGCGCTCGGCCACCGTGACCGTGACACACACCGTGTGTGTCTGTGTGTGTGTGTGGTCGTATGTGTGTGTGTGTGGTCGTATGTGTGTGTGTGTGGTTGTATGTGTGTGTGTGTGGTTGTATGTGTGTATGTGTGTGTGTGTATCTTAGGTGTTCAATAGTTCTTAACCCCTCCAGTACCGGCGATGCCCTTTTCGTTATATTCTGGCAAGTAATAGACAAATTTATTCAGTTTAGGAAGGACGTCTACCTATGACAAGGCTGCAGAGTATTTCAATTAATCCTTTTCGCTTCCATAGATCTTTCCCAAGCTTCATCAAATTGTCTAAATGTGGCTTGAATAAAATTATATAGACGTCGCCGGTACAGAAGGGATTAGTATATCAAATATATGGCTAATTAAAAAGTTTACATTTGGTCGTGGCCAATTAACAATATTTAATTAATATAGCACTATACTGTATACTGCGCTTAGTATACAGTTCATATTTTGTTTCGTGGCAGCTTTAGGGTCTGGTCTTACAAAGCCTTTGTCAGACAGAGCTTATCCATTTATTCAAGGATGCATGTATATTCAGTAATACTTGAAATGTCAAACAAATATTATATAATCAACGTCAAAAGTAGTCCACACGCGCTACGGCATTTCTTGGCATTTCTTAAATATGCATATTTTGTTCTATAGCTCGTATATTTTTCAGCTTAACCATTCTTCTCTTCACACTTCCAGTTCATTAATATCCAAAGAATTATGTAGCTAACTTGTTTCTATGCATATACATATACTTATACTTACTGTATATATTTGCATTGTATTATAAGAAATTGAAAATAATTCGTGTATGCTAAATTAACTCTCTCTGTTACTTTTCACCTTTATTTCTCTTTCTCTGGTATAGTAAAAATGTGTTAATGTCCATCCATTACACTAACTGTTCCCCTCTATTATCCTTTGCTCATATCCTCAATATATCACTATACTCTAAAATGTTCCCCCACATTGCAATGTTTATGTAAACTCAATCATTCAGTCATAAATAATTCTTGCATGATCGTCTGATCATGTCGTGAAGTGGGTCGTGAGAGTCGTGCTGATTTTTTGGAAATTTCACAAATTTTCCTGACTGTCGGTTATGTGCACGTCGGTCGAGCAATGTCAGCCATGTGTTCGCCAGGGATTGGTGACCAGTCGAGTACATTCTGATGGGACCGCGATGGTGTCCCACGAACAAGCACAACCTCGCCTGACTAGTTGCCGCCGCACTACGAATGCACACAACTTGTTTCAAAATAAATTGGCGAAATGACAAGACAGGTCTGGTATGTCAGGAAGACAACATATGCGACCATGGCCGAATGCAAGTATGCTATACTCGACAGTATTGGCAACATGAAGGAACGGTCGTAGACACAGTCGTACATATTGGGAACACAACTCGACAGGGTCGCCAACAAGGCCTTTTTTTCGGGAAACCGTATTCTTGTTTGCATTCAGATTAGGAGCCGTACGTCTGGCAGTGATAAGGCCGGGTCGGTGCCCCATATAATGTGGTGCTCAGGTCAGGTAGGTCAGCACTCTACATTCCGTGACATAATCCACATCTCAGCCAACCAGTCTACCACGTACTTCCCACCATGCCCACCAAATCCGTAAATATAAAGCTGGCGCAGAAGGTGATAAGTCTTAAAATTGCCAAACTCATAGGCCGAACGTCTTAAAATCTGAGAACTAATGGGGCTAAACATGAGGAATATGGGGGACCATAAGTGAATGTTAATACTTAGAATGGAAACCAAATGTAAAAGTAGGAGAGAGAGACGATAGAGTGATAAAGTAGGGACATGGGACACTAGAGTGAGAAAGGAGGGACATGGGAGACAGGATAAAGAGAATGGTAGATCAACAGTGATGGGAGAGGATAGAGGGAGGATTGAGGGTGAGGAGGAGGAGGAAGAGGAGGAGAGAAAAGGAGAGAGGGGACGACGGATACAAATTACCCTAAAGAAAGAGGTAGTCAGGAGCGAATTATGAGATCGACCAAGGAAAGAGTGGAGACTAAATTGTTTGCTGGTGTGTGCCTGTGTGTGTGTGTGTGTGTGTGTGTAATAATAATAATAATAATAATAAACGGTTTATTAAAGAATGGCAGCCTCATGTGCTGAAAATACACATTTTACAATTTAGTGGATGAACATGAGATGTACAGATATGAGGATGGTAAGCTTAGTTTACAAACAAAATAAATAAATACAATAATGATGCATGTGCAGAATACAAATTATCATAAAATAACCATGAGAGTAAGTGATATACAGTACATATACACATTTATTTACTTACTCATATACAGAACATACGTATATACACGTACGTGCGCACATACATATACATACATATATAGGAACATAAGAACATGCAGTAAGTGTGCACATGTCCGTATACACAAACGCTCACGTATGCACACAAACATATATACATACAGAAACTGTTTTGGTAAGGTCAGGTAAAGAGGGTGCAGGTACTACAATGGGAGGTTAATCCTCGGTAGTGTAGGTGTGTGTGTGTGTGTGTGTGCGTGCGTGCGTGCGTGCGTGTGTGCGTGTGTGTGTGTGTGTGTGTGTGTGTCTGGTCGTATGTGGGGGTGTGCGTGTATCCTAGGGGCTTACTGAGAGTTCTTAATATATCACATAAATTATATTGCTAATAATAAAGTTTATATTTGGCTGTGGCCAAATAACACAATGTAATTAATATATAAATAAAATTGCCTTTCTATTTGGGGATGTACTTGGCCATCTTCTATTAAAAGTGTAGTTATTGCCCAGAAGAAAATCTTAAGGTGTATTACTTTTGAAGGGAAATATGATTTAAAAAAAATACATATACTGTATATTTAAATTAAGACTAATGAAATTTGAGTATATCCATAAATATTGTCCATTGTTTTGTGTTTACAGCATTATATTTTCTTGTAGTGAGGACATAAGAATGTTCATATATAAACCATTGTCAAAATACGAGAAGAGGTAATGTTGAACTTTTGTGCATTACTCTCTTTCAATATTGCATTTTGTATGCTGGACCGATACTTGGGAATTCATTAACCGAAGAAATTAAATAAATTCTAACATCTAATTCCTTGTCTATTGTTAAAAAAATGTAAAACAAAAAATCGTAAATAATTCAGTATACTGTATACAGGATGTTCATACGCAATACTATCTAGTATCATATAATAATACTTTTAAATAACTATTAGTCTTGTAAAATGCCAATTAAATACTTTTAGTATAGGATTTTACGTGTCTGCTAAGCAGCTACGGTTCAGCAGACTCAGTCATTATCAATTCCTGTGATTGTTGTTTATATGTATGTACAATTGGGGCAATAAACTATGAACAATAAACTATGAACAATAAACTATGAACTATGAACTATGAACTATAAACTATGAACAATAAACTATGAACTATAAACTATGAACTATAAACTATGAACTATTAACTATGAACTATTAACTATGAACAATAAACTATGAACTATAAACTATGAACTATAAACTATGAACAATAAACTATGAACTATAAACTATGAACTATAAACTATGAACTATAAACTATAAACTATGAACAATAAACTATGAACTATAAACTATGAACTATAAACTATGAACTATAAACTATGAACTATAAACTATGAACTATAAACTATGAACTATAAACTATGAACTATAAACTATGAACTATAAACTATGAACAATAAACTATGAACTATAAACTATGAACTATAAACTATGAACAATAAACTATGAACTATAAACTATGAACTATAAACTATGAACTATAAACTATGAACTATGAACTATGAACTATAAACTATGAACAATAAACTATGAACTATGAACTATAAACTATGAACAATAAACTATGAACTATAAACTATGAACTATAAACTATGAACAATAAACTATGAACTATAAACTATGAACAATAAACTATGAACTATAAACTATGAACTATGAACTATGAACTATGAACTATGAACTATAAACTATGAACAATAAACTATGAACTATGAACTATGAACTATGAACTATGAACTATAAACTATGAACAATAAACTATGAACTATGAACTATGAACTATGAACTATGAACTATGAACTATAAACTATGAACTATAAACTATGAACTATGAACTATGAACTATGAACTATGCTGTATAATGAGCTTAACATACATTTGACATTTCGTGCTAACATGGTCTTATAATGCCTTTGTCAGACAGATAATATAAATTTAATAAATCATATAATTATAGTCAGTAACACTTGAAATGCCATAATTAAATTAAAGCATCAACGTCAAAAGTATCCACACGCGCTATATGGCACTTCTTATGTATGTATATTTAGTTTTATAACTCATATATTGTTTTCAGTTTGACCATTCTTCTCTTCCCTTTTCCATTGTATCAATCTCTAAATTATTAGTTAGCTAGTTTTTTTCTGTGCACAAACTTTTAATTACTGTATATATTTGCATGATAATGTAAGGAATGAAAATCAATCGTATATGCTAAATTAACTCTCTTTGTTACTGTTCACCCTTTTTTCATTTGGTTTATTAAAACAACCATCTGTGCTAATGTCCATCTATTATACCAACTGTGTCCCTCTATCATCCCTTGCTCATATCCTGCTTGTTCATTGTCTTGATATATCCCTCTACTCTTAATCTTTCCCTCACATTCCAATGTTCATGTACAGTGCATCTAAGACATAAGTAGTGGTCATAACTTTTCGAAGGAAACTGAACGGAATTGACTTTTCGAATAATTCTTTGCCTAGTATGCGTATTTCCTAAGTTAATTTGAGCCGTTAGAGGATTCAGAAAGGGACACGACTTATGCCTTAGAGTGCACAACTATTCTGACCTCTTTAGTCTCTCTTCGTCTGCACCTGCATTCAAATTATGCATCCAAAATTCCAAGACAGATAACTTCGTAGGCAAATTAACTAATTTAAAAGTCATACCCAAGTTCTCCCGCACCATAATTATATCAATACGTTGTTGATGATATACGAATATAAGCATATGCAATAATTTACTCCCTGAGGTCTCTCCGGGAGAGGTCCCAGGTCACAACTCGATCCATCCTGAATAGTTCGCGACATGATTGCTCGATCTGTATCAGTCATGAGTCATATGATTTTTAACTAGCTCTCTGCATCACGGGGTTGTCCTCCACCAAAACTACCACATTTGTAGGATCAGTTTCAGAGTTTAGCATCACTATTGGAACAAAAGAGGTCGAGATTACCACAGCCTGGATACCCGCTAAGATGGGTAACATTACTACACCTAGACCAGTAGTACGTATAGTACTTAGTATATCAGCAGTTTAAAATGTTATGTAGGATCTACCTACATACATTACAAGAATATTGCGTAAATCAGAGGAAGATGAATGGTGGATGTAAGACATAAAAGCAAGATGGGAGTGAAGAGGAAATACGTAGATTGTAAAGGGATTAAACGCCCCTTACACAGAACAGTAAAACATAATAAGACACAGAAGGTGGCAGTATAAAGAAAGAGATTGTAAGAAAGGGTAGAGAAAGCGAGAGCTTGACTGGAAGAGGGAGAGAGAGCAAGGTGTGGCGAAGAAGAATTGAAAACAATTGGAATTGTACAATGGAAGGAGAGGCCGGAGAAAAAAGATGAAGGATATGATATTGACCATTTTTGTATGTATGTATGTATGCATAATACTCCGGCACATACCCCATAGCTAGGGGGTGACTGTCGAGAGAGCTCGAACAGAAACAACATTTAAAGTTCCAATTATTAGGGTCCGGGGCCACTTTCGCGTTCCCTCGCCCCTTACTTTGTCTCGTCTAGTGGGTGAATTCTACAAAGGGAGGAGGATTCCTTGCCGCTGCCCCCAGAAGGAAAAGTAGGACAGTAAAAGAGACTGACAGAAACGGCAAAGGTTGGGTAGATGATGCCAAACCTCACTCTGGATAGGACCAGCCCTCAGCCATAAGAGCTAGTGTAGTTGTGGAATAACGATGTTAAATGTCAAGGCATAGATCTAGAAATTGACAGATATATGGATATACACATATTAGGATGTATACGAAGGTGGATACTTAATCCTTGTCTATCGGGGCCCGACTTAAGTCCGTATGGAGAAGAAAGGACTATGTGGCGGGGCCCGACTTAAGTCTGTGTGCAATTTTGGCGCAATATTGGCTCTGAGAGAGAGCCGAGCGGTGGGAGGAGCGTAGGTTACCTCATGATCGCTCGCCACGACCGTCGTGGGCCCACTGACATGTACTCCACGCTACTCCACCCTCTCTCACTCGCTACACGTAATTATGTAACGAAATGACCGTATTTTAGCAATTTTGCCCTTCGGTTGCACGATCGTTGCAAGACAACCAGTGATCGTAGAAGGATCGTTCGGGTGTCATTGGAAAGCTCAATTTACGCCCTTTCAGGGATACATACTTATATTACGCTCTGGCTCTTGGTTATGCATGAAAAAGAGCACGGAAACAACCCCATTTATGGTAAAAAAAAAAACGCTGGGCGGCACAGTGAATTTACTCCACCACCCGCTCTTTGAGTGTTAAGAGAGAGAGAGGTTATATAATGTCAGAAACAATATTTAAGGGGGGATGCTTGTTTTTTTCTGGCCCCCTTCTCCTTCATGTTTACCCCAATTAGTATTCAGATTTTAAGATTTTCCACCCATTAGTTTGGCGATTTTAAGACTTTTCGCCCAATTTCTTTGCCAATATTAAGACCTGTGTCATTTAGGTGTCGATATTGTCCTGGCGAGCTATAGCGAGCCTGCAATTTAGGAGAATTTTTTTTGTGGAACAATTTACAAATTTAACTAGAAGGCGGATCTTGGGGATGTGAGTTAATGAAGGAAACTAAAAGAAAAGCAAATATATCTCTATATTATATCGACCAATAACTAAACCCTTCCCCCCTTAAGACAACGTGCTATGCAGAGTAGGCTATGCAACTATAACATATGCATACTTCTAACATAAACTACATGAACATTGGTGTCCTATGATGCTTATCGTAGTGCCTGGTACGCTTCTTGTTAATGAGTTCTCTGAAACACTTTTAATAATCGCGTAAGTTCATTGTACAGCAATCCGAGAGAAGACAAAACAGTTTTCCTACTCGGCGTTATATCATATATAAAAAGGATGCTCCATCATCATTTAAAATATTCCAGGAAAAACTCCTAGACATACTGACTCTTCGCCAGAAACCAATCAATTAGATACCGCCTTCAACAGGGATGTTTGAGTGATTAACTGATTCACAAAAGTGATTGCCTTTTTAGTTAACTTCTCAACGACCATAGGGCGTAGCAAAGTGGGGCTTTAAAAAATGTAAATGTCAAGAAATTAGTAATATTTGTTTATGGTCCTGGCTTTTAGCTTGTGAATTTTAGATGTGAGAAAATAGACATGATGGAGTGTAAAAAGATCTAGAGGCTAAAAACAACTGCAGGTTAAAAGAAGGAGCAACATGTGTGGAAGAAAAGAGTGGCCGGCTAAAGAGAGAGAGAGAGTGGTGGTGAGTGGTTGACGAGAATGTTAGAGACTCTATAGCAATAAAGTATAAGTGCCGTCTTTTACATTTGGGAAAAAATGCAAACACAACTCTGCGACCTCGCCTTTATAAACTGGTCTTTAAGCTCTTTAACAAATTAACAGAATGTGAAACAAAATATTTTGATTCAACATTGACCTTAAGTTGTACCCTTGATTTAAACAGGAATATATTTATATCTCTACGGCGATAGCACCTGAAATATTATGTATTCTATGCAATCAAGTTGATGACATTTTGTATTATATTGATTGACCTTACTCCTGACCTGTAGAGTGCTTGATAAAACGGTCATGGTTATATTTTCATGCGAATGCAACTAATTTAGAAAATCTGGCGAGATTCGCAGATATAGAATATGTGATACAAGCATACCTTGATCTGTGCCCCTTACTTGCGACCTTCATCCTCAAATTGGACCTTTGTATATACAAACTGGATTGTCGTATGTACACACTCCATTAACAAAAGCTGGTGTATAATTATTGGAGAACGAGGCTATCTAACCCTAAACTCTAAAGTTAAACGCATAACTCAGATTCCCTCCTCTCGTTCCACTAATCCAACCCGAGAACTGCCAAATGAAAAGTGACTCAAAAGTAACTGTGGCGGCGGCAGCGGCTGTGAGTGCGGGGAAATGAATGTAAATTTTATGGAAAAAAATCGGATCGGTGGGAATGTGTGCACTGGAGAGAGAGATAGGCAGAGAGAATGACAGTCTGGGATTAAAATGTCACTGGTGGAAATCTTTAAGCTCTTTGGTTATATCGCCTTTGGCATGTTGCTGAATTGTTTGAGTGTGTTATTCTTGGAAAGCAGGGTAGTGAGGCTAAGGATTAGTAAACATTATGCGAGTAGATGGGAATAGTTTGAGGAGTGAGGTCGCATAAACGAGACATTAGCCTTGTCAAAGAGAAAGTATGACGAAGTGTATTGAAAAAGGGAAACTATATTTTCGACGTAGATGCTCCTAAGAGGAGGTAAGGTTTGTAATGGGTTTCTGAGGCAGAAAGAAGTTTGTGAAGGTAATGATTCAGAGATATGTATGTGAGGGTCACCTCGAAAAAATAAAAAAATATTTATATATATATCGGTATATATACAGTATATATACCGTACATATATATATATATATATATTTTTTTTTTTTTTTTTTTTTATTTTTTTTTTTTTTTTTGCTGTTCTACATCACGTTCCTCAAGCTCTTGTTGCCAATTTATTTGCCTAAAGAATTGCCTCAGTTGCTCATAATTACCTTTAGCAAAATTTAGTCTGTCCTGTTTGTGCTCTTCGCTCTCCTTGGTGATGTCATAATTAACAATAAACCAGAAACGCAATAGAGTATGGTCACTTTTACCGAGTGAAGGCATGAGCTCCAAACTCACAATTTCATTAGATCCAACATCGACGGTATGTCCTCTCCTCGCACTCTGGTAGGTCCATTAACGTGCTGTTGCATGAACAATTTCATTATTCGGTTTTATTACTCCTGGTATGATTCTCCCCTCTAGCTTCCATCTTTAGCCAGTCAATAACTTTACAGTTAAAGTCCCCCACTAACACTAATCTATAGTGCATTCTGTCAGATTGTTGCAGTAGCATCTCTAAGTTTTGGATCGTTTTATTTGTTAGTTCTTCATAATAATTATTATGCCAAGCACTGGTAAGTGGTGGCATATACACATTAATAATTTTAATGGCTATTGTTTCGTGTTTGTCTGTGCCAATTACTTCCTCTTCCCTAGCATGTACTGTAGATCCTCCCTTGTCAAAATCATCACGCCTCCTCCTTTTTTGCCTGTCCTGTCCCTCCACCATAATTATATGATATTCATCCACACCTATAACTATATTCCCAATTTTGTCATTCAAATTTGTTTCAGTTAAACATAATATATGTGGTTTCTTATAATTAACTAAATCCCTTGGTTCTAACAATTTCGATGGCAGTCCATCATTATTTGTATACAGTATATTAAGGAACTGGTATATATTATTTGTATACAGTATATTAAGGAACTGGTATATATTATTTGTATACAGTATATTAAGGAACTGGTATATATTATTTGGTCTAGCTCCCCCTGCCACTCCTACCGTTCTTGTTGTTTCACATACCATTTTCTTTTCCTAAGCCCCACTACTTTGAAGAAAAAACAAATCCTTTTCCTCTGATGATCGTTCGTTGTTCTTTTATTTTGCCTCCTCCATGTTTTCCTTTAGAACCGTTCTGTCTTCTCTACTTAAATATCTCCGTAACATGAAAATTATTATATTTGTCACTGTCTTTTAACTTCCATGTGTTCCTCAGCACTTCATCTAAAGCCTGACTATTCATAAATGTTACTGTTAATGGTCTTACTCTTTCCTTGTCATACTTCCCGATTCTTCTAAAGTCAGCCACTTTTTTTGACTACATCATAATCGATTAGTTCTCCGAGAGAGAGAGAGAGAGAGAGAGTGTGTGTGTGTGTGTGTGTGTGTGTGTGTGTGTGTGTGTGTGTGTGTGTGTGTGTATTTTATGAGATGACTAGATATAAGCAGCTGCACTCATAATTCAATCATGTGCACTATTTTTCCCTGTATATGATCACGGAGAGAAACAGAACTTATGTGTGCCACTGTACATGAGCCAAGCCAAATATCCAACCCGCATCACCCAAATAATTCAAGATCAATAGGATAAAACCAACTAAGGCAATAACCAAGTCGAACGTCCACCCCATAGAAACGTCCATCAAGGGGGATTTGTTTGTATTGGTATTTATTGGTTGATTCATTCATTTCTATATTTATTATTTTTAGTTTCCTCCAAAGACCTTCAATACACTTTAACCCTTAACTAGCGGCGCGCAACATAAGTCGAGTATAATAAATCTGGACTATCTGGCGGCGCGCGACATAGGTCGTGTGGCAATTTCAGCATGTAATGTTGCTGAGAGAGAGAGACAAGTGGTGGCAGGTGTTACGATCCAGGTTCTCAAAGACACAGGGCTCTTCAACATTGGACTAGATAATGGCAAAATGCAACAACGGTAACACTAGATCCAACCCCTGCCTTAAACACTGGAAAACAAAACACCATTACCGCCCTGAGTCGTGCCTGGACAACGAGGTATCCTATGACTCAGTAACTGGTGCACACACACTAGGCTGACGCTCGATGAAACAGCCTATTCTCAAACAGTAAAAGATTACTCGATTAGGTTACGCAAAGAAAAGATAGTTAACGTGATTATTTAACGTTACGGTAGATACTCAAATAACTGGCACTCCTGTATTAAAGAAAGTGCAATGCTAGTCCTGCAACATCAACTGGAAACTTCTGAAATAAGTATGATGCTGGGAAGATGTTCGTAAAGAATCTTGAACAATTATAATGCAGAATACGGGTCACAATAAATACTAGGACATATAGTAATAATAGGCAGGCGAATAATAAAGACTGCGCAAAGGTAGTAATGCTCGACAACTAAAGAAATGCTTCGTGACACAACGCAACAGCCTACTAGGGTTGTGCAACTCAACAACAACCTTGGCTCAAAAGTGCAGTGAATAATAATGCTGCATACATATAATAATGGGGGCTTATCTCTAACCAGTGTCTGCTCAGTTAATAAAGTCTAGCTGGGGTATCAATGCAGGGCAACAATGGGTGAGCATGCGGCTCGTAGCCTAACGTTGTCCGAAGGTGGTATAATGAAGATTACGTTATATGACGGGGATGCTCTCTTGATAAATCTAGGGCTCTAGTACCTAGTTCTATCCTGGCGATCCCTCAGAAGTCAACACAAAGAGGAAGCACTATGTTGTGAGGGATAGGCTATAGCCCTCTCACACCACAGCGCTGTGCTCGCAAAGCAAACCCACCCGAAGACAACTTAGGCTCCCACAGTACCTGTCGATGTCGTGCAGGGCTTAGCTAACACTGCACACATCGGAGACAACGACACAGTAACCTTACCCCTAGTCTAGCTTTAGATAACCAAGCAGAATCACTCAACACCTTGCCAGGGAGACATATACCGGTCTACAACCTTCCCGAGAGAGGACACATACGGAAAAGTCCGTCTCTCTAACCCTCAATAAAGCATAATACCTCCTTAACCTAATACATGGAAATCTCTGAGAGCTTCGCGTACAATACGACTGGTCGACGTTGAACGTCTATGCTGAAACCAGAAGGGATGTTGAGTTTAATAAAGATTAGAGAATGAGAAAGGAGAAGTCGAGAGAGAGAAATAGTATGTAAAGTGGCGAGTATGGGGGACAGAATTGCAAAGGATATAGGCGGTACGCGTGTCAGGCAAGCTCTGAGCTGGTAAAGAACACGCGGCCGCGATGGGCAGCGACTAGTTGACCACCCGGCCGCCAACGCCGTCGGCGCCCAAGCGAGCCGGGCCACAGCTCACCCCGCTGCCAGGTGTACTCCCTCACCCTCTCTCGCTCGCCTCCCACACAAGCAACATTTATATTATAGCGAATATAAAATATAAGGCGCGGTCACAGACCAAAACAAATACCATTTCTAGACTGTCCGTGGCAACACGACCCTAATGAAATAAAGCAGATCATTCTAGGACAACTGTAGCCCATCCCCCCATCCTGGCGAGCGCTAGCGAGCTGCAATGCCCCACGCAACCATTCTGCTAGCGCCGGGAGGCGTCACACCCCCCCCAAGATATGGGACACTCAACCATGGGCCCATATCTGAACAGACAGAATGTCACTAGAATCTGCCACTCCTAACCACTCTGCCACTCGGGGAATGCAAGCTCAGTCTCCTCAAAAAAAATACAACAACATTTATATATAAAAAACAAAATCTTATCACCCTTCCCAAACATAATACATTAATTCATAACATTGTGCTCCCAGAGCGAGCTTTAAGAAGCACAGCCTACTGAGGGAAAATCATCTGCACTCAGTACTCAGCTACAATATTATCTTAAAATTAATTATTAAAAAGAAAGAGTTTTATTTAATTTTTCATATTTTATTTTAATGTTGTTTTTGGCGGCTACTATAGATGTAGCCTAATTTTCTTCTAATCAAAGCCAACAACTCCTGCCCTGCGACCCTACGCTGATGCTACACACGCGAGCCAACAAGCACCAGCGCAAAAATACACCGCGAGCCAAGACAGGAGGCTATACCAACATACTGTGGTAGCCTACCCCGGATCCTCCACCCGCGACAAACAGTCCGCAATCACATTCTCACAACCGGCAATATGGCGAATGTCTAAGTTGTACTCTTGCAACATGAGCGACCATCTGGTCAGCCTCATATTCCGGTTGTGGAATTGATTGAGGAATTTAAGTGGGTGGTGGTCGGTATACACTACCACGACTGGCCCATAGGCAGGAACATAGACCTCAAAGTGTCTGAGCGCTAACACGATTGCCAACAGTTCCTTTTCAACAACCGAATAGTTTTTCTGTGCTGAATTAAATTTCTTTGAAAAGAAACTGACTGGATGCTCAAGACCTTCCTCGTCTGTCTGCAAAAGTACGGCACCAGCCCCTACTCCGCTGGCATCATTCGCCAACTGAAATGGTCGTTCAAAGTCCGGGGCCCTGAGGATAGGGTGAGTGCATAAAAGGTGTTTAACTACTCGAAACGCCTGCTCATACTCAGGTGCCCAGCGGAACTTTTTATCTTTAGCTAGTAGATCTGTCAAAGGAGCTAACACAGTAGAATAGCCTCATAAAGCGGCGGTAATACCCAATCATGCCCAAAAATCTCATGATCTGCCGCTTGGTGGTCGGCCTGGGGAACAAGTCGATAGCCTGTATCTTCTGTTGGGGCGGGCTCACCTGCCCTAACCCAACCACAAACCCCAGATACTGCACCGTGGCTTGCACAAAGTCACACTTGCCCAGATTAACCACCAAGCCTGCTTTACTAAGTTGACTAAATAAGGCTTCTATGTGCTCACAGTGACTTTGGAAATCGTTGTCATAAATGATCACGTCATCAAGGTAGACAGTACAGTTTGGGATGTCTGCTACGATGTCGTTCATTAAGCTCTGGAAAGTGGCCGGAGCATTTTTCAGACCATATGGCATCACGTTGCAACGGTAAGTACTGCCATCCACCACAAACCCGCACACCTCTTTAGCCCGCTCAGACAGTGGTACTTGCCAGTAGCCTTTGACGAGGTCTACCTTGGTCAAGTACCTTGCTTTCCCGATCTTATCCACACTGTCATCCACCCGGGGAAGAGGATATGCATTGGTGGGGGTCAACCCGTTCAACCGCCTAAAGTCAATGCAGAACCGAACTTTTCCATCAGGTTTGGGCTGCAGAGTGACAGAAGTCCACCGTACTGCCCCGTTCTCGATCAAGCCTCTCGCCAGCATATACTCCAGCTCATCCCTGAGCGCTGGGAGTATAATGGGTGGCACCCGATAAGGTATCGACTTGAAAGGGGGGTGCTCTCCTACATCGACGTCATGCACCGCTTGAGTAATGAGGCCTGGGTGCTCGGCAAATACAGTGGGGTATGAATCGACCAGGCGCTGCACTGCCACCTGCTGTTCCTCCGGCAGGTGCGCCAGAGCATCATGCGCACATTGGCTCGAATTCCCCGCCCACTGATCAGCCGAGACATGACAATCCCAGTTATCATCCACCTGATCATTGCTGCCCCCCTCTCCTTCTCCACCATGACCGCAGCAGGTCAACACAGGGACAGCTAGTGACTCAGGTGGGCGCCTCACATACTCCTTCAACAAATTAATGTGGCATAGTTGGTTACGCTTCTTCCGGTCTGGAGTGGCAACGAGGTAATCCAGATCGGAGATCTTTGACACCACCCGATAAGGCCCAGCGTACTTGGCAGCCAGAGGATGACCTGCCAAAGGCAACAGGACCAACACCTCTTGACCTACCTGAAACTCCCGGAGTTTCGCCTTAGTATCGTACCTGTCCTTCATACGGGCCTGCGAACTCACCAAATTACGCCCGGCCAGCTCCAGACTTCTAAGCATTCTCTCTCTGCTCTCGAGGACGTATCTCAACATAGAACATGGCTTAGCGGTACCCTCCCAAATCTCCTTCACCATGTGGAGAGGGCCCATCACCGGATGCCCGAAAACAAGCTCATTCGGACTGAAACCGAGACTCTCTCCAGGTACTTCTCTTGCCGCGAACAAAACATACGGCAGACCAAGGTCCCAATCCTTTCCGTTCTCTGCGCAATAACATCGAAGCATGCTTTTCAGCGTGGCGTGCCACCTCTCCAACACCCCTTGACTCTCCGGGTGATACGCAGAAGAGACGACAGTGCTGATGCCATGCTGAATCATAGTTTGTTTGAACAGATTAGAGGTAAAATTAGAACCTTGGTCCGATTGCACCTCTTGCGGATAACCATACCGCGAGCAATACAAGAGCAGGTTCCGGACAACAGTTTTCGCCGTGCCATTTCTCATTGGATATGCATCAGGATAACGAGTGGCCACATCCATGATAGTTAATAGAAATTTATTACCGGCACTAGTAGGGGTTAGGGGTCCGACCATATCAATGATGACCTTACTGAAGGGCGGTCCACTGACAGGAATGGGGTGCAACGGGGCTCTCGGAATTGTTTGGTTAGGTTTTCCAACCCTCTGGCACGTATGACACCTTGCTATCCAGGTTACCACCTGCCCCTTCAACCCCGGCCACCAAAACAATTTTTCTAAAGCCGCCACCGTTTTTCTCACCCCTAGATGTCCTGCCAGTGGTATGTCATGCGCCAACCTCAGTAAGCTATCCCTGCACTCCCGTGGCACCACCAACTGGTCCACTACTCCGGACCCCTCTTGCCAACTACGTTTAAGGTCTTGAAAACGCCTATAGAGGATGCCTTCTAAATAAAAAAAATCTCCTGGCTGTGCATCGCCGTCCTCGTCGAGCTCTACAGCTCCATTAGCACACGTTTGGAGCTCAGGGTCCTCTAGTTGCAACCGACGTATATCTGAGGGTGCCAAGCGATCTAACTGCTCCCGGAGCAATGCATGACCTTCCCCGATACTGGGCTACTCCCTCTGTCTCTCTCGATGTACATAACGTTGCTGTCGTGGAGACTCGTCATGCCCAGCCTCGTCACTCTCGATGACAGGCCCAGGGGCTACTCCAGAATTAAGTAATGGTGCTAATACTGAATCACCCAGGAGAGCCGCCGAGTCAAAACTCTTAAAACCAACTCCAGCTTTAGCCTCCTCCTGTTGATCGTTCCTCCGCTGGTCTGAAGACGAAGGACTAGGCTGTGACACTTTAGCTGCCCGAGCTCGGGTGACAACACACGCCATGGGTTGTGTCTGGCACCGCTCGACCCACTCTTGCTCTTCCCTACTTACGTCGGCCGGCCTCTCGGCAACGACTAAGGGTAGAACCTCAGAAGCGGGCATTGCAAAGTCGTTGCCGAGAAGAAGGTCGACGCCCTCCACTGGCAGTTTCTCCACAATCCCGACATCCAATTCACGTGCCACACCATCCACCTCCAACTCCAACCGCACCAGCGTGTATGACCGAGTTGCATTAATACCCTGCACCACCACCACCCGAGCCGCGTTTATAGGGTAGCCAGTCAAGTTTTTCATCAGAGTCTGGGAAGCACCTGTATCACGCAAGACCTCTACTCCATGCTTGCGCCCCGCCCACATCACGCAACCCCGCCCTCTATGGTCACAAAAAACATCCTGAGCAGGGTTCGAGCCTCCCAGGTGCTTCTGCATTGGCTGTGCCTCAGCCTCTGACGAACTGCCCCGGGCAAACTCAGATGACTTCGGAGACACACCAATGTTGCAGGCCAAAGACACAGCTGCTGTAGGTGCTTTGCTAGGACAGACTCTTGCAAAGTGCCCCTTTTTATGACAATGATAACACTCCAACTCCCCTTTGGGCTTCCTTTGGTACTGGGAAGGGCCCGGCCCCTTCTTAAATGGTACGGTGCTAGTCTTGTGGTCAGTCTTGGTATCATGGCTCTTGTACTTGTTTGCATACGGTATATCACTAACTCGGGGGGGTGGGGCATCACGCCCCTTGTTACCTGCCTCACTACGCTGGGCAGACCCGCACCCACGAATTAGTGATAGCCGGAGGTCAGCCATCTCAGCTGCCTCCTGTAGAGTTTTTGGTTGCTTTTCGTTAAGGTTTAACGTCAGGTCGCCGCCCGTGCATTTGAAAAACTGCTCTAAAAGCACCAACTGTTTAATGTCGTCAAACGTAGTAGCTTTCTCCGACCTCAGCCAATTCCCAAAAGCATCGGACAGCTCCAGGGCATGCTCCAAAAAGGTGCTCTCCCGACCCTTGGTAACACCCCGGAACTTCAACCTGTACGTCTCTGGTTGTAGTTCGTATGCTCTCAGGATAGCCTCCTTGAGTTCCTCATAGATAATACAAGACTCTATAGGCAACGCATCGTAGGCTTTAAGACCCTTGCCTATTAATCTAGAGGATACAAGTGCTGCCCACTTCTCCCTAGGCCACTGGTGGATCTGGCACTTCTTCTCGAATCGTGTGAAAAATTCTGTTACACCACTCTCATCAAACACCGGAACCAGTTTCAATAAGTGCGAGAGAGACTGCTCATGAACACGGTTACCAGCCCCAAGTCGCTGTCCCGTTGTCTCTACTCGCGACTTCTCTACGTCCATGTCGGCACAGTACCTGGTCGACTCAGCTTGGATTTTTGCTAGCTCTATTTGCTGCTGAAGCTCACCTGCCCTTTGTTGCTGGTGAAGCTGAAGCTCAGATACCCTGATAGCCTTTCTCTCTTCGATCTTAGCTAATTCGAGCTGATACAATAATTCTGGAGTTAACCCTGGAGGAGGTGAAGGTGCTACAATGTTTGAAATTACCGGTGGTCCCCCCAGGGGCAACCCACCCTGCCAGTCACCACCCAACTGTGGAAGCGTACCCGGGGTCAGCAAACTACTGGGATGGCTGGGAGTCGAGTGTAGGGGAAGCATGGCCGAAGGGCTCTGAGCACTCAACCCATCTCGCTCACCAGTCACCCTGCCCAGTACACACGTTATCAAGTTATCCTTGGTCATGATGCTAGTAACCGCATGACCGATAGCTGTGGCCAGGCATTGAAGACCGTACCGATCCATACCCTCCAACCGCTCGGCAGTAACAGGCCATTGCAAAAATATCCTAGCATCCTCCTCACAGTTCACCCGATTAACCCTTTCATCATGCTGCTGTTCCTCAGTTTCGACATTACGTACTGTGTCTCCATTCTCCTCTGACCCGGTATAAGACATGATGCTCACAAAAATTTCTCACCACAATATTCAGAAAAGAAGTACCCCAAACTCTTATGTAGCACTATTCACTTGCCAAAAATGTCTGAAGACTCTCAAGTGCTATACTACTTTGCCAAAAAAAATTAACGTGCCCACTATATTCCTCAATAAAACAAATGACCACAACAATCCTGCAATTATCTCTTAGTTCACAAGATCCTGAGCTAGGTCGCCATTTGTTACGATCCAGGTTCTCAAAGACACAGGGCTCTTCAACATTGGACTAGATAATGGCAAAATGCAACAACGGTAACACTAGATCCAACCCCTGCCTTAAACACTGGAAAACAAAACACCATTACCGCCCTGAGTCGTGCCTGGACAACGAGGTATCCTATGACTCGGTAGCTGGTGCACACACACTAGGCTGACGTTCGATGAAACAGCCTATTCTCAAACAGTAAAAGATTACTCGATTAGGTTACACAAAGAAAAGATAGTTAACGTGATTATTTAACGTTACGGTAGATACTCAAATAACTGGCACTCCTGTATTAAAGAAAGTGCAATGCTAGTCCTGCAACATCAACTGGAAACTTCTGAAATAAGTCTGATGCTGGGAAGATGTTCGTAAAGAATCTTGAGCAATTATAATGCAGAATACGGGTCACAATAAATACTAGGACATATAGTAATAATAGGCAGGCGAATAATAAAGACTGCGCAAAGGTAGTAATGCTCGACAACTAAAGAAATGCTTCGTGACACAACGCAACAGCCTACTAGGGTTGTGCAACTCAACAACAACCTCGGCTCAAAAGTGCAGTGAATAATAATGCTGCATACATATAATAATGGGGGCTTATCTCTAACCAGTGTCTGCTCAGTTAATAAAGTCTAGCTTGGGTATCAAGGCAGGGCAACAATGGGTGAGCATGCGGCTCATAGCCTAACGTTGTCCGAAGGTGGTATAATGAAGATTACGTTATATGACGGGGATGCTCTCTTGATAAATCTAGGTCTCTAGTACCTAGTTCTATCCTGGCGATCCCTCAGAAGTCAACACAAAGAGGCAGCACTATGTTGTGAGGGATAGGCTATAGCCCTCTCACACCACAGCGCTGTGCTCGCAAAGCAAACCCACCCGAAGACAACTTAGGCTCCCACAGTACCTGTCGATGTCGTGCAGGGCTTAGCTAACACTGCACACATCGGAGACAACGACACAGTAACCTTACCCCTAGTCTAGCTTTAGATAACCAAGCAGAATCACTCAACACCTTGCCAGGGAGACATATACCGGTCTACAACCTTCCCGAGAGAGGACACATACGGAAAAGTCCGTCTCTCTAACCCTCAATAAAGCATAATACCTCCTTAACCTAATACATGGAAATCTCTGAGAGCTTCGCGTACAATACGACTGGTCGACGGTGAACGTTTATGCTGAAACCAGAAGGGATGTTGAGTTTAATAAAGATTAGAGAATGAGAAAGGAGAAGTCGAGAGAGAGAAATAGTATGCAAAGTGGCGAGTATGGGGGAGAGAATTGCAAAGGATGTAGGCGATACGCGTGTCAGGCAAGCTCTGAGCTGGTAAAAAACATGAGGCCGCGACGGGAAGGGACTAGTTGACCACCCGGCCGCCAACGCCGTCAGCGCCCAAGCGAGCCGCGTCATAGCTCACCCCGCTGCCAGGTGTACTCCCTCACCCTCTCTCGCTCGCCTCCCACACAAGCAACATTTATATTATAGCGAATATGAAATATAAGGCGCGGTCACAGACCAAAACAAAGACCATTTCTAGACTGTCTGTGGCAACACGACACTAATTACATAAAGCAGATCATTCTAGGACAACTGTAGCCCATCCCCCCATCCTGGCGAGCGCTAGCGAGCTGCAATGCCCCACGCAACCATTCTGCTAGCGCCGGAAGGCGTCACACAGGAGAGTAGCGAGCGTATGACTGCTCCAGACCACCGCGGCGAACCTACTGACACGAATCCCACCTCCTCCCTCCCTCTCTCACTCGCTACATACTGAATTGTATGGGGAAAGTACCGAATTACATGCTTTTTGCACTCGTGTTGCGCGGTTGTTACAAAAAAACTAGCCGTCATAAAAGGATCGTTATGGTGTCATTGGAAAGCTCTGTTTATGCCCTTTCAGGGATAGATACTTGTTTTACGCTCTGGGTCTTATTTAGGCATGAAAATTATCACGTAAACAGCCCTATTTTGGCTAAAAACACCCCGCTGGGCGGTACATATAAATAGACCGCTAGCCCGCTAATAAGGTGTTAAAAAACACCTCCAAGATCTACCTTCGAGATAAATCTGTACATTATTCGGTAGAAAAATATCCCGGCCGAAGATTGGTTCCTCTTAATTTACAGGCTCGCTAACGCTCGCCAGGAACATATCGACACCTAAATTGCTCAAAAGGTCTCAAAATCGCCAAAATAATGGGGCTGAACATGAGGGAGAAGGGAGTACACTAAAGGGCTGAGACACACGGTGGTACAGTTTTATAGAACGGTAAAGGGTCTGCCGTAGAGGGTAATGGAAAGGGAGCCATGGGAGTTTGTGAACGGTTAAGTTTTTTTTTATTGTACCCCCTTCTCCCTCATGTTTAGTCCCATAAGTTATGAGATTTTGCATACATTCACCCCCTTTAAATGTTAATTCTTTCCTGGAAAGTTTGAGCCATTTAGGTGTCAATATGTTCCTGGCGAGCGATATCGAACCTGCGATTTAAGAAGAAACGGCCTTTGACCTCGGAATTTTTCTACCGAAAAGTGCATAAATTGATCTCGAAAGGGGGTCTTGGGGGTGTTTACTTAAGCTTGATGGAGGTCTAGGGAAGAAACTAAGAAACAAATATATATACTGTATATATATCGGGACTTCGGTGAGACTTTTTCTATTGCACTAGACATATCGAAAGCTTTCGATAGAGTCTGGCACAAATCTTTAATTTCTAAACTACCCTCCTTTGATTTCTATCCCTCCATCTGTGCCTTTGTCTCTAATTTCCTTTCCGGCCGTTCCATAGCCGCGGTTGTGGACGGCCATTGTCCACTTCCTCACCCTATAAACTCTAGTGTTCCTCAGGGCTCTGTCCTATCTCCTATTCTCTTTCTAATTTTTATAAATGATCTCCTTAACTGTACCTTAATTCCCATCCATTCATACGCAGACGACTCAACCTTACACTACTCCATTAGTTTTTCAGAACGCCCCAGCCAGCAATCCCTTAACGACAAATGTAATGAAGCCATAGAACTTTTAAATTCTGATCTAAATACTATCTCCAATTGGGGCAGAGAAAACCTTGTTACCTTTAATGCTTCCAAAACCCAATTTATCCATCTATCTACCCGTCAGGATCTCCCAGCAGACTATCCCTTATTCTTCAACAATACAAAAATCAACCCTTCATCTTCTCTCAATATTCTTGGTGTTTCTTTTTCTTCTGCTCTCATTTGGAAGGACCATATTACCAGTCTTGCTAAGGCAGCCTCCCAGAAGCTGGGTGTGCTCAACCGCCTTAGGGGGTTCTTTTCCCCAGCACAGCTTCTTGCTCTGTACAGGGGCATAGTGCATCCTTATATTGAGTATTGTTCACATGTGTGGGGAGGTTCCTCTCACACCGCTCTTCTAGACAAAGTTGAAAGGAAGGCCTTTCGTATCATTAACTCCCGTCCACTCACCAACTCTCTGCAATCTCTCTCTCTCCGCCGCAATGTTGCATCTCTCTCACTATTCTATCGCTACTATAATAATCAGTGTTCCTCAGATCTTTCCCAGTGCATACCACCTCCTTTACGTAGGGCACGTGGTACCCGTCTTGCAACTCAATTCCACCCCTACTCTGTGCAGCTCTCTAACCCAAGAGTGAAACGTTACTCTCAAACTTTCTTCTACTCAACAGCTGAGCTCTGGAACTCTCTCCCAGAATCAGTCTTTCCCTCTTCCTATGACTTAAATTGCTTCAAACTCTGTGTGTCCGGGCATTTTGGCTCGATCGTCCCTTGATTTTGGCCCTGTCACTCTTTTAATATGGGGGAGGCACTCGCTATAGGCAATTCTGCCTTTTGCCTCCCTCAATCACATAGAAAAAAGAAATAAAAAATATATATACTGTATATACAGTATATATTGTATTGAGTATTGTTCACATGTGTGGGGAGGTTCCTCTCACACCGCTCTCCTAGACAAAGTTGAAAGGAAGGCCTTTCGTATCATTAACTCCCGTCCACTCACCAACTCTCTGCAATCTCTCTCTCTCCGCCGCAATGTTGCATCTCTCTCGCTATTCTATCGCTACTATAATAATCAGTGTTCCTCAGAGCTATCCCAGTGCATACCACCTCCTTTACGTAGGGCACGTGGTACCCGTCTTGCAACTCAATCCCACCCCTACTCTGTGCAACTCTCCAACCCAAGAGTGAAACGTTACTCTCAAACTTTCTTCTACTCAACATCTGAGCTCTGGAACTCTCTCCCAGAATCGGTCTTTCCCTCTTCCTATGACTTAAATTGCTTCAAACTCCGTGTGTCCAGGCATTTTGGCTCGAACGTCCCTTGATTTTGGCCCTGTCACTCTTTCAACTATGGGGGAGGCACTCGCTATAGGCAGTTATGCCTTTTGCCTCCCTCAATCACATAGAAAAAAAAATATATATATATATATATATATATATATAGTATATATATATATATACTGTATATACATATATAACATATAATACTAACAATAATATTAAGACAAAATAAATACATAAACATATTTGATAAAAGTCTGTCCATAAGGTGGTGGTGATGTATGATGTTGACCGTGTTGTTGGTTACGTGGCTGTGGTCGAGGATAGGTAATAGTATAAGACAGATGGTGTATACCATGGTGGCTATATGGGGTGATGGTTATGTGGTGGTTAATGGGTTTATGTTGGTGTGGTAGTGTTTATGTTGGTAGATATGTGGTGGTTAATGTGTTTATGTTGATTGGGTAGTGTTTATGTAGGTAGATAGTTATGTGGAGAATGTTTGTGAGGTTCTTGGTTTGTTGTACCTTGTGGTAGATAGAGTAATGTGATGGTTAATGGGTTTATGTTGATGTGGTAGTGTTTATGTTGGTAGATATGTGGTGGTTACTGTGTTTATGTTGATGTGGTGGTGTTTATGTTGGTAGATAGTTATGTGTAAAATGTTTGTGTGGTTCTTGGTTTGTTGTGCATTGAGGTATACATGAGGTGTAATAAGACAGATACTGTATACCTCGGTGGCAATAATATGGGACGATGACTTTGTGGTGAAAATGTTGTGGTGGCCGTGTTATATTCATGTTGATGTTGTAGTGTTATGTTGGGAGATAATGTGGTGGCCAGCATATGATGAACACTACGTAATGGTGGTGAAGGGGTTAAATGGGTTGGTTGAGATAGTTTGAAGCCTTATTATTGCTAGAGACCGTTTTTAAACTGAATAAAATCGTCTAATAGTATCCAGAATATATTTTAAAAGGATGTCGCCGGTACAACAGGTGTTAATGGAAGAGGTAAAGATGAACAGTTTCCTTGGTGGGTGGGAGTTTTTACGGTGTATTGATCCTGAGGCGTCAACATGAACATTTCTCACCTGCCAGTAACTGCTATCTTCTTCCCTTAGCCCTATTTTTATCCTACACTTCCAGCAAGATTTCCAATATTCTTCTTTGCATTTCCTTTTTCACCAGGCTATTCCATTTTCTGTATTTTTTCAGTCTATATCGCACTGTTAATCCGCTCTATTTACAGTGTCCTTCCAATCTCCACATAGGTGAATCGATCAGCTTTAATAATGCCAACAAATAATATTAGTGAAAAGCTTGCAGGAAAAATAGATTGAATGAAATAATAACTATTCAACAACCACGTAAATATTGAAGTAAACTAAAGGGGAAATAGTCAATAATACATAAGAATTGGTTGGATATAAGGAATGCCAAAATGAATGAAGGGATAAGGTAAGTTAACCCCCTCACCGAGCCAGGCAGTACCACAAATAACAGTTCACCCAAATAGTGGCAAATAGAGTGTCGACTGGCCACAGATTTTTATTGAAACTAAATCTGTCGGAGGGGGTTATTATATTTTATATGTTTTTGTTGTATTTATTTATTTATTTATTTTAGTTGTCCACCTAACAAAAGAATCTTGAAGTGTCATCTCGTCACACATCTGTTACTGTTGTAATGGCATATATTCAAGTTATATTTTGACTTTTGATTATTGGGAGCTGAATTTTGGTTGCCTTCAGTTTGTGAATATGTTTTTACCTCATAAACTTTTCACTCACCCTTCTAATTGCACTTGATACACTCTCGAGGTTAGGCTTGTTTCTTTATTGGCAGAAGTCTAGCATGAACTGGGAATGCAGTCGATGACAGCAGTCCAGTAGTGGCTTGGGAGAAGTCACCTGAAAAAGCTGTAAAGCGAAACATTGCCGTTGTAAAGGCCCATCTGCACGTGGTGTTTCTCTTACCATCGTGTTATTGTCTACTCTTTTCTCCATGCTTTTACCACGGAACTTGTGTTTCTATTGCTTATATTCTTAACCCTTCCCCTGCGGCCGACTAAGTCCTAAGTAAAATAGAGTTATACTGCGGCTGACGTTCATATACGCTCTGGCAGTACAATCTGATTTGGTTGCACCAACCCATCCTGCTTGTTACCAGACGTTGCCAGGAGGTTGTAAGTTTGCTCCCATACTTATATGAGTGTGCTTAGTGCAATGGTTCAGGAAGGGTGTGTGTATAATTAAGAAGTGTTTTAGAAGCTGAGAATCAATGAAAACTTCATCATATAATTGAGACAAATATATTCCAGGTATGAATATGAGGTTCATTTCATCTTCAATTTAACAATTCATAGTGTCTTGTAAACACAAAGCATCATATAATAATTGTAAATATCATCAAGTAATCAGGAGTAGAAAAAAAAAATATATATATTTTTGCTCACGAGTGTAATAATTGTAGGGGGTCGGCTATCAGCGACAAAACAAGCAAAGTATTGATCAATTTTCCTGGGTGGTGTGAGGAGATTGGGAGGGTATGGTGACTATTATAGGGAGAGTTCAACTAAATCTTTTCACTGGAGCTCATTCCAATTCGCTCAGGTCTATGGATAGGGTGCTAGGGTGACGTAGATTTGGTGGAAATAGCAGGAAAATAGCCGCTAGGGCGTATCCTTCCTTATAGAAGCCACCGCAGGGAAAGAGTTAAACAATTCTCTCTTCCACAGCACCTGCTACCTAACAAATACTGTGGGGATGAATGTTGTTTACAGAGAGTACCCGGATTAGCATTCCTATTTATAAAGGTGACGTAATTTTTTAAATTATTTCGTCCACTAACTGCGCTGTGAAGGGAAGGCATTGCTTAAGAATACAAGTTTGAGTTTTCATTTCATTCTTACAGAGGTAAGAACTTGGCTGTTCAGTTTCCTGCATCTTGCCAAATTAGCGCATGTGGGGATATATCGTCACTACTGGTAAAGAGTCTCCCTTTGTTCCTCTCATACATCCCGTCTTCTTTCGCTCCATCTTCCTTCCTGTCCAAGATGGTCAATGATTATTCCAAAACATTTCATATTCAAAGGCATAAAAATTGGTGGTCCGGTATAGCTTTGGCTCTTTGGCTGCTATATTTTATTCTAGCTATATTTAGACGATTTTAGACACTTTGTTACGACCAGGGCTACGAATAAAACAAGGGCACTTAATGATTGGACTAGTAATAGGGCACTATGCAACAACGGTACGCTAAATCCAAACCTTCGAACTTATATGCCGACGAACAAAACACCTATACCCTCCAGAGTTAATCTGCGATAGCGGGGTATCCTTAACTGGGCATAAATGTACTCTACTTCAGGCTAACCGACACTGGTATAGCCTGATAACAAACAAGATGCAAGTTACGTTAAAATGCATAAAAAGGAATCTATGGAAAGATCAATTAAATCACTGCAAGATTTAATACAATAAAAAGATGCTTCAATACAGTTACTCTAAACAACAAGAAACTCTTCACTCCAATCTGAAAGAAAGTGAAGTATAGTCCTACAGCATAGACCTGGAAACTTCTGAAGAAAGTCTGATGCTCATAAGATGCTCGTACTGATCTTGAACTATATAAAGGCAGGAGGCAGGACACCACACGTGTAAATCGAATACACAAAAAGATAGGACATATAATGTTAACTGAGACGAGAATACTATAAATGCGCAACGGTAGTAATGCTCGACACTAAAAGAAGTACTTCCTCATCAACCAAACAGTCTGCTATGGTTGCGCGGCTCAACAACAACCTAGACTAATAAATGCTTTGAATAATAATGCGTACATATCTAAGAGCTTATATTAAATACTAGCAAGTGTCTACTCGATTAATAATGTCTAGCTGGGATACTCTAGGTAAGGAACTGGGGTTGAGCAAGACAGGCTCGTAGCCTAGCGATGTCCTTAAGACCTTAAGACTGCATCCTTTAAGTTACGTTAATTGACTAGGGTGCTCTCTTGATAGATCTGGATCACAAGTATCTGGTTCTATCCTGGCGACCCTCTAAAGACAAGCAAAGAGGCAGCAAAGTGTGGAACGGGTACAGGCTAAAACCCTCAGTCAACACAATGCTGCACTCGCAAAGGACGCAACCGAAAAGACAACACAGGCTACCACAGTACCGGTCGAAGTCGTGTAGGTATAAACAAACCGTACACACATCGGAGACAACGACTACAGATACCTTATCCCAGTCTAGCATTAAATAAAAGAGCAGAAACACTAAATCAATAATGGAGACACACAAAGTTCTTTACCTATACTAACTAAGAACCCTCAAAACCTATTCTAAGTGCATGTAAATATCTCTGAGGACGGCGCATGCAATACAATAGGCCGGCCACGGAAACCGTGTGCAGAACCCAAGGGGATAAGTAATTGAATATAAGCGAGAAGTAATGGAAAAGAAGAAGTTCAGAGAGAGAAACAGTGATAAAGGTGGTGATCGGGGGAGAGTATGCAAAGGGATGTTAGAAGCACACGTGCCAAGCCTGTCCTGACGAGGACAGCTCCTGGGGACCCTCCTGAAGGAGGTTAGTTACACAGGAGCCCGCAAAGGCGCGATGGTCGGCCAATCACGGGCCGAGACGTCACAAGACAGCAGGTGTCACGTGACACAGCCAGACACGCCGGCCAATAAGGAGCGAGAGGCAGGGATGCTCCCGCACCTACAGACACTCACTACCATCTCGCTCTGAAAGTCTCTCTCATTCCCACGCTGGTCATCACTACTGTTGATATAAAATATAACCCGTTGTCACAGACGAAAACAAAGACCACCACTGGATTGTCTGTGACAATGCGATTACTAGGAATGAAAGAACAACATTCTCTGATAACTGTAGCCAATTTTGATGTCCCTGGCGAGCGCTAGTGGCTAACGAGAGGCGATTCTGCCAATGCTGGTAGACGTCACACCCCGCCCAAGATATGGGACGCTCAACATTAAGCGAGCACCATATCTGACAAGGCAGAATGCCGACAAGACCCGCCACACCTAGCCACTCCACCAGAAATGAAATGCAAAGCTCAATCTTAAATAAAACAACATATTAGCATAAAGAAAATCTTATAACCCCTCCCAAACACAATAGTATAATTTAGCCTGCTATGCTCCCTGAGCGAGCTTCGCAGAGCCCAGCCTACTAAGTGAAAGACAGGTTCAACTTAGGACTTTAGCTATAACATTGGCAACTTACAATTAACTATAAAAAGAAAGAGTGTTTATGTGATTTTTTTTATTTAATTTTAATGTTGTTTTTGACGGCTGCTCTACAGGGGCAAGCCTGGTTTTTTCTCTACTCTCAAACACACACTGACTGAACGGCGAGGGTGCTTGAAGCGTACCTTCCCATGACAAACAATCAGCCACAACATTATCAGCGCCCTTAACATGCCACACATCCAACTTGTGTTCCGGCAGCAAAACAACACCTGGCACTGATAAACTGCCTAGTTTATCACAAGACTGGCACTTCTCTTCGCTCTCTCCGGCAACGGGACCTGCCAATAACCTTTCACTAGTTCTACCTTCGTGATAAGCGATGCAGCCCCGATGCGGTCAATGGGATCGTCAACTCTGGGTAAGGTATAGGCGTCTGTCAGTGATAATGCACACACACTTTTGCAATCAACACACACACTGATCTTGCCACTTAACACAGGTTGCAAAGTTACAGGCAACGACCACTCACGATATTCCTTATCCCTCAGACCCTTCGTCAACATGTAGTCCAGCTCTGCTTTCACCACAGGCTGTCGAGCAGGATTTATACGGTAGGGAGCCACTTTGAGCCTTGCACTGTCTCCAGCCTCCATGTCGGATTCTACCCCATACATCAGGCCTGGAGAATCAACAAACATACGGACGTACTGCCACAGCCCAGTAAACAACTTCTCTTGACGCTTAGGAACAAGAGGTTCAACTTATCTCGAAAAACACCATGCTCATTGCCCTCCCACAACCCAGCCGAGACCACAGTTTCTACACTATAGCCTCCCTCCTTCTCCACCTTTGTCCCTAGAACAGCCAGGTCACGAGAGGGACAATCTGTATCACCTATGCAGTCACTCCCACAGTTCATAATTGCTAATGCTCTCCCACTGATACCGTACATGCGCACCCCCGCATTCCTTGCGACTACATCTACCTGTGCAGCATCACCGCCTTCAGTGACATGGCCAGATACAGTCGGTCTACGGTAGGGCTGTTGCATAATACTAGAGCAGCATTGGGAGGCTATGCGATGACCGGACACATCCACTCCACAGCCAACCTCACCAATCTGCTCAATGTCCTGATTCTGACCACTACCCCTAGCAGCCATGGGTCGACCCCGACCTGACAACCATGCCAAAGCCCCGTCGCCCACCTTGAACCACTGAAACAACGAGGCCAACGGTCTACTCACACTCAAGTGACCTGTCAGCGGAACCTCGTACACCGCAAGAGTTGTGAGGCCTGGGTGCTCGGCACAAACAGTGGGGTATGAACCGAGCAGGTGCTGGAGCGCTGCACACTGCTGCTCAGGCAGGTGCTCTAGCGCTTCCACAGCCACCTGGCTCATGTCCCCCGCCCACTGCTCCACCGAGACATGACAATCCCAACTCTTCACCACCTGCACCTCACTGCCCCCCTTTCCTTCTCCACCTTGGCCGCTGCAGACCAACATAGGGACAGTAGGCTGCTCAAGTGGTTGCCTCACAAACTCCTTCGACAGGTTCACACGACATGCTTCCCCGTCCTCGTCGAGTTCAATCGCACCGTTACTACACTTCTGAAGCTCAGGATCATCTATCTGCAGCCGACAGATATCCGAAGGAGCCAATCCATCTAAGTGCTCCCGGAGCAACTTATGGCCTCCCCCGATACTGGACTGTTCGATCCTATCTTGCTTAAGTGTGTAACGTTGCTGTCTCGGAGTTTTCTCACGCCCTACCTCCTCACCAAGTGTGACAGGTTCTGGGGCCACTCCGGACCTAAACGTTGGTGCTAATACTGAGTCACCAAGAAGAGCCGCTGGACCAAACTCACAAAACTTCTCCCAACTTTAGCTTTCTCCTTCCGACCGTTCCTCCGCTGGTCTAGAGACTGAGGAATAGGCTGTGACACCTTAGATGCACGAGATCGGGTGACAACACACGCCCTCTGCTGTAATTGACACCTCTCGACCAACTCCTGCCCCTCCCTACTCACGTCGGCCGCCCTCTCGGCAACGACTAAGGGTGGAACCTCAGAAGTAGGCACCGCAAAGTCGTTGCCGAGAAGAAGGTCGACGCCCTCTACTGGCAGTTTCTCTAAGATTCCAACATCTATATCTCGTGTCACACCATCAACCTCCACCTCCACTCGAACCAACGGGTATGTCCGTGTAGCATTAATACCCTGCACCACAACTACCCATGCCACGTTTATAGGTTGGCCTGTAAAGTTTTTCATCAGAGTCTGGGATGCACCTGTATCACGCAACAACTCCAACCCATGCTTGCAACCAGCCCAACTCACGCAGCCAAAATGTTTTTGCCTGTTTTGGCTACCCAATTCCCCATGTTAATTCCGACTTTCGGGCGCACCGTAGGACCCCTTAATGACCTAGGGGATCGTTTTTTTGTGGGTTTTCCTTCATTTCTAACCCATTCCTGGTGTTTTCTGGAAAAACACTTTTTTTCACAACCTGCTGGTCCTGGGTGGTACATTTATTATTAACTAGCTGGGGTTCAGTGGGTTAAAAGATCTGTTCAAAGTCTTAAAATTGCTAGAGATCCTTCCTAAACTGAATGTGATCGCTTAATAGTAGCCAGAATAAAATAAAAAGGATGTCGACGGTACAGAAGGGGTTAATTTTTTTTTTTTTTTTTTTTTAGAAACAGTAAGAGCTTAACACATGTTATATATATAAAACAGCCATCCCCAATTCATAACCAAATTAACACAACCTAATTTGCAGTGTAAGCAGACATTCACAACTGTGCAAGGGTCCTATAAAAGCAGGAAGTGACTGTGATACAGTCTGAGTGGATATCCTGCTTTTGGAGAGGCCAGGCACAATGTTTATCGAGATAGGCCTATGTGTTTCTTATCTAACATTTTTTTTTTTTTTTTTTTTTTTTTCCAACTACTCCCTCTAGGGCATAGGCTGAGAGCCTGTACATTCCACCGCTCAACACGGTGAAGCCCGTGAGGTCTTGTTCCAGTCTGGGAAGTGAGACATGTGAAGCATCCATCATGGCTCGAAGCAGCTCCATCTCTGAAGCGGCTGGTTGCTTCGCTCAAGTGCTTCACCGTCTCACCCTCCAGGCTCAGACCCTCACTCTCAGAACGCCACCTATTGAGCAGTGAACTCACTAGGCATTGTTCCCCTGTAACATATCTTGAATATGGAAATATTCACACAGTGTTATTTAATCAGGGAACAATGAGGGTATTTGTTTGGCATTTCGGTGGGCTTTGTGGTAATGCACTGATACTAGGTACAGCACAAATTCAATCCCAATAATATCTTCCCATTGACATATCGGGATTTGAACCCGGGTCCATTGGATTACCAATCCAGTGGCATGACCACTCCACCACACCTCCCCACTCCTCTTCTATATTTTTTCCTTTTCTCCTTCATTTACTACTTTATTTAGCCTTAACTCTATCTTGCCACTCCTGTTTCTGCTGCCTCTTCCGGCTGTTGCTAGTTTTTGGCTCTCCTCAAAGCTTTTAGGCATTCTTTGTCTTCCTCCAGTCACGTCCGGTAGTATATTAGTCTTCATACCGACACACTCATTATCTCTATCTCTCTCTCTCTCTCTCTCTCTCTCTCTCTCACACACACACACACACTCTCTCTCTCTATCTCCAAACCAAGCCAAGCGAGGAGTGGTCTGCCCAATAGTTACTGCACGAGGTTTTATTGCACTGTTACCCAAGTTCTTATCTGACGAACTACGTGTACGTGCGGAGAGAGAGAGAGAGAGAGAGAGAGAGAGAGAGAGAGAGAGAGAGAGAGAGAGAGAGAGAGAGAGAGAGAGAGAGAGAGAGAGAGAGAGAGAGAGAGAGATACCTGGACATAGATACAGCCAACATGCACAATTTAACCCCTTCTGTAATGTCAATATCCTTTTCCTTATATTCTGGGTACTACTAATCGATTTTATTAAGCTTGGAAAAGATTGCTAGCAATTATAATGCTGCGAACTATCTCAATCAATCCTCTTAACTACTACAGATCCTTCCTAAGCTTCATATAATCGTCTAAATGTGACTTGAATACAATATATCGGACGTAGCTGGTACAGAGTGGGTTAAAATAGACTGGATATACGGTATATAACGACAAATCTAAAATAAAATTGAACGATTTAGAAGAAACTCAACAGTCGTGAAGAGATGTGGAAAATATATACATAGAACTAGTGGTGAGGCTGTCCTAACAAATCACTGAAATAAGTGAATAATACATGCAAAACAGAAAAGAGAGTTAGAATATTATGTTTAGAGCAAGAGAGAAACGGAGAGCGCTTATAAATATTCTGAATAATATTACAATCACATTGGGTTTGTAGAGTCGGCCAAATAAATTATGTGTCAGCACCAATTATGTTTTGATGAACAATTCATATCAGCAATATTTACACATTATGTTTTCCTCTTCAGTGAGATATACAAACATGTTCCTACACTTACCCACCCTATTCAGCATCTGACTGACATTGATACAGCACGGAGCGAGTCAAACGTAATAACAGCTGATACATGACTTATTAGCGTCATCGTATATATGCTTTATACTGACTGTCATTCAAATAGCTGAGAGTCATTTGGACAATGTGGATGTAAAAGTCCACACTTGTCATTCTAGACAGGAGTGATTCCACTCATATTAACTGGTGAGGTGGCAATATTTTGTTGTAGCTCTTAGGTGAGGACGCCATCCCTTAATGATTACGTACCATGTCTTTATCGCCTCCTGTACCGGCGACGTTTGCTATATTTTATTCTAGCTAAATTCACACGATCTTATGCAGTCTAGGAAGGATCTGTCGTAGCTAAAAGGGTTGATTGAGATAGTTCAAAGCCTTATAAACACTACTGAGCGTTCATAAACTGAATAATATCGATTACTAGTAGCCAGAATAAAGTAAAAGGGATGTCGACAGCACATAAGGGGTTAAGCATATACAATAATAAGAGAACTACACGTCTAAATATGTGCAATAATCATAACTTAACACGCAACTTCACTTCATTGTAACCAAGATCTCTCTCCCTCTCTCTCTCTCTCTCTCTCTCTCTCTCTCTCTCTCTCTCTCTCTCTCTCTCTCTGTCATGACTTGTATCGGTCCCACTGCCAACTTCCTGCCTTGCAAGATGGTGAGTGTCAGAACAACTATTAGTGTGTTTGTGGGTGTGCTATATTTATGTTT
This sequence comes from Paralithodes platypus, assembly GCA_032716605.1. NCBI lineage: Eukaryota > Metazoa > Arthropoda > Malacostraca > Decapoda > Lithodidae > Paralithodes > Paralithodes platypus. Next base: position 48,700,594 of record CM064533.1, on the reverse strand, counting down.
TAGTTGACTGGTTCAATTTATGTAAAATATCTTTAGGCTAAAGTCTTTCATAGGGGGAGCATCAAAGCGTCAAAAACTGATCCTATCATTTCATTAAATCTGCAAAAAGCTATCAGTACATCAAATTTTCTAGATGTGTTCATTTTGTCAAAAACCAGTTTTTCCCCAGATCATATCAATGTGTAAAAAAGTTGATATCACTTCAATGCATCAAAAGTTGGAAGTCATCGATGTATCAAAAATGTTAACCCTATTCTTACTAGGTTAGGTTAGGTAAGGTTGTTAGGTTAGGCTAATGTTAACCCCATTCTTACTAGGTTAGGTTAGGTAAGGTTGCTAGGTTAGGCTAATGTTAACCCCATTCTTACTAGGTTAGGTTAGGTAAGGTTGTTAGGTTAGGCTAATGTTAACCCCTAACTATTTTTGATGATATGATATCATCCAGTCAGTTTCAGCCTTTTGTCAAATTGAAAAGGTCCAACTTTTTTTATGCTTTGAAAAGATTGGGGTTTTGATGTATTGATAGGGCTGACACCCTTGGAATAGTTTTGACGCTTTGCAGGCGCCCCCTTTCATAGAGTCTGGCACAAATTTCTTCTTTTTTAGCTACCATTCTTCAGTTTCTAACTATCTAGCTGGGTTGTGGACGGCCATCGACTGTGTGGGGGCTCTGGTCCTGACGTTATTATTGACTTACAGTGTGCTTGCTTAACCAGAAGGGTTGATAGTCTCTGAAGTCCTATGTTTACTAACCTTCCCACACACTATGTCTCTACCTCATCTGTCTGCAATTGTACACCTCGCCAGGATTCCAATCCTCAAATTTAAGTACCAGTAGAGCACGGCATGATAACACAAAATGTGTCTTAGAAATACTAACACTTGGTTATAGTGACATCAAATCCCAGCTCAAAGTCTTAATCCCTTCTGTACCGGCGACGTCTCTTTCATCATATTCTGGAGACTAGTAGCTGATTTTATTCAGTTTAGGAAGGACCTCTAGCAATAATAAGCCTTCGAAGTATCTCAATCATCCCTTTTAACAACCACAAATCCTTCCTTAGCTGCTTACAATCATCTAAATGTAGCTAGAATAAAATATAACAGACGTCGCTGGTACAGAGAGGGTTAAGGGCTTCGAATTTTGGACGAGCACAACAATATGCCTACGGTACATGTCCAGACATGTAATTAACAACATACAACATATTCACCTTTATTGGCTACACTGGGTTAAATAAAGTAAGATAACCATGCAAAATTTCCCGGGCTTATATGCACAATGTTATATATATATATATATATGTTGGTAAAGCCAGGTAATAAATTTTCTTTAATACATACGAGGTTGAAAGAAATGGCAATTTCTGCGTTGGAAATTTTATTATTTAAAGTTTCCAGGTCTCTGATGAGTTTTCGCTGGGTGGCAGGAAGTAGATGAAGGAGATGAGCAATGTGGTACAGGGTTACATTAAAGTACATGAAGATACAGGATATACGACGCGTTTCACTGGACAACCAGCATTATCAAGTAAGGATGGAATGATATAAAAGGTAAACAGGAAGGGTATATATAGAGGGTGGAGGATCAGAGGAGGCGAAAATCAGGGGGCAAAAGTCTGCTATTGGTGGAGGGGTATTCTAGGAGAGAGAAAGGGAGAACCGCTTCACGCATGCGCACTGGATGCGGGATGGTGGTCGGTTGGTGGGGTCGAAGCTGATTGGCTGCGTGTCGAGGGGCGTGGCCTAAGTTGTGTGGCGCCTGCGGACGACGAAGCTGAAGGAGGTAGCGCGGGGGGCTGCGTCAAGGGCACCGGGGGGCGAGGGGGGGTGTTAGGTCCTGTAGGAAAGTGCCTTTTGGCAGAAGGAAGGATCTGAAGGTCCAGAGTTTGGTTGTTGATGTTGGGATGTAAGGCTTGGATATATAAAGCTTCGAGTATAGGTAATCTCCTTGGGTCACTTTCTTTATCGAGTATGGTGGTGTGTTTCTCTAACTCGTTGTGTGTGAGGTGAGGGTGGTTAGGGGTGAGATAGTGGTCTTTGATGGCTCCAGCCTGAAGGTGAAGAGTTAACCGACGTGAAAGACGAGTCTGCGTCATACCAATATAGGAATGAGGTCCACAGTCCTCATAATTACAGGTATGTTGGTAAATGATGTGATCGTCGGTCATCGGGCTCTTTATCTTGGTGGAGGCTGGTTTGTTGTGGAGAACGAGGTTGGAGGTCTTGGGGGATTTGTAATAAATTATTAATTTGATTTTGTTTTCCGGGTTGGTTGGGTGGACATGCTTGGAGATTATATCTTTTAAGACGGCCTCGTCATTTTTGTGTTCAGAGGACATGTAATTGCGGTAGAAGATCTTAATTTCATTGGGGGGGTCAATGTTGGGAGAGCTTTGGGTGTACCATTATTCAAGATGGTGGTTGATGGTGCTGGAGATGTCGGAGTTGGAGTATCCGTTTTTTACTAAAACTTTGGATAGTCTTTCTAGATCCTGGTGGGTGTCGGCCCAGGTAAAGCAGTGCGTGAGGGCTCTCCTAACATAGGCGGAGATGGAGGATAGAAGATAACGGCGGGGGCATTCACTATCGCCGTTGAGGCATTGTCCTGTGTTAGTTGGTTTAATGTAGACGGTGGTTTTGAACCCATGGTCGTTCAGAGCTACGAGGATGTCGAGGAAGGGGAGTTGTCCATTGTTAGATTTTTCAAAGGTGAAGTTAAGTCCGGAGGAGGTCATGAAGCGACGCTGGAGTTCCTGTAGTTCGTGGAGGTCCTTGATTTGCACGAAGATGTCATCCACGTATCTACAGTAGACGGCGGGTCGTTGGGCAGCTAGGAACTCTTCCTCGATGGTACCCATGAAAAAGTTCGCAAAAAGAACTCCTAGGGGGCTGCCCATCGCCACACCGTCTATCTGCTTGTACATGTTGCCCCGGGGGCAAAGGAAGGGGGCCTCTTTGGTACATAGCTCCAGTAGAGTTTTCAGGGCCTTCTCCGGGATGTCCAGTGTTGGTTTCCAGTGTTGGTGATCTTCTACCGCAATTACATGTCCTCTGAACACAAAAATGACGAGGCCGTCTTAAAAGACATAATCTCCAAGCATGTCCACCCAACCAACCCGGAAAACAATATCAAATTAATAATTTATTACAAATCCCCCAAGACCTCCAACCTCGTTCTCCGCAACAAACCAGCCTCCACCAAGATAAAGAGCCCGATGACCGACGATCACGTCATTTACCAACATACCTGTAATTATGAGGACTGTGGACCTCATTCCTATATTGGTATGACACAGACTCGTCTTTCACGTCGGTTAACTCTTCACCTTCAGGCTGGAGCCATCAAAGACCACTATCTCACCCCTAACCACCCTCACCTCACACGCAACGAGTTAGAGACACACACCACCATACTCGATAAAGAAAGTGACCCAAGGAGATTACCTATACTCGAAGCTTTATATATCCAAGCCTTACATCCCAACATCAACAACCAAACTCTGGACTTTCAGATCCTTCCTTCTGCCAAAAGGCACTTTCCTACAGGACCTAACACCCCCCCTCGCCCCCCGGTGCCCTTGACGCAGCCCCCCGCGCTACCTCCTTCAGCTTCGTCTTCCGCAGGCGCCACACAACTTAGGCCACGCCCCTCGACACGCAGCCAATCAGCTTCGACCCCACCAACCGACCACCATCCCGCATCCAGTGCGCATGCGTGAAGCGGTTCTCCCTTTCTCTCTCCTAGAATACCCCTCCACCAATAGCAGACTTTTGCCCCCTGATTTTCGCCTCCTCTGATCCTCCACCCTCTATATATACCCTTCCTGTTTACCTTTTATATCATTCCATCCTTACTTGATAATGCTGGTTGTCCAGTGAAACGCGTCGTATATCCTGAATCTTCATGTACTTCCGTACCATTGGGCATTGATGCTAAGCTTTATATAGCAAATGTAATGTAGAAAGACATTGGAAATAATAAGTTTACCGATCCACATATTACTATAACTCTCGGGTGAGGGATGGTCCTATCCAGAGTGAGGCTTGGCATCATCTACCCTACCTTAGCCGTTTCTGTCTGTCTCATTTCCTGTACTACTTTTCCTTCTAGGTGCAGTTGAGTTTGCCCAATTGGGTGGCACTGCATGGAGTGCTGTGGATGGTGGGGGCATTGGTCCAGGGGTGCAAGCCCGTGGGCTGATGATCCCTTCCCCCGCTGCCCTCTCAGAGACAGATCTCATCTCATCTGGCGCGCCTTCTGTCAACCGAACTCGGCACTGTTCGGCCAGACAATCTGGGGAACTACAACAAAACCAACAACTATAACCCCTGCTTCATTAAGTTACTTTGTATTACATTATGTTAATTATATTTGTTTTTATATTATATTTAGGACGATATATTCCAATGAAGACATTATATGGTAATAAATCCAAGATAGCAGGATTATTGGAAAATGTAGGCTACTGTGTGGTTTCCCTCCTTCCGAGGAGGGTTTTACTATATATCTTACAATAGGATCTTTAACGAACACGAGCCTCAGACTATACTCTATTCAGCTTGACTGGGCAAGAAATTGGCATGTCCCTGAATTGATTACAGCTGTGATTTGTTTTCAACAGTGGGAAATATTGCCATATATAAAAATATAACATTGCTTCTAAGAAGTTTTGTATTCTGCAATTGTTTGTCAGAAAATAGTTTGCAACTATTTGATCTTTGCATACGATCGTCCAGCTAAAATGAGTGAGTTGTGTTGGAAAGCCATGGTAAGAATATTTGTGTTTTTCAAGTTTTGAGTATTATTATATTTCCCAATGACTATTTGTTCTAGAATCCTTCACCAGTAGCACTCTGGTAGAGTTGTATGAATTTAATGTGTGGTGCATGAAAAAATATGCACAAATATTTGGCCAAAATATGTGATGTAAGCAGAACAGAAGGTTATTTGAAAGAAGGATGTATGATGTCCTTGCACTGAATGAAACAAAGATGAAAGGAGAGGGAGAAGTGGATTTTGGAAACGTGATAGGTAGAAAGTCTGGAGTAGACGAGGGAGTCAGGGGGAAAGAAGGAGTGGCTATTATTGTGAAGGAGGAGTTGAGAGAGTTTATAAAAGAGTGGAAAGAGGTGTCATCAAGGCTAATGTGGGTGAGAATGCAGTTTAAGGGTGAAAGGTGGGTTTTTGTAAGTACGTATGGACCAGGAAGTGAAAGAGAATTAGACGAGGTAGAGGGTTTCTGGGAGGATTTGAGAGATTGTCTACAAGGGTTTGATGAAAATGAAAATGTTATAGTTTTAGGGGACCTAAATGCTAGGGTAGGAAATGAGCCTGTTGAGGGAGTCATCGGTAGTTTTGGTGTGGATGGTGTAAACGTGAGTGGAGAAAGACTGAAAAATGTATGTGAAGAGTGTAGATTGAGTGTAGGTAATACGTTCTTCAAAAAAAGGCGTATACACAAGTACACCTGGCATAGACTTGTGAGGGGAGAGATTGTAGAGAGGGCATTGATGGATTATGTGCTGGTGACAAGGGAAAGATTGTGTAGACTGCTGGATGTGAATGTGATGAGAGGTGAGGCGGAGGGTATGTCAGATCATTACCTGGTGGAGGGAAAGCTAAGAGTTAAGAGTTACAGGAGAATAAGAGACAAGCGTGAAGTAAGAGAGGTAATAAAAGTTAGTGAGTTAGAGATGAGTGAAAAAGAGAGGGAGTACAAGGAAAGACTAAATGAAAAGTGGATGTAAGTGAGAGAGATGGAAGAGAGAGAAGTAGAGGTTGAATGGCAACAGTTTAAGGAAGGAGTGAAAGCAAGTGCAGAGGTAGTATGCGGCAAAAGGAAAGTAGGAGGCAGAGGTATCAGGAAGGGAAGCGAGTGGTGGAATGATACGGTGAGAAAGGCAGTTGAGGAGAAGAGACAGTGTTTTGAGAGGGTTTTACAGGATGGTAGTGTTGAGGTATGGGAGAGGTACAAGGAGAGAGGCAAAACGGAAAAATAGAGAAGCGAAAAAAGATGCAAACGAAAGGTGGGGCCAAAGGCTGAGTGAGAATTTTGAAGAACGAAAGAAGATGTTCTGGAAGGAGGTAAATAAAGTAAGGAAAGGAGGACAAAAGAGGGAAGAGTCAGTGAAAGATGAAAATGGAGAATTACTAGTGGAACCAGTTGAAGTGAGGAAAAGATATGCCGAGTATTTTTAATCTTTGTTAAATACAAGAGATGGAAGAGAAGCAGTGATTGAAGCAGAGGTGGATGGAGATAGGTTACCCAGGCCACCCAGGTGGCAGGGAATGAATGAAAGGATTGAGGAAAATGAGGTGAAAGAAGCAGTGAAACAAATGAGAGCGGGAAAAGCAGAAGGTTTGGATGGTATTGCTGTGGAGTGTATAAAGAAGGGTGGAGATGTGATAATAGATTGGTTGGTGAGACTTTTCAATGTGTGCTTTGCTGTGTCAATGGTACCAATAGACTGGAAGAGTGCATGTATTGTGCCGTTGTACAAGGGGAAGGGAGATCGGCAGGAGTGTTCAAGTTATAGAGGTATTAGTTTATTGTCAGTGGTTGGAAAGCTGTATGGCAGGGTGTTGATAGAGAGGATAATAAAGTGTACGGAAGTTGCAATAGGAGAAGAACAGTGCGGTTTTAGGAGGGGAAGAGGGTGCGTGGATCAGATGTTTGCAGTAAGACAGTTATGCGAGAAGTATTTAGAGAAGCATAAGGAGATATTTTGGGCTTTTATGGACTTGGAAAAAGCGTATGATCGTGTGGACCGTGAAGCAATGTGGAAGGTGTTAAGGAGTTATGAAATAGGAGGAAATTTGTTAGAAGCAGTTAAGAGTTTTTATGAAGGGAGCAGAGCATGTGTGAGAGTAGGAAATGGTGAGTTGAGTGAATGGTTTGAGGTAAAGGTAGGTTTGCGACAGGGTTGTGTAATGTCACCATGGCTGTTTAATATGTTTATGGATGGTGTGGTGAGGGAGGTGAAAAGGAGAACTATGGGAAGAGGATTGGGTTTAGTAGGAAAGAATGGTAGAGATTGGGAGTTGAATCAGTTGCTGTTCGCTGATGACACAGCATTGGTGGCGGATTCTGATGAGAAACTGCAGCGGGTAGTCAAAGAGTTTGGTGTGGTTTGTGGAAGGAGGAAACTGAAGGTGAACGTCAATAAAAGTAAAGTAATGGTGTGTAATAGGGGAGAGCATAGGGTGAATCTAGATGTGAGGCTGGATGGGGAAATATTGGAACAAGTAGAGTGTTTTAAATATCTAGGAGGAACAATAAGCAGGAGTGGAGGTATGGAAGTGGAGGTAAAACAGAGAGTGTGTGAAGGAAGGAAGGTTTTCGGAGCAATGGGAAGTATGTGGCAGACGAGAAATCTCGGAGTGAAAGTAAAAAGTGCATTGTATCAAGGAATTGTTGTGCCAACAGTGATGTATGGGGCTGAGACATGGGCTCTGAAGAAAAAGGAGAAAAGAGGGCTGGATGTGATGGAGATGAGCTGCTTGAGGAGTATGTGTGGAGTTACTCGTAGAGACAGATTGAGAAATGAAGAGATACGTAAGAGAGTGGGGCAGCAGGAACATTTGTCAGCCAGAGTGGACAGAAGGGTGCTGAGCTGGTATGGTCATGTTGAACGAATGGGAGATGAAAGGCTTACAAAGAGAATATGTGAGTCAGGTACAAGGGGAGATAGAAGGGCAGGAAGACCCCCATTGAGATGGAGAGACTGTGTAAGAAAGGCTTTGGATGATAGAGGAATGACTATAGATCAGGCAGGGGAAGTGGTGGTGGACAGGAGTGAATGGAGAATGCTTGTGAATAGTTGAGTGAACACGTGGTCATTTGGAGTAAGGGGTCGGGCGCAAGTTGGACTAGATAATAGTCCATCAGGCGCCTGGCCCGGGGAGACGATTAATATGAAGGGTGTGCCTGGAAGTGTGGTGGGAGGGCTTGTGGCTTTGGCTCCGCTGCATGTCTGCCTGCCGAGATCGGAACCTCTCCGGGTGGTCAGGGGCCGGGGGAGTGCTGGAGCGACCTTGGTAACCCTGGTCTCTGGGTCTTCTCCTGGGTGACCTGGATGTGTGAGAGTTTGTGTTTTTTATCTGTGTTTATTTTTTGTTTTATGTTGTTTTTGTGTTTTCCCTGTTCTTGCTCTGTCTTGAGTCGGCTACCCCCAAAATGGGGATTGGGCCTGAGCATATAGATAGATAGATAGAAGCAGAACAGAGACGTTTTTGTATAATTTATGATAAAATGTGATACTGCAGTGTTTGTGCGTCATATAATTGCCAAAGTGTTCATAGTTAGCAACATATTTCACTACAAAATCAAGAGATAGCAACTGACCTTCAACAGGAAACAAATAAAACAATCAGAGTATAGTATGGTGAATATGGTATACATTGGATACAAAGGTAGAGACATCGCATAATAACCTTATTCTTTGACCTTAACTTTGACTATGATCTTGGGTTAAAACGTAATCTTTTGACTGACCTTGCATTGATGTGCCTGTGGAATTTAGGGACAACCCATTAATGGGAGATGGGGGGTTTTTCTGGTCCCCCTTCTTCCTCATGTTTAGCCCCCATTATATTTCAGATTTTAGCATGTTCGGCCCATTAGTTTGGCCATTTGAAGACCTTTTGCCCCATTGTTTTTTTTCAATATTTAGTCTTTCGTGTCATTTAGTTGTCGATTTCTATGTGGCGATCGATAGGGTTTTCCTGCCGAAAAACCTACAATTATATCTAGAAGGGAGATCTTGGGGATGATATTTTAAGTTTGATGGAGGTCTACGGAGGAAACTCAAAAGTAATGGGTATGGATTTAGATTGGTTTAGTAAATGGTTTTCTGTATTTCTATGTCTCTAAAGTTGCAGATATTCATGATAAAAAAATTTGTTCAAGAAAAGCCCATATTTGTCTGGTCACTGATGTTAAAGAAAATATTATTTACGGATTTAATAAGGATCTGAATGTCATTTCTTTCTAATGACGCCACTAGAAAGTATAGGGTTACCCGAATAAGACTAAAGCGATTATATACTGTAATATATATATATATTAATATATATATATACGGTATATATACTGTATATATATATATATATATATATATATATATATATATATATATGTATATATATATATATATATATATATATATACTGTATATATATATATATATATATATATATATATATATATATATATATATATATATATATATATATATATATATATCGTTCGTTCATAATGTAGCCCACAACGCATTACAACTATGTCTATTTCACCAGCCAGTATATATAGGCGATATAACGGAAGGCTATTATGATATTATACTCTCTCTCTCTCTCTCTCTCTCTCTCTCTCTCTCTCTCTCTCTCTCTATATATATATATATATATATATATATATATATATATATATCTATATATATATATATATATATATATATATATATATATATATATATATATATATAGAGAGAGAGAGAGAGAGAGAGTATATTATCATAATAGCCTTCCTTTATATCGCCTATATATTATAGGCGATATAAAGGAAGGCTATTATGATAATATACTCTCTCTCTATATATATATACATATACAGGGTGTTTCATAAATACCTTTCATAAATTTCAGAATGAATAGACCTAGCAATAATAAATACACTTTACTATGTGAAGGTTTTGGAAATTTCTCATATTTACCGGGATATTACACATTTTAGTTTAAATAGGAAAGTCAAGGGGATGAACACAATCAGTAGATTAGAAAGATGACTACGGGAATATGGCTCACTGAATCCACGTGCAGTAGACAGAGGAAGGCCTCATGATGAGCAACTACTCGATGCAGAAGAGGATATCCTTGATGCCATCGCAGATGATCCATCTACAAGCACACGTCGACTTGGTGCACGATTTGGTGTGGTATGGAGGATTGTAAACAGACATGGCCTGTACCCATATCATCACCAGCCCATCCATGCTCTGACTGAACGTGATTATCACCAACGAGTGGATTTCTGTTGGTGGCTCCTTACTCAAGAGAGGGAGAACAACGGTTTTATTGCAGAGGTTTTGTTTAGTGATGAGGCAAATTTCACAAGAAATGGCATGTTGAACCTACATAATACACATACATGGGGAGCAGAAAATCCACATGCAACAACAACAAGGGGACATCAGGAACGCTTTTCGATTAATGTTTGGGCCAGTATTCTTGGTGACCATCTAATCGGACCTTTTATGTTACCACAACGACTTACAGGCAATGTGTACACCAGATTTCTTCAGGATGACATACCCATACTACTTGAAGATGTGCCTCTCAGAACACGTAGACAAATGTGGTTCATGCAGGATGGGGCTCCAGCTCACTTTGCACGAGGTACGAGGGATTTCCTTAATGTTATGTACCCTGATAAGTGGATAGGCCGTGGTGGTCCCATCGCCTGGCCACCTAGATCACCGGACCTAACTCCACTTGACACTAATGATACATAGAATACCGTTTTAAAACATCGGTTATCATACTGAAGGGATAAATGTTTTTTGTAAACTTAATACACCTAACACTTTTACAAGTCGATTGTTTTACTATAACACCTAATTCAGGATTATGACGTGTGTTGACAGTTTAATCAGGCCAATATTAGAAGATGTTATCCTGATTAAGAGAGGTATGCGGAAGTCAGAGGGTTAATTGACATATTATTTACTCCTTTAATACCCACATATCCTCCCTCACCTGAATACGATCGTCTAAATTGTCTAAATCGTCGTAAATTGAGAGTATATTACACAAACTGTAGGAGTCTATGTAACAAAATGAACGAACTTAGAGCCCTTGTTAGCAATGAAAATATAGACATAATAGCGCTAACTGAAACGTGGATTAATACAGAAACCAGATTTGTTTAAGCAGAATTTGATATACCAGGATATAGTGTGTTTAAATATGACCGAACAAGTAAGAGGGGTGGCGGTATAGCAGTGTTTGTCAGGAGTACATTAAAAAGCTGTATTAAATCAGGTATTAGACTAAATAACGATAATGAAAGTGTTTCGGTAGAGGTTAACGAAGGTAGTGAGACCATAGTTATTGGAGTTATGTATAGACCGCCAAATATGAGTAGAAATGACGGAACGTCATTATGGGAGGAAATTAAAATGGCATCAAGGTTTAGCAATGTGTGCATTATGGGGGATTTTAATTTTCCGAATATATATTGGCAGCATCAAATAGGAGACTCTGATTCTGAGGAGTTTATAGAGGTAGTACAAGATAGTTTTTTATTTAAATTCATAGATACGCCGACTAGAGGTAATAATATTCTCGATTTAGTTTTCAGTAACAATGAACATATGGTAAATAATGTAGAGATAGGGGACCACCTAGGAAATAGTGACCACAATTCTGTGTATTTTAATATACAATGGAAAGGTAATACCAGAGATAATACAACATTAATACCCGACTTCAGAAAAGCCAATTATGGTTGGTTAAGAAGAACCCTATTAGCTGACCCTATGGTCAAAAAATTAAGTCGATCCAGGTGTCCAAATGAGTGTACCCCTTCTCAGGTACCTGTCATCTTAAGTCAGGAATAGACGTCAACCTTGGTAGATACATACGATAATTTTATCGAGTCAGTATTCAATGCACAAAATAAATACATCCCCAAAAGAAAATTTAGATCAACACAGAACCAACCCAAATGGATGAATAATAGACTATTAGATCTTCTAGGACAAAAGAGAGGAATATATAGAAAAATTAGGAAAGGCGAAATTCACCTACTTGCTTACTATCAAAATCTATCAAGACAGGTAAAAAAGGATGTTAGGAAAGAAAAAAGAAATTATGAAATTAAGGTTGCCAATGACTCAAAAAATAATCCTAAAGCTTTTTACCAACTATATAAATCCAAGGTTAGAGATGTAATTGGTCCCCTTAAAACTTCGATAGGAGAAATGGCAGAAAATGATTTAGAAATGTGCAGTACATTAAATAGTCAATTTCTTTCCGTTTTCACTAATGAAAATTTGGCACAGCTTCCAGAAGTCCGTAAGGTATATAGCGATAGTATAGAAAATGGGTTTAGTACGGTTACTATAAGTAGAAATTATGTGCTTAAGGAAATTGACAGACTGAAACCTCATAAATCGCCTGGTCCTGATGAGGTATATGCTAGAGTATTAAAAGAATGTAGGGATGAGTTAAGTTACCCATTAACATTTTTATTTAACAAGTCATTGGAGACAGGTATAGTTCCAGAAGCTTGGAAGCTTGCAAACGTAGTTCCGATCTTCAAAAAAGGTGACAAATCAATAGCATCCAATTACCGTCCCATTAGTCTTACATCAATCATAGGAAAGCTACTAGAGTCAATTATTGCTAGTAAAATTAGAAACCACTTAGATACATTTAATTTAATAAATTCTTCTCAGCATGGATTCACTCAGGGACGTTCTTGCCTTACTAATTTGCTTAGTTTTTTCTCAGAGGTATATGAAGCAGTAGATAATGACAAGCCATATGATATAATATATTTAGATTTCAGTAAAGCTTTCGACAGAGTCCCCCATGAGAGATTGATGAGAAAGGTTGAGGCGCATGGAATAGGTGGGGCGTTGTTGGGATGGATTAGGTCATGGCTAATTGGTAGGAAGCAGAGAGTCAGCATAAATGGTACGAAGTCAGAATGGGGAGCAGTCAAAAGTGGTGTCCCCCAGGGATCTGTATTAGGTCCTCTGTTGTTTGTTATATACATAAATGACCTTGATTTAGGTATAACTAGTAGGATAAGTAAATTTGCAGACGATACCAAAATGGGGAGAACAATTGATTCAGATAGAGATATAGAGTGCCTCCAAAGGGATCTAGATACCTTACACGAATGGTCAGTAAATTGGCAGATGAAGTTTAACATTGACAAATGCAAGGTATTAACGATAGGGAAGATGCAAACAAATTTTAAATATAAACTAGCTAATATGGAATTAGAAGACTCGAATTGTGAGAAAGATCTAGGTGTGTTTGTTAGCAATGATTTGAAGCCTAGACAACAGTGTTTAAGCGTTCGAAACAAGGCAAACAGGATTCTCGGGTTCATCTCTAGGAGTGTGAGTAACAGAACTGCTGATGTTATCTTAAAACTTTACTTGTCATTAGTGAGACCCCATATGGATTATGCTGTTCAATTTTGGTGTCCTTATTACAGAATGGACATAGATTCATTGGAGAGAGTACAACGTAGAATGACAAAAATTATCCTTAATATTAGAAATCTTCCGTATTAAGAAAGGTTGAAGAAATTAGGCTTACATTCGTTAGAGAGACGCAGAGTTAGAGGGGATATGATAGAGGTGCTCAAGTGGGTTAGTGGGATTAACAAAGGGGACATGACAAATGTACTAAAGCTCAGTGATAGCGAAAGAACTCGTACCAATGGTTTCAAATTAGATAAATTTCGTTTCAGAAAAGATATAGGCAAATATTGGTTTGGTAACAGAGTTGTAGATGGGTGGAATGGACTACCAAGTGCTATAGTGGGATTAAAAACGATAGGGAGCTTTAAGATAAAATTGGATAAGCATATGGACGAGAAGGGTTGGGTGTGAAGGGGGATCAGCAGGGTTGGGCCAATCAGCGCTCTGCAGACCCCCGTAATCCTGCGTTAATCTCTAACCGTTTTGGTAAGATAATCCTCAGGGTATGAGAGTGTTTAGCCTATAATTGGGCTTTGTAATTGGGGTTGTGTGGGACAGGGATCTGCCTTGCTTAGGCCAATCGGCTTTCTGCAGACTCCCATTTTCTTATGTTCTTATGTTCTTATGTCTAATGATAACCAAAATAAACTGTCAAAAATAGTCATAATCCTCAAAGAATGTATATACGTTCTTCTCCGTACTGACTCCTCAGGGCAGACTTGAGCAGGAAGTAAGATGAGCGACACCTCATATTCCTGGGGGTTGCTTCTTCTCTGATAGTAGACCTGCTAGTTTGGTGTAGAAACATTCTATTGTAACTAAGGGTACATTCATTGGAAACACTAGTTGACTGAATGACTTTCTGGAATGCATTAGTCCCTGATCATACACTCTGAATCATCTCACGAACAGCTTAATGCGTGGGAGAGTACTATGCCATATGTACTCATCATTATATCTTCTCATGTTTTCAAAATATCAAGTTAAAACTTCCATTAGCTTTAAATGGGCAAAATACTGTCAAATGGAAAAGCTTGAAGGCAGGTCAACCAAACTGCAGACGATATCTTCATAGTTGTTGTTGTTGTTGTTGTTGTTCCCCAAGCTGCCTGGCCGAACAGCCCCAAGGCCCAGAGCACGGCCAAGGCCATAACCGAGCGCGCCCACAGAACCCTTCCTGCCGACCACAATAAAGCCTAGGTGACCGAAGCCACTCCATGGCGGGGAGCTGAGGAGGGTGCAGAAACGCCTGGGAAACCTTAGCTCCACCCAGGGCCCTCTGCCCCTCAGCAATTATGAAGAGAAAGTTGAGGGGCAAGGGAAAAATGTGACGCTTTGGCTTCCAATCTTGGTAGATTGGGAGGTCAATCCACGGAAGAGACGCCGTCACTCGAGATCTAGAAAATATATAAGTAAAAGGAACAGTCAGAGTAAGCTATGGGTATGGCAGAGATCGCTCAGTTCTCACTCTGATAGACCAGCCCATATCTTCATAGTTGCGTTCCTTTGCAATATGTCATTACTATGAACACTCACACAAAGGACAAGGAACCAAGTAAACAACTCACCACAGACTCAGCTCACCCAATAACTACTGTACTCCACACAACTACAGTACGAAGAGTTCTGCGACAGAGTCCCAAATCAACGAAAAAGATTTTGCATCCCAGGAGCTGGACTGGACGACATTGTTGAAGCCTTCGAAGATACCACAAAGGATGCAAATGAAAATACCCTTTTTGTCATCCATGCTGGTTCAAATGACGTCATGCGCACCAGATCCGAAGAGTTGATGGAGAAATATCGCAAGATGATCCAGCACTACAAAAACAAGTCAAGGAATATCATCATCTCAGGCATTCTCCCCAAGATCGACGCACCTGACAAATTCTACGACAAGGCCTTCAGCACAAATAGCCGACTAAAATATTTGTGTCTGAGGGAAGAAGTTGAATTCATCAACCTCTGGGACAACTTCTACAACCAGCTTACTCTGTTCCGCAAGGATGGCACTCATCTAAACCCTGTGGGTTCAGCACGCATGGGTCGTCTCCTACACGAAGCAGTCCGCAGCCATGGATCAAAAAACGCCATCCGAGAAGAAGCAGCAGTGACATAAATCATCCAACGCCAAGAAAAAAACAGAGGCAACCGAGGACCACCAGCGATAAGGACCGAAGACAGCGAGGACTGAGGACAGCCATGAACATAAATGTAGATCCGACAAGAACCAAAAATATTATTAAAGAGCGTTCCGTGAGTTCTAAAATAACAAATTTAAAGGTTTTCTATGCAAACGCTCGTAGCATACGCAATAAATTTTCAGATTTAGAGGAGCTAGTGTTTACAGAAAATTATGATGTGATTGGCATAACAGAATCTTGGCTCAATACAGAAGATAGAGACTTTTTAGCAGAGTATTCACTTCCCGGTTATGTAATTATTATGTTGTCTCCACCAACCAACTTTACTCCTAAACTCGATTAATGAAATTAACAAACACATGTGGCAGTCCGGGGATTCGAACCTAGGATGCTCACACCGAAAATCAACACACTTATGCATTGCACCACGAAGACAGTTTGAGAAAAGCCGAATAAATCGAAATGGAGGTGGCGTTTTACTTTATATCAAAGAAAGTCTTAACCCTACCCTCTTGTCAAAACCTCAAATTGTGAACATCGACGCATCTTTTGTGCTAATAAAGAATAATAAAGGTACAAAAATAATACTTGCATTAATATACAGACCTCCAGCTCAATCAGTGCAAACTGACCGAGAAATTTATGAACAAATTGCAGATGTAAGTAACTCACAAGATACCGTAATTTTTGGCGACTTTAATTTACCTGTGACCAAGTGGGGCGATACTCTTACTTCACACTCTGGACATGACTTGTATACGAACTTGCAAGAGAGTTCGCTTTATCAATTTGTTCGAACGCCGACCCGTGGTAATAACGTTCTTGACATTGTACTTGCAACAAAAGAAGAATTAATAGAGAATTTGAATGTTGGTGATGAATTCAGTAACAGCGACCATCGTACGATAACTTTCACTTTAAAGTTTACTAGTAACGAACCAAATAGTAGCATCGAAAAAGTACCTAATTTCAAGAAAGCAAACTTCCATAAACTTAGAGCTATGTTTAAAGAAACTGACTGGAGCTTTTTAATTCACAATGACGACATAAATACATCTTGGAAGTTATTCGAAGCCACTTACCTAAAAGCAGTGCAACACTGCATACCATCGAAAATACGGCGTCCAGGCCATAATAATAAGCCCAAATGGTGGAATAAAGATATTTCAAACTGCCTGCTTGCTAAAAAATGTGCAAATGATAGATTAAAATCCTCACAAAATGACGAAGAACGGCTGAAATTTGTAGAGCTACGACGCAAAGCCAAAAAGTTAATTAAGCAAAGTAAAAAGACCTTAGAGTTACATATTGCGAATCAAAGTAAAACAAACCCGAAAGAATTCAACAGTTATATCAGAAAGAAAAAAGTAGTTACTTCAACTGTTGGACCGTTAGTCGATGAAAATGGAGAATACACCAAAGACGAAGTACAAATGAGTAATGCCCTCAATACCTTCTTTGCATCAGTTTTTACAACAGAAGACCTCAGTGATATCCCTACACCATCGCCGATTCAGATTGATAATTCAGATGTTCTAAGCAATATCACCGTTACAGAGAGAGAAGTATTGAATTGTTTAGATAAACTCAAGGTAAATAAAACGCCTGGACCTGATACAATCTCGCCTAGAGTTCTAAAGGAAGCTAAGGATGAGCTCTCCAAACCACTGACATTACTATTCAATAAATCCTTGCAGTCTGGAACTATGCCCGATCAGTGGAAGCTAGCCAACGTAACACCGATATTAAAAAAAGGCAGCAAATCCCTACCCAGTAACTATCGTCCAATTAGCTTAACCACAGTTGTATGTAAAATGCTAGAAACGGTCATGCGAGACAGACTCGTAAATCACTTAGAGGAAAATAACATACTTAAAGATACTCAACACGGCTTTCGTAAAAAACGTTCCTGTTTAACAAACCTCTTAGACTTCTTCCACGATATCCTCAACCTCTACGATGAGAGTAAAGCTGTAGATATTATATACCTTGATTTTCAAAAGGCCTTTGACAAAGTTCCCCACAAACGTTTACTGCTAAAACTAAAAGCGCATGGAATACAAGATGGTGTGTTGAAATGGATAGAAAATTGGCTCAGCGACAGAAAGCAAAGAGTAGTCATAAACGGTAAGGCATCTAAATGGACCAATGTAAGTAGCGGGGTACCCCAGGGATCGGTACTAGGACCAATTCGCTTTCTAATTTACATCAACGACATAGATGAGGGTCTCACCTGTACAATCTCAAAATTTGCTGACGATACAAAAATTGCAAATAGCGTACTCTCAAAAGAACAAGTTGACGATATGCAACACAATCTAGATAAATTGTCATGTTGGGCCCAAATTTGGCAAATGAGTTTCAATGCGAATAAATGTAAAGTACTACATATCGGATACCTAAATGAGAAAGCAAACTATTCGATCAATGGCACTCAGCTTAAGAATGTAAACAGAGAAACCGATCTGGGAGTAACAATATCGAGTAACCTAAAACCGAGTCAACAATGTTCAGAAGTTGTTAAGAAGGCAAACAAAATAATTGGCTTTATAGGCAGGTCAATTTGAGCATAAATCCAAAGAAGTTATCCTAACCCTTTACAATTCCTTAGTCCGCCCTCTTCTGGAATACTGCGTTCAATCCTGGTGCCCTTATTACCAAAAAGATATAAACAAGCTAGAACGAGTTCAACGTAGAGTTACCAAAATGATACCTAGCCTAAAGAACAAACCATACGAAGAGCGTCTTAGAGAATTAAATCTATTTCCTTTAACCCAGCGCAGATTAAGAGGTGACTTAATTCAAGTGTTCAAAAATCATCAAAGGCATCGACAATATGAACTGTAATAAGTACTTCACTATCGACCAATCTAATTACACGCGGGGAAACGGTTGCAAAATTATTGGTAAATCTTTTAACTCACACGAATCTAAGAATTTCTTCTTCAATCGAGTTGTCAACTTGTGGAATGGGCTTCCCCGAAACGTTATAGACTGCATCACCGTTGATTCATTTAAACTCCGCCTAGACAAATATCTCGCATCAAACCCGCGACTGACTGCGTTTGTAAATGAATAACTTTATTTTATCCCCCCCTCAGTTACTAACCCATCTGTCCCCTACTAACTTCCTAATCCTGCCACGGACATTAGTTCCAGGGCAGTAATTCCCTTTCCAATGTTCCCTTACCCACTCTAAACCACTGTTTGGACACTTGATCCTCAGTGTTTTGGAGGACAAGCAACCTAGAAGGGTCACTAGATCTGTTGTTGCTTGATTTCCTTTGTACTCCTTTGTACTCCTTTGTACTCCTTATATGCACTGAGACCAACTTGTCACCATAACTAACACTGGCGTCAAGGTGGTCGCTGCTCGGTTGGGGGAACACTCAGTCATTTATTAGAAGACCTAAGATAATATTCATTACAAAATAGCCGTAGAAATTAGCAGAGGTGATTTCCATATATCATGATTCCACAATATTCTAGTTCCTACAAGGCATCAAGTTAATGTCCGAGCAGATGTATTATTTTAAACAGTTTGTTTTGGTATTTGAAGCAAATTTGCGTGTTTTCCTCGAATTGACACATACAGTGAAACAAAAATTATAAAAATCATGAACATAAGAACATAAGAAAATGGGAGTCTGCAGAAAGCCGATTGGCCTAAGCAAGGCAGATCCCTGTCCCACACAACCCCAATTCAATTACAAAGCCCAATTATAGGCTCCACACTCTAATACCCTGAGGATCATCTTACCAAAACGGTTAGGGATTAACGCAGGATTATGGGGGTCTGCAGAGTGCTGATTGGCCCAACCCGGCTGATCCCCCTTCACACCCAACCCCTCTCGTCCATATGCTTATTCAATTTTATCTTAAAGCTCCCTACAGTTTTAGATCCCACTATAGCACTTGGTAGTCCATTCCACCCATCTACAACTCTGTTACCAAACCAATATTTGCCTATATCTTTTCTGAAACGAAATTTATCTAATTTGAAACCATTGGTACGAGTTCTTTCGCTATCACTGAGCTTTAGTACATTTGTCATGTCCCCTTTGTTAATCCCACTAACCCACTTGAACACCTCTATCATATCCCCTCTAACTCTGCGTCTCTCTAACGAATGTAAACCTAATTTCTTCAACCTTTCTTCATACGAAAGATTTCTAATATTATGGATCATTTTTGTCATTCTACGCTGTACTCTCTCCAATGAATCTATGTCCATTCTGTAATAAGGACACCAAAATTGGACAGCATAATCCATATGGGGTCTCACTAATGACAAGTAAAGTTTTAAGATAACATCAGCAGTTCTGTTACTCACACTCCTAGAGATGAACCCGAGAATCCTGTTTGCCTTATGAATACTCACATGTAATATAAACTACAACTAATGTGGCCGTCTATGTGATTAGATACATAATACACAAATATTAAATATATATATATATATAAATATATATATATATATATATTAAAACATAAAGAAAACAAGGCTATAACTTTATGAAAGAAACCGAAAACGCGGTAGTTGGTGACATCAAACCTTTGTAAAAAGGTTAGATAAGTGTTTGTTACTTCATGTTGGGATAAAAGACGAATCACATTCTTAGGCAAAATACAAATTAATATACCTTGCGTTAGATCAAGTATATTATGTCTCATATTTCACTTATTATATTGTAATGCAATGGGTTGCAAGGTCCTATAGCTGTTATCTCATTTAAAACCTCCCCCCTCTCTCTCTCCCCCCCCCCCTTCTCTCTCTCTCTCTCCCTCTCTCTCACCCCACCTTCCCTGTCACCTTGAAATTACATTACTACAAGCCGTCTGGTTATTGCTCCCGAGTCACCCGCCTCAGAATCCGAGGAATTGAGTTTTGGGAAAGCAAGCCAAGATTCGCCATGTTCTGAAACGATATATATATATATATATATATATATATATATATATATATATATATATATATATATATATATATACATATATACAGAGAGAGAGAGAGAGAGAGAGAGAGAGAGAGAGAGA
This sequence comes from Paralithodes platypus, assembly GCA_032716605.1. Classification (NCBI taxonomy): domain Eukaryota; kingdom Metazoa; phylum Arthropoda; class Malacostraca; order Decapoda; family Lithodidae; genus Paralithodes; species Paralithodes platypus. The sequence continues at coordinate 48,680,189 of CM064533.1, read as the reverse complement.
GAGAATAACACGTAGGAAATGATGAGGAAGTAGAAGTTTGAAAGTGGTGGGCTGTCCACCTTCCTTTTCTATAAGATACTCTTTTTCCGGAGCGTCATCTGGTGCAGACACCTTGAGATTCCTGTGTGAGAAGTGGACTTCCTTCTCCAGCATCTATAAATATGTGTAAACCCTGCACATACTGTATACAAGATACACATGTGTACATTCCGTGCCTATACACTATACAGGATACATAATACGTTGCCTGTGAAACTCAAGGTATCACAAGGTCTGGTAGCCTCAACTGTGCTGAACTAATCATGCTGTCATAAGCTCTCTCTGTACTGGTCTTGTGGAGAGAGACAGTGAGAGAAGGACTTATAGATACATTTGACTACACTGAAGCTGGATGAGTCTCCACAGATCACTAAGCTGTTTCTGTCTTATTCGTGATGTCAACTGTTATGACTGAGTCTGTAGTTAAGGTAAGATGTTTTTTTTTTCTGGTCTGCTTTCTCCCTCATGATTTGCCCCATAGTTTTCACATTTTAAGACATTCGTCCCATTACGTTGGTGATTTAAAGACTTTTCACCCCCATTTCTTTATCATTTTTGGGACCTTTCTTCCCATTTAGGAGTCGATGTTTTTTTCCTGGCTAATGATAGCGAACCTATACTTTTAGGAGGAACCGGCCTTCGGCCGGGATATTTTTCTACCGAAAGATATGTACTAATTTATCCTGAGGCGGTCTAGAGATTTTTTTTTTTTTTTTTTTTTTTTTTTTTTTTTTTTTTTTTAAGGTTGATGGAGGTCTAGCGAGGTAACTAAACAATAGATATATAAGCAATTAAATAATGTAATAAACAATTAAATAATATAAACAATTAAATTATAATAACCAAGTAAAAATTATAAGACATGAATTGTTAAAGCTGTTACCATATAATTGCATTCTATAATATACCATACTACTACTTTGGATGAACCAAGTTGTGGCCTGGGAACGCGCGTAGAGAAAAAAAAAATTGAATCGAAAGGCTATAGTGTATTCGCTGTAAGTAGGCGAGAAATCATGACCTCTAACCTCTGTAACTCAATAATGACTAGAGTAATCGAACTAATATTTCTACCATTTGGGAAGAGTCAGCCAAGGAATAGATGTGAAAATATACAGCCAATTTGCTCTGGCCCATTTTGAGTTATAGAGGATAGAGGTCATGATTTATCGCCTACTTACAGCGAATAGACTATAGTCCAGCTACACTATGGCATAGACCCCCAGTGAGGGAGGGAGGGAGGGTGTGAACCAGATTAAGGGGGGTCACCGGCTTGTTTTTATTTGTCTCTCCTTTTCTCTCTTTCCCTGGCTTGTTTCCATTCGGCCCCATTCAGCCAACTGTTTTAAGACGTTTATCCCAATCCAGGTGTCGATTTATTCCTGGCGACCGATAGCGAGCCAGAAATACGGCTTCGCCGGAGACATTTTTCTATCGATAAATGTAAAAATTTAGCTTGCTGTCAAAACAATAATATATATATGCTGGCTCGCTACCGTCGCCAGGAAAATATTGACACCTCGATGGGGGTAAACGTCTTAAAACAGTAGGCTGAATGAGGCCGAATGGATACAAGCCAAAGAGAGAGGGAGAGAAAGAGAAAACAAGCGAGGTGGGCTCCCTTAAGTCACTCTCCACAAGCTACCTAAAATAACTACGCAGATATTAGCACCGGAGCATAACACAGCCTAACTCAACCCTTTCACTTTTACAGGCGAACCCAACGAGATCAACACGTGTTTCAACCATCTTTCTGGCGAACTAAAGTGACACCACAAGAAAGTCATATGAAATATTTTCGTTCTACCTCGTTCCTACTGGAAAATTGTTTCAACATTTGGTAGCCGAGCTGTAGTATGGTGTTTAGAGGGCTGAACTAATCGCGGTGTATGGTGTGAGTGTCCCAGGTTAGAATCCACGTGAGGAATATTATATACACAATAATATAGTAGTTGTTTATTTTCGATGTATCACAGCAAATACATAAACGCATATAAGCCTATTCCTAGAGAGTTCATACATGCAATAAGAAAACTGTTTGCTGACAAAGCGGTGGAGGTACACTCTTTAACCGATATTACTTTAATTGCATGGATGGGACTCAGCCTTGGTTGGCAACCCATCTTGGGGAGACAACCTTACAAAATTCTATTTGGATGGGACTCGTCAGCCTGGGTCGGCAACCCGTCTATGGGATTAACCATATACAAATCCTTACAGCCCACCTATGGGTGAAACAGGTTGGTGGATAGTCTAGCCACCCACAACTGTTGACAAATATTGATAAAAAGATACATAGATGGCCTCGGAGTCGAGTGGTCAATTGTGAAAGTCCTTGAGTAAACTGGCACTGGTTGTCCTTCTCACGGGGGGCAGGTCCGCTTTGGGGCCTTTTGTAGATGGCCACCCTCATTAAGAGGAGTAAGGTGTCCGGTAATAGATATATAGTTAGATTTGATAATAGTTAGGCGCTTTACTCTGAAGAGTACTGAGACGATTATTGCAGTTTGAATAAAAATAGGCAAAATATTTATACAGCATACTGTATAATATTTATATTGTATATATATATATATATATATATATATATACTTTATATACAGTATAAAGTATATGTATACAGTATATATATATATATATATATATATATATATATATATATGTTAGTATAGCCAGGTAATAGATTCTCTTTTAAACAGACGAGGTTAAAGGCAACAGCAGTTTCAGCATTCAGGATTTTATTGTTACAGCTTTCAATAGTTCTAACAATTTTCCTCTGGGGTTCAGAGATGAGGTACAACAGGTTAGCAAAATTCATGGTGGATCCAACGTTTCACAAGTAAACATCTTGCATCTTCAGGGAATGGACAGGTAATGATTAGAATAAGGACAAAGCAACACGAAGCAACGGCGAATTCACCCCAGGTTATGCTTACGGTACTATAAAAACCCACAAACCCGGGAACCCCCTCCGCCCCATCATATCACAGATCCCTACTGCTACCTACCAGACCGCCAAGGCCCTGAACAAACTCCTCACCCCTTTTGTTCCTCGGCAATACAACCTCAACTCTGCTTATGACTTCCTAGAAATTCTACGAGATGCCCCCCCTGCTAACGACCACATCATCGCCCTCCTCGACGTAGAGAGTTTGTTTACCAACGTGCCCGTTGACAAGACCATAGATTTTATCCTACGTCGAGTTTACCACTGCCCTAATACGCCCCCTTGGACATCCCGAAGAAGGCCCTGAAGACGCTCTTGGAACTATGTACCAAGGAGTCCCCTTTCCTCTGCCCCCGCGGGAATATGTACCAGCGATGGGAAGCCCCCTGGGGGTCCTGTTCGCCAATTTCTTCATGGGAACTATCGAAGAGGAACTCCTGGCTGCCCACTGGCCCACTGTCTACTGCAGGTACATCGATGATATCTTCGTGCGGGTGAAGGACCTGGGCGAACTCAGGGACCTCCAGCAGCGCTTCATGGCCGCCTCCGGACTCAACTTCACATACGAAGAAACCACCGATGGACATCTACCCTTCCTCGACCTCCTTGTCTCCCTCCAAGACCACGGCTTCAAAACTACAGTGTACACCAAACCTACTAACAATGGCCAATGTCTTAATGGGGAAAGTGAATGCCCTAAACGATACCATCAGTCCACCATCGCCGCCTATGTCAGGAGAGCCCTCACCCATTGCACCACCTGGAATGACACACACAATGAATTGGAAAGGCTCACCCAGGTCCTAGTCAACAATGGGTATTCCAACACTGACGTCACCAATGCCATCAACCACCACCTAGAAAAATGGTACAAACAAGACCCCCCTAGCACCAACCCGGCCAATGACATTACATTTTTCTACAGAAACTACATATCTTCCGACCACACAACAGACGAATCCATTATGAAAGAAATAATTCACAAAAACGTCCTCCCCACCAACCCTGACAATAAAATAAAACTCATTATTTACTACAAATCTCCTAAGACCTCCAACCTTGTCCTCCGTAACCGCCCCATTTCCACCAACCAACCGAAAGACGATCATGTGATATACCAGCATATTTGCACCTCTTGGGACTGTGGACCCCTATCCTATGTTGGAATGACACAGACTCGCCTTTCCCGTCGACTAACCCTCCACCTTCAATCTGGCGCTATAAAAGATCACTATCAAGCCCCCCACCATCTTGCCCTAACTCGTGCCGACCTAGACAAACAAACTACCATACTCGACAAAGAATCAGACCCCAGAAGACTAGCTATTTTAGAAGCTCTATACATCCAAACACTCAACCCCAGCATCAACAACCAAACACAAGACCTTCAAATTCTTCCTTCAGGCAAGCGCTACAGGCATACTGCCCCCCTTCCTCTCGCCCTGTGCCCCCCTCCATTACCTTTCCGCGCTCAGCACACAACTGACAACACCAACCAATCACAGCCACCCACAGCCAACAACCAACCACCGATAAGATTTAGTGCCCGTCTCGCGAATAGACTGCCTTCCACCAATGAACAGCCACCCCACACCCAGTAGCTCCGCCCACCTACCTATTCTTGATCCTCGAATTTTGTATAAATATGTTGCTTTGTCCTTATTCTAATCATTACCTGTCCATTCCCTGAAGATGCAAGATGTTTACTTGTGAAACGTTGGATCCACCATGAATTTTGCTAACCTGTTGTACCTCATCTCTGAACCCCAGAGGAAAATTGTTAGAACTATTGAAAGCTGTAACAATAAAATCCTGAATGCTGAAACTGCTGTTGCCTTTAACCTTGTCTGTTTAAAAGAGAATATATATATATATATATATATATATATATACCGGTATATATATATATATATATATATATATATATATATATATATATTCATGAATATCACAATACATTGGCTTGTTGTAATACATTAAGCAAGAGAGCCTCTTCAACATATTCACAACACATGTATAAATGATGATGTTTGTATTGTTGATTCGAAAGGAATGTAATTAAGTAAGGTTACCTGTATATTGATTAGGAAGGTTGTTGGTTTGCTTGGTAGTGGAGAAGGAAAGTATAAAATTAGTGAAAGAAAGCAATTCAGAAAGTACTAATTTTGATCAAGGACATTGTTCAGAAATCGCTAAGTATATATCTGGAGCATAATTTAAGGCTAGATAGAAGATACTGTGTCATGTGGAATATTGCCAGGATAACTTGGCACGGAAGGATTCTATAGGGAGATTGATATCAATTTCCGGCTGATCTAATATGGAACAGGAAAATAGTATCCACCTACTTAATTAACGAATTAAATTATTTTGTGGTAGAGTTTATACTTATTAAAATGAATACTACCGGTATGTTAACTAATGTTTAATGAGCAGGTTTCATTGACAAATAAACCTATTAGTGACAAGGGGAGGTTATTCCTTAATACAAATTAATGTAATACAGTAGATACAAATGGAAAACCACCTCATTCTCATGGGAATAGACTATTGCAAGCATAGTATAAAATTAATGGTAAAATGCAATAAATGGTAAAGGTAAATATAATACATGCTTAAAAAAATTGTGGTCAAAGTAATGAACAAATAATGTATATATTTATGTAGTCAATAGGCCAGAAACAGAACCCCCCCCCCCCCTTACCATATAAATTCCCGCCGTCATATTCATAGTTTTGCACCACTTTTTATAGTCGGTTTGATTTCCAATCTTATTAAGCATATTAATACGTATGTATGTACAGTATGTATGTATGTATGCATGCATGTATGTATGTATGTTTGTATGTATGTATATAATTATGTATAAATATATATATATATATATATATATATATATATATATATATATATATACTCAGGCACATACCTTACAACTGGGGATGGCCAACTCGAGACAGAGCTCGAACAGAAGCAAAAATAAATAAAAAAATAAATAAATTATATATTCACACATATCTAGGTCGCCCAGGAAAAGGCCTAGATTCCAAGGCTCTTTTGGGACCCCAGCAAAAAACTCCCAGGTCCCAGACCTTCCGGGGAGGTTCCGGTCTCAACATGCAGACACGCAGCGGAGCACACTACACATCCTCCACTCCTTCCCCCCTTTGTACCCCACCCCCTTCACTCCCTCAACCTGGCCTTTTATTTTGCACGTTCTAGCTGCTAGCAGTTCATGGGTTAAGGGAAAAAGGGATGGCTATTGACTGACTGACTGACTAGAAGCTACTAAACAAGCACAAACACACACACACACACACATTATTTTCCATGGGTGCTCTTTTAGGAACCTCCAGAAACCGTAATATTCATGTAGAGAAGTACACTCTCAGACACACACATCCCGGCCCAATAGGAACACTTGAACACCATAAACGACCTCCCAAAAAGTAAACATAAAAATAAAAACACCTATGCACTTAACCCTTTGAGGATCATAACGCATTTTGACAGTATATTCTGGCTATCACAAGATTATTTCATATAGCTTAGGGAGGATGTTTGGGAACGAAAAGGGTAAAGACTATCCCAACTAACCCTCTGACTTCCATATATCCCTCCTAATCTGAATAAAGTCATCTAATAATAACCAGAAAACAGAAAAGAAAGGTGTATTGGATCTTGAAAGGGTTAAGCCAGGCATCTGACATAAACGAAAGGACTCTCGTTCTTGGCTGACATAACAACCCGTGTCTAGAGGTAGTTGGGTTGTGGAAGTTAGCAAGCCTTTTGGTTATCCAGCATTTATTGTCTACTTGGTGAAACAGCGAGACTGAAACAAAACACAACGAGATTTGTACCCCCTTATTTTTTCGCCGTCCTTTAATTCATTCTGTACCAGCGACGTTTATTATATTTGTTCTAGCTATAATTATATAATGCAGCTTAGGAAGGATCTGTGGTAAGTCAAAGGGTTGACTGAGATAGTTCGAAGCCTTATAATTGCTAGAGATTCTTCCTAGACTGAATACAATCGATTAGTAGTAGCCAGAATAAAGTAAAAAGGATGTCTATAGTGCATAAGAGGTTAATTCCTAGAGTTATATTACCAGGTTCCCCAATACTTATACGGTAATACAGTACCTTATAGCCTAATCGGTGACAGTACCCGATATATCCATTATATCGCCGATTGTTTTCCTAACCAACGATTATGATCGGTGATTCGACTCCGAACTAATCTGGTGATTGAATGAGACCGCAACACCTGATCAATGATTAAGGGGATGTGATCTTATTGATTTATGTACTTTATATTTTACCGGTATACATATTTGTTTTAGTTTGCTCCCTAGACCTCTATCATGCTTAAGAAAATACCAAACAAAAACAAAGGCCCCCTTCGAGATAAATGGGTACATTTTTCGGTAGGTTCCTCCTATATTACAGGCTCGCTATCACTTGCCTGGACAAAAATCAACATATAAATGGCACAAAAAGTCTTAATATTGACAAAATGGGCGAGACTCTTAACATTTGAAAACTAATGGGACTGAACATAAAGAAGAAGGGCCTTTGAAAAACCCGACACATTTCCTTAATAGCAATGACTGTAAACCCCTCTGATCCCCCTTCTCACAATAAACTCCCTCTGTACCGGTGACGTCTTTTACATATTGTTCTAGCTATTTTAGACGATTTTGTTCAGTTTAAGAAGGATATGTGGTAGTAAAAAGGGTTAAGTGAGATATTTCAAAGCCTGTTAAATGCTGGAGGCCTATTTTAAACTGAATAAAAGCATATAATAGTAGCCAGAATAAAGTTAATAGGATGGTACCGGCACTGAATGGGTTTACGTCACTTGTCTATTCAAAATACAATAGATTGTATTGCTTTCTTTTTAGTTCACACCATATTAATATAGATTTTTCCCAATATAAATACGTTTCCAAAGTGTTGCTGGTTAAACGTAATTGCTAATATAACACAATATATCCATATAGGCTTATACAGACTTTTAAATTAAATTTTGAAGAAATTTATGCTTCGAGATGTTGGGTGCCTCATGTGCGTCGCACTAGATGGTCCCAGTGGAGCTTCAAGGTGTTGGTTGCTTCCTTTCTGCCACACTAGAAGTCGACACATTATTTATACTCGCCACTTGATATGGAGAGAGCAGCTAAACGGTCGTTCATATCTTTGAATATGGTCGGGCATCTTTTAGGCTATGACTTGGTGACGATATAGGGGGTCTTTTCTAGACGTGTCGGTGTAGCCAGGATACATGTAAAACAGCACAAACGATCAGATCACCTCAGCAAAAAAAAAAAAAAACGACGTTTTGCGTGAACTCGATTTAAGGTCCTTTTGGCCTGCAGTTCAAGATGCTATCCACTGTACTATCGTCTATATTTCTGTTGCACTAGACATATTGAAGGATTTCGATAGAGTCTGGCACAAATCCCTCATTTCCAAACGACCTTCCTTCGGTTTCTATCCCTCCATCTGTGCCTTTGTCTCTAATTTCATAGCTGCGGTTGGGGACAGCCACCGTTCACTTCCTCAACTATCAATTCCGGTGTTCCTCAGGTTTCTGTTCTATCTCCAATTCTCTTTCTATTATTCATTAACGACTACCTCCTCAATTGCACCTCCAGCCCCATTCACTCGTACGCTGACTACTCTACATTGCACTATTCAACTAGCCTTCCACAACATCACTCACAGCAGGATCTCCAAAACTCACGTAAGGAGGCCATAAAACACCTATCTTCTGATCTCTCTACTATCTCTAATTGGGGCAGAGAAAACCTTGTTACTTTCAATGCTTCAAAATAACTTACTGTTCAACAACATACAAATCAACCCTTTATCTTCTCTTAATATTCTCGGTGTCTCTTTTTCTTCTGATCTCCCTTGGAAAGATCATATTACCACTCTTTCTAAAACAGCTTCCCAGAACCTGGGTGTGCTCAACCGCCTCCGGGGGTTCTTTCTTCCTGTGAACCTTTTTGCTCTGTACAAGGGCACAGTGCGTCCATGTATTGAGTATTGTTCACATGTGTGGGGAGGATACTCTCACACAGCACTTCTAGACAAAGTAGAAAAGAAAGCCTTCTGTCTCTTTAACTCACGTCCATTTACCGGCACTACGAAATAAACAAGGGCACTTAATAATGGACTAGATGATAGGCTATATCTGCAACAACGGTACGCTAATTCCAAACCCTCGAACTATTACGCCGGTGAACAAAACACTTAAACCCTCCAGAGTTAATCTACTGGATAACGGGGTATCAATTAACTGGGGTTTAGTGCACTTCTACAAAGGCTTTCCGGTGACGGCAAAGCCTGCTCACAACAGGAGTACTTTACGTTAATAAAATGCTCTTAAGTAATAACAATGCTTGAATAAACTATAACAAGATTTAATAAAGGAGTATATGCTTACGTTAACTTTAGTGTGAGTCTGTACTCAACACTAAACTCTTCAATGCTCTATGAAAACACTGAAAGTCTAGTCCTACAGCAAACAGATATGGAATCTTCTGAAACGTCTGATGCTCTAAGATGCTCGTTAATATAGAACAGAAATAATGCAGGGGCAGGACACCAAAGCGTGTATCTTAAATACACCAATAAGTAGGATACATATATATAACAAGGGAGTGCAACAACTCTGTGACAGCACTAATAATAGCCACTCAAAACAGTACTTCCTTAGCCAAAGTAACAGCCATTCTGGGTTGTGCACCAAGCATCAACCTAGGCTAAAATAATACGTGAATAATTCCTAAAGCGTACACAGTTAAAGTTAATAAACACAATGCTGTCTTTATTACTAATAAAGTCTAGCAGCGGTATAAAAGGTACCAGGAGGCTAGGCAGAGCGCAAGCATGCTCGTAGCCTACTGTCTCCCCTTGAACAGATTTCCCTTATGTTACGTTAAGTGACTAGGAGGCTCTCTTGGTAAGTCCAGATCTCAAGTATCTGGTCTTACCCTGGCGCTCCACAAAGGTCAACACAATGAGGTAGCCAGCATACAAGTAAGTGTAGGCAAAAGCCCTTCGCTTGTATACTGCTACACTCGCACAGGAAAAATATGCGCAAGGGTTACAGGCACCTAGCTCCGTCGAAGTCGTACAGGCTCTGACTTGCCATGTACATAACTCAGACAACGACCAAAGATACCCTCCACTGTCTAGCATTAAATAGTAACAAAGAACAACTCAATAATTAGAAGCACCCAATGATAATATGACTCATGTGACTTTTTTTTTTTTTTTTTTTTTTTTTCTATGTGATTGAGGGAGGCAAAAGGCATAACTGCCTATAGCGAGTGCCTCCCCCATAGTTGAAAGAGTGACAGGGCCAAAATCAAGGGACGTTCGAGCCAAAATGCCTGGACACACGGAGTTTGAAGCAATTTAAGTCATAGGAAGAGGGAAAGACTGATTCTGGGAGAGAGTTCCAGAGCTCAGATGTTGAGTAGAAGAAAGTTTGAGAGTAACGTTTCACTCTTGGGTTGGAGAGTTGCACAGAGTAGGGGTGGGATTGAGTTGCAAGACGGGTACCACGTGCCCTACGTAAAGGAGGTGGTATGCACTGGGATAGCTCTGAGGAACACTGATTATTATAGTAGCGATAGAATAGCGAGAGAGATGCAACATTGCGGCGGAGAGAGAGAGATTGCAGAGAGTTGGTGAGTGGACGGGAGTTAATGATACGAAAGGCCTTCCTTTCAACTTTGTCTAGGAGAGCGGTGTGAGAGGAACCTCCCCACACATGTGAACAATACTCAATACAAGGGCGCACTGTGCCCCTGTACAGAGCAAGAAGCTGTGCAGGGGAAAAGAACCCCCTAAGGCGGTTGAGCACACCCAGCTTCTGGGAGGCTGCCTTAGCAAGACTGGTAATATGGTCCTTCCAAATGAGAGCAGAAGAAAAAGAGACACCAAGAATATTGAGAGAAGATGAAGGGTTGATTTTTGTATTGTTGAAGAATAAGGGATAGTCCGCTGGGAGATCCTGACGGGTAGATAGATGGAGAAATTGGGTTTTGGAAGAATTAAAGTTAACAAGGTTTTCTCTGCCCCAATTGGAAATAGTATTTAGATCAGAATTTAAGAGTTCTATGGCTTCATTACGTTTGTCGTTGAGGGATTGCTGGCTGGGGCATTCTGAAAAACTAATGGAGTAGTGTAAGGTTGAGTCGTCTGCGTATGAATGGATGGGAATTAAGGTACAGTTAAGGAGATCATTTATAAAAATTAGAAAGAGAATAGGAGATAGGACAGAGCCCTGAGGAACACCGGAGTTTATAGGGTGAGGAAGTGAACAATGGCCGTCCACAACCGCAGCTATGGAACGGCCAGAAAGGAAATTAGAGACAAAGGCACAGATGGAGGGGTAGAAACCGAAGGAGGGTAGTTTAGAAATTAAAGATTTATGCCAGACTCTATCGAAGGCTTTCGATATGTCTAGTGCAATAGAAAAAGTCTCACCGAAGTCCCGAAAGGAGGATGACCAAGAGTTAGTAAGATATGAAAGAAGATCACCAATAGAGCGACCCTTAAGGAAGCCATACTGGCGATCTGAGAGCAGATTATGAGAAGAGAAATGCATAAGAAATTTGGAAGCAAGAATAGTTTCAAAAACTTTAGAAAGACAAGAGATAAGAGCAATTGGACGATAGTTGGAGGGTTGAGAGCGGTCACCCTTCTTTGGGACAGGTTGAATGTGAGCAAACTTCCAGCATGAAGGGAAGACGTTAGAGGATAGACAGAGACGAAAGAGTTTGCCTAGGCAGGGAGTCAGCACGGAAGCACAGTTTTTGAGAACAACAGGAGGAACACCGTCCGGACCGTACGCCTTATTAGTGTTAAGCCCAGAGAGGGTAGAAAGTACATCTTTAGAAGAGATTAGGATATTAGGCATAAGTAAGAGAGAGGAGGGCGGAGAGGGAGGAATAGCACCGGAATCATCCAAGGTGGAGTTTCTAGCAAAAGTTTTAGCGAAGAGTTTAGCTTTGTCAGAGGAAGAAGTGATGGTTGTGCCATCAGAGTGGGAAAGGGGAGGGAAAGACGAGGAAGAGAAATTGTTGGAGAGGTTTTTGGCTAGATGCCAGAAAGCTTGGGAAGAGCTAGAGTTGGATAGTTCAGTGCATTTATTATTGATGAAAGAGTGTTTGGCAAGTCGAAGAACAGATTTGGCTTGATTCCGGGCAGAAACATATGAAGAATGAGAGTCTTGAGTTTTAAGGCGTCGGTACCGTTTGAATGCTTCCTCCTTATTGCGGACAGCAGTAGAACAGGCGTGAGTAAACCAAGATTTTTTAGCATTAGTCTGAGAGAAAGAGAATGGAATGTATGCTTCCATGCCCGATAGGATTACCTCGGTAATGCGTTCAGCACTCTCCGAGGGTCCTCGGCCATGGAAGCAGAAATCATTCCATGGGAAATCAAAGAAGTACTGCCGAAGAGCCTCTCAGTCGGCAGCGCCAAAGTGCCACAATCGCCGCCGGCTAGGAGGATCGACTAATGGGAGGACTATGACTAATAATCCCTAAAGTTAGTGCAAAACATATATGTGAGAACTGGTGCTGGTAATACGACTGGCCGACTATGGAAGTCGTATGCAGAACCAGAAGGGATAAGTAATTGAATAAAGATGAGAAGTAATGGAAAAGAAGAAGTTCAGAGAGAGAAACAGTAGTACAGGGGGTTAGATTGGGGGACAGATTGCAAGGGACGTCTAGGACCAAGCACACTATGCCAAGCTCTGCAGGAGATACGCGGCGGGGACCCCCCCAGCACCAACACTAGGACAGCGGCACCCAATCACAGACCACTGCGTCATGAAAAGCAAGCGTCCTAGGACGCGCCAGGCCCGCCAGCCAATCAAGAGCGTGGGAAAGCCCGCGCGAGCGAGGGAGGCACACGTACATACAAACGCACATAATACAACCTCGCTGCCTACCTCGCTCTTTCTCCTTAACTTCACACTGCATATCTTATACTCTATCACTGATATAAAATACTTCCATGTGTCACAGACAAGAATAAAGACCACCACTGATCTGGCTGTGACTATATGAATACTAGGAAAAAAAGAACATCGTTCTACGATTATTATAACCCATTCCACTGCCCTGGCGAGCGCTAGCGAGTACGAGCACATTCTGGCAAGCTGGCCAGCGTAACACATTCACCAATTCTCTGGAGTTTCTTTCTTTTTGCTGCAATGTTGTATCTCTCTTACTATTCTACTGCTATTATAATAACCAGTGTTCCTCAGAGGTCTCTCAATGTATACCACCCCCTCTTCATAGAGCACGTAGCACCCGTCTTGCAACACAATTCCACCCATACTCTGTGCAATTCTCCAACCCTGATTTTTTTTTTTTTTTCTATGTGATTGAGGGAGGCAAAAGGCATAACTGCCTATAGCGAGTGCCTCCCCCATAGTTGAAAGAGTGACAGGGCCAAAATCAAGGGACGTTCGAGCCAAAATGCCTGGACACACGGAGTTTGAAGCAATTTAAGTCATAGGAAGAGGGAAAGACTGATTCTGGGAGAGAATTCCAGAGCTCAGCTGTTGAGTAGAAGAATGTTTGAGAGTAACGTTTCACTCCTGGGTTGAAGAGTTGCACAGAGTAGGGGTGGGATTGAGTTACAAGACGGGTACCACATGCCCTACGTAAAGGAGGTGGTATGCACTGGGATAGCTCTGAGGAACACTGATTATTATAGTAGCGATAGAATAGCGAGAGAGATGCAACATTGCGGCGGAGAGAGAGAGATTGCAGAGAATTGGTGAGTGGACGGGAGTTAATGATACTGTTACGACCGGGACTGCGAATAAAACAAGGGCACTTAAAGATTGGACTAGTAATAGGGCACTATGCAACAACGGTACGCTAGATCCAAACCCTCGAACTTATATGCCGGTGAACAAAACACCTATACCCTTCAGACTTAATCTGCGATAATGGGGTATCCTTAACTGGGCATAAATGTACTCTACTTCAGGCTAACCCACACTGGTATAGCCTCATAACACACAGGATGCAAGTTACGTTAAAATGCATACAAAAGAATCTATGGGAAGATCAGTTAAATCACTGCAAGATTTAATATAATAAAAAGATGCTTCAATACAGTAACTCTAAACAACAATAAACTCTTCACTCCTATCTGAAAGAAAGTGAAGTATAGTCCTACAGGATAGACCTGTAAACTTCTGAAGAATGTCTGATGCTCCTAAGATGCTCGTATCTTAAACTATATAGAGGCAGGAGGCAGGACACCACACGTGTACAGCGAATACACAAAAAGATAGGACATATAATGTTAACTGACACGAGAATACTATAAATGCGCAACGGTAGTAATGCTCGATACTAAAAGAAGTACTTCCTTATCAACGAAACAGTCTACTATGGTTGTGCAACTCAACAACAACCTAGACTAATAAATGCTTGTGAATAATAACGCATATATCAAAAGAGCTTAGGTCCTAACTAGTGTCTGCTAAGCGAATAAAGTCTAGCTGGGATATCAAGGTTAGGAAACTGTGGCTGAGCAAGACAGGCTCATAGCCTAGCGTTGTCCTTAAGGCGGTATGATTAAAGTTACGTTAATGACGGGGATGCTCTCTTGGTAGGTCCAGATCTCAAGTATCTGGCTCTACCCTGGCGATCCCTCTAAAGTCAAGCAAATAGGCAGCACTGTGTTATAAGGTAGTAGGCTAATGCCCTCTTACAACACGATGCTGCGCTCGCAAAAGACACAACCAAAAGGACGACCCAGGCTACCACAGAAACCGTCGAAGTCGTGTAGGTATAAACGAACCGTACACACATCGGTGACAACGACAACAGAAACCTTATCCCAGTCTAGCATTAAATAACCGAGCAGAGCACTACTGATAATGAGGGAGACACACACACAGAGTCATCAAACCTCCATAACTTAAGGACGCTGAGGGAGACACACACAGAGTCATCCAACCTCCATAGACTAAGAACCCTTATAGCCTATTCTAATACATGTAAATATATCTGAGAGCGACGCACACAATACGATGGGCCGATATGAAATCGTGTACAGAACCCAAAGGGAGTGCTGTGATGTTAAAAGATTAGAGGAATGAAAGGAAGGAAGTTGAGTGAGAGAGACAGTATCAGAATGGTGGGGATATGGGGGACAGTTGTAAAAAGGATGTTAGTCGTGTGCGCCCCTGGCCTGCTCTGAGGAGAACAGCTCCCGTGGACTCTCACACAGGAGGCAAGTCACAAAGGCGCGATGGTCGGCCGATACGTCACAAGGCAGCAGGCCCCTGGGACGCGCCAGGAACCACCAGCCAATCAAGGGCGTGGGAAAGCCCGCACGAGGGAGGGAAAAACTCCTCCAAGCGAGGGAGGCAACACTCACTACCCCCTCGCTGCCCGCTCTCTCTCTCTCCTTAACTTCACACTACAATGCATCTTATATTCTACTAATGATATAAAATACTTCCCGTTGTCACAGACGAAAATAAAGACCACCACTGGACTGTCTGTGACAATACGATTGCTAGGAAAGAAAGAACAACATTCTCTGATAACTGTAGCCCATTTCGATGTCCCTGGCGAGCGCTAGTGGCTAACGAGAGGCGATTCTGCCAACGCTGGTAGGCGTCACAATATGAAAGGCCTTCCTTTCAACTTTGTCTAGGAGAGTGGTGTGAGAGGAACCTCCCCACACATGTGAACAATACTCAGTACAAGAGCGCACTATGACCCTGTACAGCAAGAAGCTGTGCAGGGGAAAAGAACCCCCTAAGGCGGTTGAGCACACCCAGCTTCTGGGAGGCTGCAAGACTGGTAATATCGCTCTATACTCTCATTCATTCATCTCTATCTCATTTATCTTTATATACTCTCTTTCTTCTCTCTATCCATCTCTCCTCTGTCTATATCCTCTTTTCTTTCCACCTTCTCCTCTCATTTGTTCTCTATACCCATTCATTCTCTCTCTCCTTATTCCCAAGTCAAGGTTTCCCCCTCTTCCTACCTCCCTTCTCCATTACTCACCCTTCATAGCCCTATTTTCATGTTTCTCTCTCTCGTGCTCTCTCCCCTGAGCAAGGCTGACACACATATGCTTTTACTCCCGCTCTCAGTCCATATATGATCAAGTATTGTTTAGTTCCATGTGTGTATGTGAAAATGTGTGTGATGGTATCTCTCTCTTCTATTTCCATATTTCTTTATCTTCTCATTTAACCCAATTCCAGCTTCTGGAAGATGGCTCTTTATTTTTTCCTTTTTACCCTACCAATCTCCCTCTCTCCTGTATTCCTTTCAATCCTTCCTCTCCTTTTCCTATCTCCCTTCTTCCTTCATATTAAGGTATTTTCCTCATTGTTTTCATCTCCATCCTTTCTCCCGACCGCCAATACCCACCCACCACCACACCATGACCCAACCGCTTGGCTATATTCCCACGGTCAAGCTTGCAGTGTTGCCACGTAAGCTCGTAGAAGTATTATCTGGTCTAAACACGCTGGCTATAGCATCTATACATGTGGCAACATCTGTCACACCATTACCGCTGCCCAGGTTTAGCGCCAAACTATATGAATTTGAGAGCGAAGCCAAGTGCGTAGCTTTTACGCACCTGACGCTCAATGCACATATCCCAAGGCACATAGACTGTACGCACCTGAAGCTGTTTGGGTTAAGGAAACAGTGATACTTGTGAATGTAAATGTGTTGTTGTTGTTGTTATTGTTCCTCAAGCTGCCTGGCCGAACAACCCCAAGGCCCCGAGCAAGGCGAAGGCCATAACCGAGTGCCCCACAATAAAGCCTGGGTGACCGAAGCCACTCCATGGCGGGGAGCTGAGGAGGCACCGGTGCGGAAACGCCCGGGAAACCAAAGACCCACCCAGGGCCCTGTGCCCCTCAGCAATTATGAAGAGAAAGTTGAGGGGCAAAGGAAAAAAATGTGACGCTTTGGCTTCCAATCTTGGTAGATTGGGAGGTCAATCCACGGAAGAGACGCCGTCACTTGAGATTTAGAAAATATATAAGTAAAAGGAACATTCAGACTAAGCTATGGGTTTGGCAGAGGTCGCTCAGTTCTCACTCTGATAGACCAGCCCATCACCACATGACTAGAACCCAATCCTCTCAGCATCAGCTAGGAAAGGCCATAGAAAGCCGCCTTTGGCGGGGGGGATAGCTCCCCTATTTCAACCCCTTTCAGGGTTGGGCACCTGCCCAATAGTGTTAACAATAGTGGCGATGGTGATTTGCAAATGTGTATTGGTATTGTTGATACAGGTGATGTGTTTGTTGTGACGTTTGTGATTTCGATACTGCTGTTACTGTCTTCATTATCGTAAAAAGCCTCTTGGTGGTGCAGGTGTTTCTGGTGATTTTTGTGTTGTTGTTTATGTAACCTGTAAAGTATTGTTCATGATAAATTAAAAGATCAT
Source organism: Paralithodes platypus (assembly GCA_032716605.1). Lineage (NCBI taxonomy): Eukaryota > Metazoa > Arthropoda > Malacostraca > Decapoda > Lithodidae > Paralithodes > Paralithodes platypus. The sequence continues at coordinate 48,662,719 of CM064533.1, read as the reverse complement.
GATGTTTGTGATTGCAGTTGACTTGATGGTTATTGTGGTGTTGGAGACGATGACGGTGGTGATGTATATGTTGTTCTGTTGGTGGTGATGTACATTTTTGTAGTGGGTGTACAGTAAGGTCAGTGTTGTACTGGTGGTGGTGATGTACATGTTTGTAGTGAGTGTAAATTCAGTGATATTCTGTTATTATAAAAAAGGCTACATACTATACCAATCAATCCTTTTAGCAACCATATATCTGTCCTAAGCTTCATAAAAATGTCTAAATATTGCTACAATATAATAGAAACAGATGTCGCCAGTACAGAAGGGGATAAATGTTGCTTTGACCTATATGTGTATACAAATATGTTAAACAATAATGATCAACGTAAGTAGCCAAATAAACGATTTATGTATGATACAGGGTAAAGAAATACTTTGATCCAACTGTAGCCTACCTGTTTGTAGTGGATTTAATGGGGAGGTAGGTATTTTTTATCCCTCATGTTTAGTCCCATTAGCTTTGAGAAAAAGTGCACTGTATCAAGGAATTGTTGTGCCAACAGTGATGTATGGGGCTGAGACATGGGCTCTGAAGAAAAAGGAGAAAAGAGGGCTGGATGTGACGGAGATGAGCTGCTTGAGGAGTATGTGTGGAGTTACTCGTAGAGACAGATTCAGGAATGAAGAGATACGTAGGAGAATGGGGCAGCAGGAACATTTGTCAGCCAGAGTGGACAGAAGGGTGCTGAGCTGGTATGGGCATGTTGAACGAATGGGAGATGAAAGGCTTAACAAAGAGAATATGTGAGTCAGGTACAAGGGGAGATAGAAGGGCAGGAAGACCCCCATTGAGATGGAGAGACTGTGTAAGAAAGGCTTTGGATGATAGAGGAATGACTATAGATCAGGCAGGGGAAGTGGTGGTGGACAGGAGTGAATGGAGAATGCTTGTGAATAGTTGAGTGAACACGTGGTCATTTGGAGTAAGGGGTCGGGCGCAAGTTCGACTAGATAATAGTCCATCAGGCGTCTGGCCCGGGGGGACGATTAATATGAAGGGTGTGCCTGGAAGTGTGGTGGGAGGGCTTGTGGCTTTGGCTCCGCTGCATGTCTGCCTGCCGAGATCGGAACCTCTCCGGGTGGTCAGGGGCCGGGGGAGTGCTGGAGCGACCTTGGTAACCCTGGTCTCTGGGTCTTCTCCTGGGTGACCTGGATGTGTGTGAGTTTGTGTTTTTTATCTGTGTTTATTTTTTGTTTTATGTTGTTTTTGTGTTTTCCCTGTTCTTGCTCTGTCTTGAGTCGGCTACCCCCAAAATGGGGATTGGGCCTGAGCATATAGATAGATAGATAGAGCTTTGAGATTTTAAGACGTTCGTTCCATTAGTTTGGCTATTTTAGGACCTTTTGCCCCATTTATATGTCAACATAAAGACTTTTCGTGTCATTTAGGTGACGATTTTTGCTAGCGAGCGATAACAAGCCTGTAATTCTAGGAAGAAACTTTGGCTGGGTAATTTTCTACTGAAAAATTTACAAATATATCTTATAGGGTGGTCTAGGTTTTTGTTTCAGCTTGATGGAGGTCTAGCGAGGAAACTACAACATAAATACATAAATATGTAGACCAAAACATTACCACTACCCCATAAAGGTAGGTGTTGATGTGCTGGTGGGGGTGACAGGCCAGCTTAACAAGGGCATCAAATACTATTATACTTGTTTTTGATGGGTGTCAGTCAAAATTATAACACGGTAATTGAATAACACAAACCCAAAATATTTTTCTCGGGAGGGTACGGGCCTTTGTATTGAGTTTGTTATGAACATCCTTGTATTTAGCTATTTAATAATTACAGTAAATAAGGGAGGAGTAAGGGTTGGCTACTGACTGATTGACTAGTAAATACAATAAAGTAACAGATAGTTTTGTAAAAAAAAAAAAAAAAATTGGATATCCAAAACTGTCGTATAAATAAGACAGTAGTGTATAGTATCTAGTCACAAATTAGTGTATAGCCTCTGGCCATATGAGGGGACACTTGTCGATCAACTGCAGACATTCTTTGCCTTCTTACACATCAAATGAACCAAGCTACAGACCAACATGGTGAAACACATACAATAACACTGGATATAGCCTTTGATAGAGTCTGGCATCAATCCTTATTGTCGAAGGTGTCACACTATGGCCTTGCATCATTAGTTCCACTAATTTCTTCTTATCTTCATAACAGAAAAATATGTGTAATGGTAGATGGCCTTTATTCTCAATTTCACTCAATAAATGCTGGTGTTACCCAGGGATCAGTTTTGGCCCCAACTCTGTTCCTCATTCATATCAGTGATCTCATATCTACCACTCATAATCCAATACATTCCTATGCAGATGACTCAACACTCCACAGTTCCTTCACATTTACCAATTCTTTCACTCAACCCGATCTTATAAATTCAAAAATAAACACTGCAATTTCTCTGAACCAGGGCCTTTCTAGAATTAATGAATGGGGACAAAAGAATCTAGTTTCCTTTAATGCACAGAAAACCAAGTACATTCATTTTTCTAACCGACAAAATCTCACTGACTCCCATATATTATTTTAATGATGTAAATATTCCCACTTCCCCTAGTATTGACATTCTCGGTGTAACATTAACTACTAACCTGAGCTGGACACATCATGTTAGAAGCATTGTTAAGAATGCCTCTAAAAAACTGAGACTCCTGTACAGAGTTCGAGAATTCTTCACTGACGAGCAGTTCGCCGTAATATTATAAAAGTCATGTGCGTTCTCAGATGGATTACTGTTCACCTCTGTGGAGTGGAAGTGGTGTGGTTGCATTGAGGCAGTTGGACAAAATTCAAAATAAAGCTATTAGATTAATCAATAACCCTGCAATCACACAGGACCTTCCTACATTATCCATACAAAGAAACGTTGCATCCCTTGCATTATTCTACAGATATTTTCACAGCAATTGTTCTGAGGAACTTGCTTCAATTGTGCCGCCTCTCCACATCTTTCCCCGTAGAACTAGGGCAGCTGAGAGCGCCCATGAATTTACACTTTCTCCTCCACAATGCAGAACTTCTGCTTATCAAAATTAATTTATCCCCAGAACTACTACTCTTTGGAATTCATTTCCCTCGAGTTGCTTTCCACAAACTTACAATCTACAACAGTTTAAATCCAGTTGTTACAAACATTTTATGAATGGAGGATGCCTTTAGGCACATGGACCTTATTTGTTTATCTGTGTTTTTCTTTCCTCCGTTCATAGTCTCTTAAAAAAAAAAAAAAAAAAATCGATCTAAAGCTATATTTTAACTCTTTCTGAATCATCTTAACGAATTGCAGTACTTCGAAGCTAATATGAAAGGGTATTGATGATTACTTCCCATCTGTGTTTGGTTCAAATCCCAAAGAGTTTTTAACAAATCAGGCGTTTAATTTAATGATGGATTTGTGAGAGACTACACAACTAATTACTCCCATTATCAAGGAAATGCTGCTCAGGTGCTAGCATATAGTTCTTTATCTACTGTACATGCGACAATAGCCAGTGTTGGTTATAATTATTATAAGGGTATAATATTATCATTAAATATTTAACACGTTGCCAAGACACATGAAATTCCTGAACCCTGCTCGGGGATAAACGCATCTGCAAATAATTAAATAGAACTATTAATGTTCAATAATGCTATAATTATTGACTTCTCTAAATACATAAATGGTAACAACTTATATCGATATACATTGCCTTGGACAAATCACATTACTTTGTTAAGCATACAATATCACCAATATAATACAGTAAAACTAAACCTTGGTTGGTTTAGGGTCGGCTACGCTTGGCCACGGCACTCGTCCCTGCATCATTACCTGAAGGAGGCCAGAGTACTTACTTGGATAAGTTACCCAACCTTTTTGTTTTATGTGTATGAAGGAGGCAAAATGCAAATCTTAACAAGTGCCCCCCAGCCCACCCCCCCAAAAAAAAAAATTATATACCGGTATACAGTATATACAGTATATATAATATATAATTATATATATATATATATATATATATATATATATATATATATATATATATATATATATATATATATATATATATAGTGATATCCATCCGAATTCAAAGTACGTTAAATTTAAAATCTCTGGAAATACCGAGTTTGAAACTATTTATGTAATAGGATGAGGGAAAGATGAATTGAATGAGTGTTCCAGAGTTTATTTTTCAAGTGGAAGAAAGACTGGGAAAATTAGTTCACTCTTGGGTTTGAGAGTTGGACAGCTTAGGGGTGAGAGTATGTTGAAACGTGGTTGCCACCTACTCTCCGTAAGGGAGGAGGTTATACACCGAGAAAGCTCTGAAGAACACTGACTATTGTAATAGCAGTAGTAGAGTGAGAGAACTGCAAGTACTGTCGTGTGTAGCGAGAGATTGTAGGGAATTAGTATGAGGTGGTGAGTTGATAAGATGGAATGCTTCGGACTCCACATTTTCGAGACGTACAGTATGGAAGAAACCTTCCCACACATGAGAACAGTACTCTATACATGGGCGCACTGTGCCCCTGTACAGAATAAGAACCTGCATGGGGGTAAAGAACCCATGGAGATGGTTGACTACACTCAACCTCTGGGGAGCCATTTTAGCAAGAGTGCTTAAATGATCTTTCCAGGAAAAGTTAGAGGAAAAAGAGACACCAAGGATAATGAGAGAAGATGAGGGGTGGATTTGTGTGTTGTTGAAGAGTACAGGATAGTCTTGTGGAAGATTGTGATGGGAGATAGATAGAGGAATTGGGTTTTGGAAGCATTGAAAGGATTAAGATATTTTCTGCCCCAATCGGAAATAGTTGATAGGCTACATCAGATGGTAGGTATGCTATGACATCATCACGTGAGTTTTGCAGTAACGGCATGGTAGGACGTTGTGGAAAACTAGTTGAATAGTGTTAAGTAGAGTCTTCAGCATAAGCGTGGATAGGACTAGAGATGTACAGTTGAGTGACTGCGCTATGTGACCAGTATATAGTATTTCACACTGAATAATTCGAAAATAATCTATATATTATCTGAGAAATTAACACACACTCACATGCTCACACATACACATGCTCTTTCTCTCTCTCTCACACACACACAAACACAGACACACACACACATGCTCACACACACACACACACACACTCACACAGCCCGTAGCCTAGTAGGTAGAGCTCTCGTCTCACACACGAGGGGTCAGGGGTTCAATCCCCGACCGGGCGGAGACAAATTGGGCTTGTCTCCTTTCATGTGTTAGCCTCAGTTCACCTAGCTGTAAATAGGTACCTGGAATAAGTGGACGACGTTGTGACGTCCCATCTGGGGTTGGCAAAAATGGTACAAGGCGAGATGGGTATCATATGGTTCACCTAAGCGATGGCTACCTAAGCCTTCGGGCGAGACGATACCGTCTATAGTGAGAATGGTACCATACAGATCCACCCTAAGCCTTCGTTTCCGATGTCGCCAATTGGCTAAATACAGACTACATCCACAGCCATTCCAACAGTACATAAAACACTTAACATGCATTTCACGCAATACATTCCCAGTTAAGGAGGCGCGATAATAATGAGCTTAGCTCACATTGCGTGGATTCCCCTTGACGAACAAGTAACTGAGTAACACAATACAGAATACGACCCCCACATATCCCCGGCCATAACACCATAAAGGTTGTATTGCTACACCAGATGGGAGGAAGGGATGAAATAACACGGAGTACACCAAAGCTTAGGAGAAGGATGAGAGGGAGTAAACCCAACTGAATATATCGGAAGTTTATAAATCATGCACAAAGTATATTGTAATACGACTATTGGAAGGAGTTGGACACAGTATAAACTATATACAATATATATATATATATATATATATATATATATATATATATATATATATATATATATATACATAAGGAGAGAGCATTCTTTGAACAATGATCACCCATTTTCGCCAGCTCTGTTTTCGGTTCTTGCTTGGAGTCCTTGGGAGCCGGATCTGGTTATTATGGAGTCTCTATTCACTAAAGGTCATTGTACACTGACACGAAAGACCCTCCAGGCGAGTTCACGACTCGAAATTTCAGCCTGATACGGCGAATCGGCAACATAATCGTGGATATCTGAAATTAGCCGTGGGTGACTCTCATGGTCCAAGCGACGTATCGGGGTCGATACGAGATTTTCAGCTGTTCAAAAGTTTGTGGGAATCCCCCGGCAACTGTAAAAAATCGTCTGAGTATGGTCTCCATCACGAACTCGCTGTATCACAATCGTGTGGTCCGTATCAAAGACGTATGGTCCGTATCAAAGCCGTATGGCCCGTATCAACGTCGTCTGGTGAGTAAGCCTGCCGTGCAGAAAATTGGCAACGGTCGAGTTGGCAACCGTGCGTATAGCCTCAATCCGGTTGCACGTCTCACGGCGTTGATACGGCGTCGATACGATTCTTCTGAGTTGTATCGCAGTCATTTGGGTCGTATCTTTTCCGTGGACTAGTCGTGTACCCTTCGCACGACTTTTCCTATCTTCTTCGTAGCATTAGTTTCTCCACCGTATCGGCATCGCTAGAGTCTTATCAAGTCATGCGGAAGAGATAAAGTAGAGATACGACTCTAACGATGCCAGCCATTTTCGCCGCGATCTCTAGTAAATTCGGCAAGACACAGGATTTGAATGTGTTGTGGGTGTTCGTGCCAGTCTTGAAGGGGCTGTCGTGTCAGTGTGCAATGACCTTTACCTCCAGAAGCCCGAGATCTGTACTCACGAGTCTTCAGTACAGCTGTTGTGCTTTTAGGTGCTAAGGTATGTGACCTGTGTTTTATTTCTTATTCTCCTTTAATGTTAATGTTATCTTATAATTCTCAATCAAACTGAAAAGTATCCCCCTCCTCTCTACTTCATATAGAATCTAATGTTTCACCATAATTATAAAATGATAATTTTTGTCTCTAATAATTCCACGCAACATTTTATCAATTACTGATAATTTTATTTTGTATTGATTCAATTCGGTCAAATTATGTACGTAATCACACCAGTCTCGTTGATATGATTAATAAAAATAAATATATATAACTAAATACTATACTTTACTGTCCCATATACCACGGGGTATCATTATAATTTCATTACTACAATAATTTGTTCAATGCACGACATCATATAACATTTGGCAATTAAACATCTTCACAAACAACATGTATATCGTAAATATATCTTTCAATCTATTTTAGATAAGTAAATCTACATGTATTATTTTGTAAATCAATGTTCTGATGATGTTACGAGGATAGTATCAAACGTTAGAAATATGTCCATATGTGGTTCCTTTCACTGATTATTATCTTCCCCATACGTCTGCGCTTCGTAAGCTCAAGATCACTAGCGGATATACATACGTACACACACATATATATATATGATAGCAATAATAATATTAATATGTCTGATGAATAATTATTTGATATTAATTTTCTTTCTGTTTTTTGTTTGTTTTGCATTGTAATTTGTATCCATTACAGTGAATAATAAATAGAGTGTATTTAAATAAAGAGAAACAGTGACGTGAATGAGCAGGTTTCGTAATATTACTAGTATTATTACAGCACATGATACTGACTTAGTAAACTGTCAGTGTTCATTCATGTTTCAAAATATATATATATATATATATATATATATATGTGGGATGTGAAATTCAGTGTTATTTATGCAAGCCAGAAAATATGAGTAACTTAAAGCTCTTTTGTTCCGATATCTGACAATCATTATAAATAAATGCGGTAACATTGTCCTTTTATCTTTAATACGTGTTTGGTTTACTTGTTATTCCGAAGGTTTTGGTAGTTAAGCTGGTTGTTTTGTTGCAGGGATTGAACGTGGGCAGGTTTTGCAATGTTAGGACATTGAATGCGAAGTGGGAAGGGTTTTTTTCAATATATATATAAACGATATGAATATATTAGTCATTCACTAATCTACATAACTTCCATAATAAAGTAACATAATTTCAAAATAGGAAAATAAACTAGTTCATACATATTACTCAATGACAGCTATTTGTATTTAATTATATAGTTTGCGTAATTTCAACCTCGTTAACATTTGTGGTTGCCGAGTTCCTTGTCAATATACAGTACATCTAATATGCTGAGTACCTTTATCAATCAATCTTTCCTTCATCCTATGACTTATACGGATTTGAACTTCGTGTGTTCAGGCATTTTGGCCCAAACGTCCCAAGAAATTGACTCTCTGTCACTCATTTAGCTCTGAGGGAGACACTCGTTACAGGCAACCTGTCTTTTGTCTCCTTCATACACATAGGACAAAACAAACAGAGTTGTCTATTTGCGGTAATCTTCACCCACAAACAAATAGCTGAGTACTAAATAATATAAAGCAACACATTCATAAGCTTTGATTTCCTGAGATTATCAAGAGGACTGGAAATGTTTGATGGTAATCAATCTAGCCAATGCAAATATAATATGGAATAGTGCTTCAACCCTTTGAGTGCCAGCGACGTGTGCTATATTCTAGTCTAGCTATATTGAGACGATAATATACAGCTTAGGAAGGATCTGTGGTAGTTGTTGTTGTTGTTGTTGTTCCCTAAGCTGCCTGGCCGAACAGCCCCGATTCCCTAAGGAAGGCCATGGCCACGGTCGGGCTTTCCCACAGAGCTCTCAAAGAGTGTAGATTGTGTTGTTGGCGTAAGTGGTTGTGTGAAATGCAGTCTTTTATGATGTGTTTAATGGTATGGGGTGCTGTGTTACAACCTGGGCAGGTGTCGACGACGGAGTCATCCAGCCTCTTCTAATAGCTCAGAAGAGCTGGATGGTGTCCGCATCTCAGCCTGGCCAGGTGGACTCAGTCCTCGCGAGGAAGGGAGGATTCAGAAGGATGGATTTCGGGAGGTCGTGCCTGCAGCTGCGTGTTGTCTACGAGTGAGTGGATGAAACGGCGAGAGATATGAGTATGGATGTGCTTCTGGAAACTGGTTTGAGGTGGGCAGGGAGGGAGAGAAGATAGTATCTGTGGTAGTTAAAAGGGTTGATTGAGATAGTTTGAAGTCTAATTATTTCTAGAGGTCCTTCCTAAGCTGAATACAATAGTCTAACAGTTGCCAGAATATGCTGAGAAGTACGTTCCTGGTACTGAAAGTGTTAAGGAGGTCGTTAATATGAATATATATATTATTATTATAGCTTTCTCCCTAGAACTCCATTAAGCTTAAAAAAACATCCCCAAGATCTCCCTTCTAGATACATTTGTATATTATTCGGTAGAAAAATGTCCCAGCCGAAAGCCAGTTCCTCCTCATTTACAGGCTCGCTATCGCTCACCAGGAAAACAAATTGACACTGAAACGTCACGAAATGACTTAATATTGACAAAGAAATGGGGCGAAGTCTTAAAATCGCCAAACTAATGGGCCGAATGTTTTAACATTTGAAGACAAATGGGGCTAAACATGAGAGAGAAGAGGAGGGGGGGGACAGACCCCCCCCCCCCCCCCATCCTCCCCTTAAAGGTAACATGGCTATGTGTGAACCTTATCGGTCAGTAACTTAATGTGGCAGTGAAGTCATAAATATCACACTTCCTTTCATTTACGTAAGGTAGAGTATGCCGGTTCATAAATAAACAGAATAGGAAAGAGGACATTCACAACCTACCAAATGGTCAACTCTATTGGTCTCCTACATTACAGTTCAGTTCATTATCTTGACAACTACGGTGTCAGATAATAATTGGGGCTACAAATTCAGATTTTGCTTCGAGCAAAATGCACATCGAGACCATCTAGTATATTATTTGTTTTTTATTTTGTATTTGTTATGTTCAAATAGGACTGTCCCCTCCTACCCTTTGCAAAACTTAAAGAGTGACAGAGAGACACATTCAAAGTACATTAGCGTCACAATATTTGAAACCACGGAGCTTGAAGTAGTTTAGGACGAGGGGGAAAATTCCATAGTTTACATGTTAAATAGAAGATAGACTGGGAAAATGGGTTCACTCTTGCGTTCGAGAGTTGGACGGAATAGGGATGGAAATGTGTTGAATGGTGGGTGCCATGTACTTTCCATAAGGGAGGAGGCATACACTGACAAGGGCAGAAACACATTGATTATTATTATAGCGGTAGATTATAAGGATAGAGATGCAACATTGCGGTATGTTTTTTGTTTTCTTTTTTCTATGTGAATGTAGATAGAGATTGTAGAGAATAAGTAAAAGGAGGTAAGTTTTTGAGACAAAATACTATTGACTCAACTTTTTCGAGAAGTGTTGTATGTGTGGAACCTCCCCACACAAGCAAAAATTGTTCGATGGATGGGCGCACAGTACTCTAAGCAGAGAAAGAACTTGTACGGGGGTCAAGAACTCACGGAAACGGTTGTGCACATCTAATTTTGGGGAAACTGTTTTAACAAGAGTGTCAATATGGTCTTTCCTAGGCCAATATATTATCAAATATTAAAACAAATATCATATTGTTTTACTCTCTCTCTCTCTCATTGTACAGGTATAACACAGGTATAAAAGAAAACATTTTAACATAATGAGATGTGCTACACTTGGAACAAATTTTCCTCAAAAGTCGTAAGTAGATTTTCAATATATACCGCTAAGTAATACATGAAAATACATAATATTTTTGGTTTTATTTGTGTTTACATATTTTACTGTCAAATAGAATATGGTACCATAAAGACTTTGGATTATTATAAATGCTGTATAACTCCTATTAACTGCCCCTCTCACCCTATTATTATATTATTTGAAATTATAATATGATGATCTAATAAACATCACGTTATTTTACGAAATATGTATAAATATCACTTGTGAATGTAAAGTTTCATTAGAGGTGCTTTGTTATTAGTGAGCTGGGCCTAAAATTAGGGTTGGTTGTGAGAGTGATCTGCCTTGTGTGGGCCAACCGGCTTTCTGCAGACTCCCATTTTCTTGTTCTTATGGCACATATTCAGGTTGTTCTGACTTTTCAAGCTGCATAAGTGAACCCCCGAAATAAATATAGCCTACTTGGTATAGAATTTATGAGAAGATTCAGCCCAGTACAATACCTTCAAAAATAGGGCAACATTAACTAATTGTCTTCAGAGTTGAGTGTACCAAGGTAGAATTTGCTAAAGTTGATTTGTATGTTAATGGAGAGGCAATACAACATGTATATACAAATTGTGCCACACCAAAACAAAACTACAAGTCACCTTCTTACCCAGTCATATCTCTATAACTGTAAAATGTTTACCTTATATTTATACAGCGTTATTTTGCAAGTATTGTTTTAGCTAACTGTAAATGAGGCCGTTTATCAAGGTCACATACACAAATCAACTGAATGTCAACACTGTATCTCAACAACTACGACAGGGAATAGTTTATATATCTCAATGTTGTTGTGTTGAATATAGAGTGTCCTGTCCAGCACAACGCGACTGGCGATATACGGCACTCTAAACAATATACTGTATACACTATGACAACAGAATGCCATGAAATATTACAGTTGCGTTTTGCTCTCTTTGGTAGGGTTAGGGTTGTGGCGTATTTATATCCAGCAGAAAGTGATTGTTTTGTTAAATAATATGGTTTAGTTCTCATTCCTATATAAATATATATCTAACCTATCACATATATTTGTAACTCTTTAAAAGAAGGACGTATGGCCACCTGTTGAAATGGAAACAGTCTAGGCTTATATATGAAATAATCAATGTTTGTTGGGACACATGCAAATAACAGTTGCGTGAGGTGCGAGAACGTTTTATCAGTCACTACTATGTTTCTTCTTTAACACCTAACGAGCGGCCTAGGCGGTAATTAATATGTACCGCCCAGCGGTGTGTTTTTACCCAAAATAGGGTTGTTTAGGTGATCATTTTCATTCCTAAATAAGACCCAGAGCGTAAAACAAGTATCTATCCCTGAAAGGGCATAAACAGAGCTTTCCAATGACACCCCAACGATCCTTGTACGACCGCTAGTTTTCTTGCAACAATCGCGCAACACGAGTGCAAAAACCATGTAATTCGGTACTTTCCCTACATAATTCCCTGTGTAGCGAGTGTGAGAGGGTGGAGGAGGGTGGGATTCATGTCAGTTGGTCCACCGCGGTGGTCTGGAGCAGTCATACGCTCGCTACTCTCCTGCCACCACTTATCTCTCTCTCAGCAACATTACGTGCTGAAAATGGCACACAACTTATGTTGTGAGCCGCCACATAGTCCAAATTTCTTTCACTCGACATATGTTGCGCGCCACCAGTTAAGGGTTAAATATAGGCCTAGTAGTCAAATATTAAACAACATACTCAGACTAAATGCATGTGCTATAGTATGCACATTTTTCGAGATTTAATGTTAGGTAATGACAGTATGCTTGGAACACATTGCCAACTATACCAAAGAAAGTATATTAGGATTAACCCCTTATGTACCAGCGACGTATTTAGTATTTGATTTCAGGTATATTGAGACGATTTTATGAGCTTTGGAAGAATATATGGTAGCTAAAAGGTTTAATTGAGATAATATGTTGTCTTTTAATGGGTAGACGTCCTTTCGAAGCTGAACCAAATCGTTCCATAGTAAACAAAATCAAATGAAAAGGACGTCACTTGTACTGGACAGGTTAAAAGTATGCCAATGACACCAAATGAAGTGCAATGTATTTTGATGTCGCATATGAGAAGAATGTTATTTAATGTCCACTATCATTGGTTTGAATCTATTTTATATATATATATATATATATATATATATATATATATATATATATATATATATATATATATATATATATACAGTATATATATTATATATAGTATATTATACATCACCTCCAATCCTCCCACCTCCCATCTACAATTCTCCCACCTCCCATCTACAATCCTCCCACCTAGAATTCTCACATCTCCCAACTCCAATTATTCCACTTCCCACCTTCAATCTTCCCACCTTCAATCCTTCCAACTTCAAATCTCCCAGCTCCCATCTCCCACCTACAATCCTCCCATCTCCCACCTCCCAGTTTCCAACTGACATAGTTTCCGAGTTCTAGGAAGGGAGAACAGTATATGGTTACACACAACGAAACGTAATTTGCTGTCAATTTTACTTTTTACATGCCACTAAACCTTTAGACGATAACGCATTTCTTTGGTGTTTTATGGCTATCATTAGATGATTTATTCAGATTAGGAAGGGTATATGGAAGTCAGATGGTTATTTGATATAGTCTTTATCCATATAATTCTCACAGATCCTTCATAAATTGTATACAATCGTCTAATGATAACCATAATAAACTGCCAAAGTGTGTTATAATTGTCTAAGGGTTAAAGAGTGAGATAAACTATTGACATACAGCGCCTCTATCAATTCAATAGCTAATTACTGGTGTGAGGGACAAGTAGACAGTTAGTAGCATAGTTTCTAGTGTACTTTATATATCCAAGTAAACTTATTTTAGTTGTATTTACCCCCTTCAGATTATCTAGAAGTGTTATTGTATTTTATGTTTGTTAGTTGGCTATTTTATCGAGCTTGGAAATTAATTGTGGGAGTCGTAACATGAATTCAAATAGACTATTCATTACTTCATTGGTTGAATTCATTCCATTTAGATTTAGCAAGAATAAAATACAATTCGTCATGTTACACACGCGACTGTTCAATAATGTATTTCATTTATACTGAAATATTTGTCTCCATTATTTATGATAGTTTAATATGTATGCTTTTTAGTAAGCAATCAGCATTTTTTTTTATATTGCGTATTTATATATCTTCTACTAAACTTTTGAAATAGTGAAATTAGTGTTCTGAAAAAATATAACATCACTATTTCTTGGTGTGAATATATAGTAATCAGTCCAAAAAGCTCTACGTTTACGGAATTACTCATTCATAATACAATTGTTAGAAATTCGCAATGCCTAATCTTGTCAACATTGGCATAAATTAAAAACAAGTTACAATTGCCATAATTATTTTATATTTTACCAACTGATTTGTTGCCTAGTTTTATATATTTCTTTTAAATTAATCTCTCTCTCTCTCTCTCTCTCTCTCTCTCTCTCTCTCTCTCTCTCTCTCTCTCTCTCTCTCTCTCTCTCTCTCTGGTTAAGTAACAGTATTGTAAATAATATACAGTATTAAGGTTCTACTTTACACGTAACTGTACTTCTCAATGTTGTGTTTTAATACAACTATCCAAGTACAAATGTTGTCATTCTGCTATGGGTGTTTTGTTTTACCCAACTACAATATATGCCAACCAAAATAGACTTCAGATTTCTGCTTTGTTGTCCCGATCTTCCACTTGTACTATAATTATACTACGTTATATTTATGTCCGGATTGCTTAGTAGGGGCCGCAAGCTCTATACAATCTGGTGTGTCTTTGCAACTCTGCGTAACTATATCTAGTAGATCCAATACAACAATCAATGAACTAATCCTGCATTCTCTGTGACAGTTATCGGGGATCCTATTACTTTTTCCTATGGGAATGTTTATATCCGAGAGAGAGAGAGAGAGAGAGAGATGACATGCCATGCATATAGGGAAGGTGAGATAATCAATAATTGTTATCACTTTAAAGGCACCAAGCAAGGAAGGGGACTGAACATACAGGGGAGTGAGGAAGGAAGCTGGAGGAGGAGATGAAGGCGTCGGGTCCCCACCGTGCGCGAATTGTATCGTATTGAGTAACATTTAGACTCATTCTACGCCTACGCTGCCGGAGGTATATGCTCTACTGATCGCCTCCCAAATGTAACCACTTCTTCCTTAGTGCATATTTTATCTGCCCACCAAATGTCGTGAATATTGGTTCTTAACTTATTAAGATATCTTGTTAACTGACAAACGGACAGACAAACGGAGGCAAAATTATAACCTCCTCATGAGGTAAAAATGTACACTCGGATACCATAGTTTCTAGCCCACTCATAGGAATTCGTCGACCCCTTATCTTTTTATTTATGCAATTATAGCTATCTGAATTGAGTTTATAATATATTTGCTTTTCAATAAATAGTATATATATATTTTTTAGTTGATTTATAAAGAAATTATGGAAATATAATCATAAATTCGTTTCCAAAGATATACTTCCATAGTTAGAAATAGGTGAAGTCCATTAATTTGTGTGGGTGGGCTAGATACTATGGTATCCGAGTGTACATACTATTTATATTATCAATATAATTGACTAAGGGCATGAACTATGCATTTGAAAATAAATTTAGGTATCCTTTGTTTTTCCAAGAATTAATGCATACTTATCGGGTTTCTCGATGTCTTCATAAATAACATCATATTTCCTCTATTGTTTATTTAGTTAAGTGTGCAGTATCGTGTTTGTGCGTTGTTAATTAATATTATATTTGCCCATGCTTTGCTTCCTTTCTTAATCCCATAAGTCTGAGTAATCCACGTATAAAGCATCCAATTTGGCTACAGTAAGTATTTCTCCCTAGATGTCTTTGTTTGAATATATACATTTGATTGTGTTTTGTTTTATCATCTCAAATCTATTTGTTTTGTTTAATTTATATATTTGTTTATATATATATATATATATTATGTGTTTGCAGATTTACATTTGACTATTTCGTTTTCATCATCTCCAATTTATGTTTTACCCACGTCCCTTCCCTCTCTCCTACCTCTAGTCAATAATATTCGTTATAGAAGCTTTCTGCCTCTCACATATATTAACAGAAAGATAAAGTTGAGTGAGAAATATCATGGCGATTTGTCTTAGTCCGCTAACTATTCATATATATTTTCTAGGACCAGGATTAGAAACAATGCAGGCATATTATGTTCTGTTTCATAGACCACAACGAAGGCTGATGGTATAATCTCGTTATTTATACCTCTGTTCCTCCCACACCTCAATTCGTGAGGATGACAAGATGTAGTTAACCCCTTGGGGATTATGATACATGGCTGTCATTAGACGATTGTATTAAGATTGTATATACTGTAAATAGTAGTATTGAAGGCAGAAGGTTGATTGGGCCAGTCTGTACCGTTTTAACTCCCACAGATCCTCCTTAAGCTGTATAAGATCGTCTAATGATAACCAGAATAAACTGTTAAAATGCGTCCTAATCTTCAAGGGGTTAATCAAATTCTGATTACCCTAAGCATGACAACCTGTTTATTTGGTGACAAATTCTTCCTTTTTAGCAACCGTTATAAGCTAGAAGAAACATAATCTACCTGCATAGGTTTATATATATATAAATATAATACGTTTGCAATACATGACACTAAGTTAGCTTTTGAAAACAGTCGTTATGGTAATGGCAGCTGATTATAATCAAAACGTTGATAAATTATTGACTAAACAACAGCTTTATGTGTTGATTATCTGATTATCCCTTTGCTGGATGATAGTGAACTAGGAATCAACAGTAAAAATATAGCCACTCCATTACAAACACTTTCGGGCAAAATCGATATAAAAATAAAAATTGTATTTGTAGAGTGGTATATGATTTGCCAGAGAGAAAACGAGCTTTGACGATCAGTCATGTGTGTGTTGTGCTGCTTTACATAGGGACTGCTGTTGGTCATGATGTGTTTTATGATGTGTAGTGTATTGATGTATGATGAAGTGAATTAATGTGTGTTTGTTTATTTACGTATGTTATAATGATTTTAATTATGATGCGCAGTGTATTGGTGTATGTTGAAGTGAATGTGCGTGTGTTTGTGTACTGTATGTACGTGTGTTATAATGATGTGTACTGTACTGGTGTATGATGAAATGACTGTATGTGTGTGTTTTTCTGCTTTACATTGGAGAGGCTGTTGGCCATCATGTTTATTATGATGTGTAGTGTGGTGGTGTATGTTGAAGTGAATGTATATGTGTGTGTTTATGTACGTGTGTTATAAGAATGTTTATTATGATGTGTAGTGTGGTGGTGTATGTTGAAGTGAATGTATATGTGTGTGTTTATGTACGTGTGTTATAAGAATGTTTATTATGATGTGTAGTGTGGTGGTGTATGTTGAAGTGAATGTATATGTGTGTGTTTATGTACGTGTGTTATAAGAATGTTTATTATGATGTGTAGTGTGGTGGTGTATGTTGAAGTGAATGTATATGTGTGTGTTTATGTACGTGTGTTATAAGAATGTTTATTATGATGTGTAGTGTGGTGGTGTATGTTGAAGTGAATGTATATGTGTGTGTTTATGTACGTGTGTTATAAGAATGTTTATTATGATGTGTAGTGTGGTGGTGTATGTTGAAGTGAATGTATATGTGTGTGTTTATGTACGTGTGTTATAAGAATGTTTATTATGATGTGTAGTGTGGTGGTGTATGTTGAAGTGAATGTATATGTGTGTGTTTATGTACGTGTGTTATAAGAATGTTTATTATGATGTGTAGTGCATTGGTGTATGATGAAGTGAATGTACAGTATGTGAGTGTTGAGCTGCTTTACATAGGGGCGGCTGTTGACCATCATATTTAAGGGGAGGTATTGTTGTTTTCTGGACCCCTTTCTCCCTAATGTTCAGCTCCATTAGTTATGAGATTTTAAGACGCTTGCCTCATTAGTTTGGCGATTTTAATACCTTTCGTCCTATTTAGGTGTCAATTGTTTTTACTGGCGAGCGATAGCGAGCCTGTAATTTAGCAGGAAGCGACGGGAATTTGTTCTACCGAAAAATGTACAAAGTTATCTCGAACGGAAGGAGGGGGGGAGAGTCTTTAGGGTAGTTTTTTAAGCTTGATAGAGGTCTAGGGGGCAAACTAAAACAAATATATATACCGGTAAGAATAATGTGTATATATATATATATATATATATATATTTTTTTTTTTTTTTTTTTTTTCTTTAATACATACGAGGTTGAAAGAAATGGCAATTTCTGTGTTGGAAATTTTATTATTCAAAGTTTCCAGGTCTCTGATGAGTTTTCGCTGGGTGGCAGGAAGTAGATGAATGAGATTAGCAAAATTCATGGTGGTACAGGGTTACATTAATGTACATGATGATACAGAATATACGACGCGTTTCACTGGACAACCAGCATTATCAAGTAAGGAGAGAATGATATAAAAGGTAAACAGGAAGGGTATATATAGAGGGTGGAGGATCAGAGGAGGCGAAAGTCAGGGGGCAAAAGTCTGCTATTGGTGGAGGGGTATTCTAGGAGAGAGAAAGAGAGAACCGCTTCACGCATGCGCACTGGATGCGGGAAGGTGGTGGTCGGTTGGCGGGGTCGAAGCTGATTGGCTGCGTGTCGAGGGGCGTGGCCTAAGTTGCGTAGTACGTGTGGCGCTGGCAGAAGACGAAGCTGAAGGAGGTAGCGCGGGGGGCTGCGTCAAGGGCACCGGGGGGCGAGGGGGGGCGTTAGGTCCTGTAGGATAGTGCCTTTTGGCAGAAGGAAGGATCTGAAGGTCCAGAGTTTGGTTGTTGATGTTGGGATGTAATTACCAGAAGTTATTGACGATGTGAATGTGTAATTTCTTAAATATCATAAATGAACTGTATGAATTAATGATTAATATATTGTAAGAGTTCAGCTATAGAAAATTGAATAAATAAAATTAAATCCATTCAATTTTCTATGTTTCCAGTCCTCAGTCCCAGTGTTGCCGTTTTTTTTGGTACTAAAGTACCA
Organism: Paralithodes platypus; assembly: GCA_032716605.1. Classification (NCBI taxonomy): domain Eukaryota; kingdom Metazoa; phylum Arthropoda; class Malacostraca; order Decapoda; family Lithodidae; genus Paralithodes; species Paralithodes platypus. The sequence goes on along the minus strand of CM064533.1, from coordinate 48,643,971 downwards.
GATTTGGTACATTTGACTCTCTTACTGTAAGTACATTTTATACATTTTCCAATAAAATAGTCCATATCTGGTACTAAATACGAAATCAGTGAGGAAATATAATGGAATATATTTTAGTGACATGCTATTACATTGGATATGTCTGAAATGGCAATATTGCGACGGTTCAAATGTCCAGGTCCAGCACACGTTCGTTTACCGGGCAGTGATTCCACTTTAGAATAATTTGGTAGGCCTACTTTTCACTAGTTTGATCTGGTACTATTAAATACAGTTAAGTAGCAACACTGCTCAGTTCTCCTTCATTCCACTTTAGCGGCCCCAACGCACATCTACACTGTTATTTATTCGTTTGTGTTAAATTTAAAATTTAATATTTAACATTTTTATAATTATTCTATTGGTTTCGTGAACATATTCGATTATTTACGAATAGCTATGAATGGAAATGCGAATACGAATACGAATATTGAAAACATAGCGAATATTCGGAAATACGAATACGAAACGAATATTCGGTCCATCTCTAAATATATATATATATATATATATATATATATATATATATATATATATATATATATATATACCGGTATATTTATATATATATATATATATATATATATATATATATATATATAATATATATATAATTTCACCTAATCTCCCAAAATTCGTCAGAAAATACTGAACGAAATACAGAGTTATCTGAACGATTCCAAATAGAATACTTCATGAGATGTCAATCAATCAAGCTTCCAACAATTAAATCATTAAAAACTTGGGAAAAAGAATCGAAGGAACGAGCGAAAATTGACAGAGTTCAGAAACTTGCAATTAGATCAAAACGGAAAGGTGTTATTTAAAAACCGTAAATTAATCTTTACAAAACTCGCACCCAATGAAGGCAAATAGTACCATCGTGTTAATAGAATAATAAATAAACCAGCGAGAGAAAGAAAGAAAACATTGAAATAAATTAGGACAGAATTCGAAGCTCGTTAGAAGTCAAACTGAAGGTAAGATAAACAAAATTACAATGTACGTACATAAGATGTTGAAATAACGCACTAGAAATATAATACAAAGATACTCAATTACCTTGGCTGACGCGAGCGAGACGAATTGGACATATGCCTAACCACTCGAGCACTTGTAAAACAAATGTCACGACACAAAACAAAACAAAAAAATCATAAATAAATATTAGAATTACTTTAAAATCACAGATGTTCCCAAAACAAAAATTAACTCAACCGCATAGTTCAACGTGCGGGAGAAAGAACTTGGGAGAAAAACAAATGTTTACTGACTTGGAAAATCAATTCCCTATAGTACTAACACAATTTTAACACTTATGAATACAAATTTAAGGATAACATCTGGTTAATATTAGTACACCGCAAACGCTATACACACTGCAAGGGTGAGACAGAGACTTAGTGAGTTAGCCTGGATACCCGATCATGTGACGGGTCAGGAGGTCCAGCATGATATGAGGCTGATATGACCAGCCCGGCTCATATATTGCATGACATGAAGTGACATGAAGAAAAGTTGGAGCTTTGACTGAACTACATGATGAATTGACCGTCATGTCATTGACGATTTGACATGAGTTAGACAACACACAATGGCTAGAAGAGCTCACCTTATGAGACAGAATTAACAAATTGAATTTCCATCGCTAGACATGCGTAAGAAACGTAAAAATAAATGAGTCAGAAATGAATTAGAAGTGAACGATATAATGAGAAAAGACCGAATTTCTAGCTATAAAAACGAAATAGTAATGATTATGACCGTGAAACAAAAACTAGATGTTTGAATAATACTGAATACACACATATAAAACAGTTTGAAGTGAGTGTTGAATGATAGGCGATTTTCTACCAAGACTGGGAGATGGTGTTAGCTGTGGTGAAGGGCAGAGGTCAGCCACTGTTTATCAACACACGCGCTGAGTCCGCTCTGCTGACGCACGCAGTCTGCACCCGCCAATATCATCTCCCAGCAGCTACTCGTTTACTAGTGGGATGCCCACACTGGAATCGCCGTAGATGAACTGGTAGATGACTGGTAGACTGGTAGAAACTGGTAGACTGGTAGACTCTCGGTGTGTTGAAATGATTTTAACTTAACACATTTGTGGTTTGTGGTTGGAAATTAACAGAGATGAATCAAGAACACTTGATCACTGGAACATTCAGGAAACAGGAGAACTGGAACACTGGAACTGGGTAAACTGGATAAAACTGGATAAATGGTAGCTAATGGTAGTGAAGACTGGATAATGGTTCTTCGAAGGAACGTGGTGTTCTCTCCCCAATTAATAATACAGATTTTTGTTTCGTCCTGCGTTGATGAAGAGGCCTATGTATTATTGACCTTGTTATTACTGTTCATCAATATTGTTCAAAACCGTCTTGGTGGTGTAATGGTTAAAGGTGTCTAAAAATCTGTGTGTGATAACCCGGGTTCGAATCCTGGTGGATCACATATATGCTACCATTAATTTCATTGGAGGTGTTTGGTGTTGTGGTGAAATTAATACAAAAATTTAATATTGATTTTATCTTAATTATTGTATCTTGGGAATCAAAGGTGAGGGTGTAGATGAATCCATTTTTATTTGTACACATAATTGTTGAAATGAGACTCAACGGAAATTCCGCATGTATCTAGATATGACACATCAATATTCTATGGAACCTAAAATGGAAAATATCTGATTAGCTTCTTGTGGGATGTTGTTCACTTTTAATGGACATTGTAGCAATTGCCTAATAATATATATACAAAGAGAGAGAGAGAGTGTGTGTGTGTGTGTGTGGCTCGGACAACTCGTTACAGTATGTCGGAGTTGTTGTTACCATTCTCATTAATTATGTGAAATTGATAGTAAACATACATTATATATCCTCCATAAACCAGCTCGGTATGGTAATTCGTCCATATCACCGAGCGGCGTGACACAATATCCGCTCTGGGCCTGATTTAAATATTATTGAAATCATAAAACATATTTAGCTGTGGGTTCATGATATGTTTTTTACTATGATTTACAATTCACAGATTGTGTAACAGAATGTTTTCTATTCAAGCATAACTTTAGTCCATTCTTGTTCTAGTATGATTCAATGAAATATAATATATATACTAGTAAGTCAAATACACGTAATATTGTACCAGGATATATAAATCATGGTTGATATCTAACTATGGGTTCAATTCTAAGAAATATAGCATAATTAAAGCTGGACAGTGTTCTATAAGTTTCAATGCTTACAAATCTCTTCCAGGTATCTACATGTTACCAAGTACAATTGTAAACACATGAAGCAAATACATGATCTTTGGAGGTGTGGCTGAACATAATGCTTTTGCAGATTTTTTTATAGATCGAAGATGAAAGGAAGAGCGTACCCAGTTGCATTAATGTTGTAAGAAATGGGTAAAATCATCCTTTACCGATTATATTATTAAATAAGTCTTGGTGGTGGGGAAATGAAGCCTTTCTCACCAGCACATGTGTCTGCTTCATCTGTCTACAACTGTACATTGTTCCACGACGGGGTTGCCACGAATGAGTCGCCAACATATTCCGAAGTAACTGGTTCGATCTTCTAGCTTGTTTCTGTTCACTGCGTAGGATCGCTAACCCAATTATTCAGTGTTCTGTATAGCATGTTAAGTGTAATCATATTTCTGAAATGGATGTGGCTGTTAAAATACTATGTAACCACTGTTGCAGCTCGGCCATACTGAAAAGGTGCTAGGATATACTTGTGATATATATGAGAAAATTGGTCTACGTAACTTTATTGTCCGTCATTATAGTTAACTCATTAGTACCGGTGACATAATTTTAAATATATTCTGGCAACTATTAGACGGTCTTTTATTCAGCTTAAGAAAGATGTCTACCCGTTAAAAGATTACAGACTACCTCTATTAATGATTTTAGCTACCATATATCCTCCATATGCTTCATAAAATTCTCTAAATGCAGCTGAAATATAACAAAAAGACGTCGCCGGTACTGTAAGGGTTAATGGGACGGAAGGCTTTACCCACAGGTCAATAACTTTAACAGCACCCCTGAAATATGCAGGTTCCGTCACTGCCTCAACTTTGCCATGTATGTTTTTACGTAGTACATTATTATAGTAAATACATGCAATGTATAATTTTTGTTTAAACAAATAACTACATAATGAAGGGTAGAAATAAGGCAGCATATACAATTAAATATTTAGGTAATAATAATTATAAGCTCAGTCTACATCACATTAGTATTCGTGAAAAGGCAATCCGAGTTCTATATATCTATTACTATGAGCAACAGAACAATACAATGTTGGTTAGTCTCGGTGTCCATATAATAAAATGACCATAGATTATCTGGATATAGTGCATCGTAAAATGACTAAAATTATTCATAAAATTAAGAATTACACATAGTAATAGATTTACATTAACTAATGTGGTGTTGAGGAATTTAATTATACATATGTATTTATATACATATATATTTATTTAATTGTTTTTTCTTATGATTACAGCGATTTAAGAATGCAAAGACACAAAATAATTATAAAAATAAAAACATCTAATGTTTCTAATTTACTTCTGTTCTGCGACGACACGATGCAGAATGTGGAAGGTCAATAAATTTGATTAAAAGAAGAATGTATTTTGCTATACCTCTAATCAGCTGAATTAGCAAAATCATAAACTAAATTATCAACTCAATTACACTGTTTTATACATGTTCCAATTCATGTGGAAGAATAGAACTTATATTGGAAACTGTACAATATTCTGTTTAATTGCTATAAAGGGAAACTGTAAGGAAATAGCAGCACAATGTATGTTGTTGTTGTTGTTGTTATAGTTCCCCAGACTGTCTGGCCGAACAGTCCCGAGTCAGGTAGACCGAAGCCAATCCAGATGCTCGGGCGCCCGAAGGGGCCAGGGTGAGATGAGATCTGTCTCTGAGAGGGCAGCAGGGGAGGGGATCATCAGCCCACATGCTTGCACCCCAGGGCAAATGCCCCCACCATCTGCAGCCCCACTTTCAGTCCCACCCAATCGGGCGATCTCGCCAGCACCAAGAAGGAGAAGTATTATTGTAAACGGCTAAGGTTGGGTAGAGGATGCCAAACCTCACTCTGGATAGGACCAGCCCTCATTCAGCACAATGAATGTAATATATATATCTGACCTCTCACAGTGTTCAGCCAGTCAGATTTATGATGAAAAACAGTATTTAATATCACACCTGGACCATTGAACCAAAAAAAAACCCACGCATTACGGTATGGTAATTTCAAATTATATGAGTATTGAGCTACCAGTACTCTATGGACCAAATTAATATAATGAATCTTTGACACTAAGAAGCATACATGGAGCTTTAATAATTCCGATGTTAATAAAACAACACTTGTTCTCTCTGTTCTGAGCGAAAGAAGGAGACACACTTTAAACCAGAGAATTTAGGGTCTCTTCAAATTGCAGATTGACAGACAACAAAATGTAAGGTATATTTAAAGTAGATGGATGGAGGAATACACTGATAAAGCTCTGAAGAACAATGTTCATTGTAATACAGATAGAGAATGAAATAGTGTGACAGGAAAATAGATTGGTTAGTGATAATTATTATGAGGATAAGAGTCTATAAAACACATTTCATTTTACTCGACCATATTAATAAGATCTTAAAGGTTCATTAAGCACATTTATCTCTGGGGATCCTTATTTGGTGAGAATTGTACTGTGGTCCTTCCAAGAACTCTTTGGTTACCCAGATTCTGATAATACTGAGCGAAGGTGAATGTTTGATTGGTATATTGTTGGTTAGTACGGTAGCGTAGAATAAAACACGGTGGCGAGTTGATAAATGATGACATTGAATTTTGGATGCAATGAAAACATTAATATAAGGACAAATACAAAAATAAGTGTACAAAGGCATCATCGTTCGTATTTTGAAGTGTCGTAATGGAGGGTTGCTGTGGAAAGCTAAGGGGTAACTTAACCCACGGATCGACATATGCCACGTCCGTCTGTCTCTGAAGATGCTTGGAAGGAAGTGTATACACTCACCCTTGATAGCTCAGGGCAGGTAGCGTCGTGTGTAATGTGGCTAGTTGCTAAATATATTAAGAAGGTTAGCTGAAGTCACCTACATTCATTCCGTTCATATAAATTATTTTATGTTTGAAAATATAATATTTAATTGGAATGATGGAAAGGAAGGAAGCAGAGGGAGGGCAAGGATGGTGGAGAGGGAGGGAACTAAATGTGAAGGGTGAGGTGTGGGAGAGTGAATATAAAACCAGGATCTATAGATGTAAATTTGGTGACAGTTTACACAACCCAAAGGATGGTTAAAGGGTACTTCACACAGTCAAGAATGCGAGCTAGAACCACTAGGAATAGCTGAAAATTCGGATTCCTGGGGCTATTCGCGGTGAAAATCTATACTCCAAGTGATTCTAGCGATATCCTAGTGATTCCTGGTACACTCCCAGTGACTTCAAACCAGTCCCGGCCGATTGGCCCTGTCCGACAAAATGTTCACCGTGTTTAAGGTTCTCGCCGCGAATCGGACCACTCCCAGTGACTCTCAGTGAGTCCTGGTGATTCTGGTATGAACTGGAACTGAAACCAAAAGCTGTCCGCGAATCAGATACGAAACACTGAGCATCACCAGGACTCACTGGGAGTCACTGGGGAATCACTGGGGATCACTGGGAATCAACTGGGAGTCACTGGGAATGGTCCGATTCGTGGCTAGAACTTTAAACACGGTGAACATTTTGTCGGACAGGGCGAATCGGCCGCGAGTGGTTTGGAGTCACTGGGAGTCTAACAGGAATCACTAGGATATCGCTAGAGTCACTAGGAGTCATCGAATTTTCACCGCGAATAGGGCCAGGAATCCGAATTTTCAGCTACTCCTAGTGATTCTAGCTCGCATTCGTGACTGTGTGAAGTACCCTTTAATAAATATATTATTCATATAAACCTGTAATACTTCTCACGTGAAAGTATAATATACATTATACCGGTAGTTAACTTTTCATGGTCAAACATTATAAATAGGCCTAGTATTAACCTGTGTAAGTACAATTTCCCACAAGACATTGTATTCACCCAGTGATTGTGTGTAGAGAAGGAAATTACGGTAGTTGAGGTAATTAATAATGTGAACAATGTATGGTCAATGTTACAATACCCTACTTGTAGTCTACAAGTTCTGCAACTCCCCTTACCTAACATAACGAGAATGGTGGATACGTGTTTGTATGTATTTTGAAATGTCAAGTTCGCTTGGTGGTGGAGAGTGGAATTTGGATTACTACTTCGAGGGGCATTGAAGTCGCCGGGGTAAACTTTGAGCCAGCGGAATCATGACTTGGTTGTTTAGGGGCCGTTGTAGTCGCCGGTTAATAATCTAGAAGTTCTGCAACTCCCCTGACCTAACTTAAGCAAACTAACACAGCCTATAAGTGTTACCTAGTTTAGGTAATCGTATGAAATATTACAGAACTCGGTAACGCATGAAAACAAGAAGGTGGTAATTATTAACTATCCACTATTTAGACAATAGTTTAAATATATTTGTTTCTTAAAGTATAGTAAGCATTGATATTATGAACTTACGATACATAATACTACAAACTTATCGTATTATATTAATGTCTGTAATGATGTATGAATACAGTCATAATACTTAATGACGATATTAGAGGACTGTAGTTATAGTGTCCGTGGGTCGGTGGTGAGTGTGCATGTGGCTTGGCACAGCTTGGGGGCCCCTTATATAGGGGCTCTTCACAATGGGGGCCATGCCTGGCATACTCGCATCTCATTCCAAACAAATCCCAGTGATGCTCGGTGATTCCCAGTGACTCCTATCTAATTCCCAGTGATACCTATATTACTCCTATCGACTCGTATATTACAGTAAAAATCTAAAATTTTCAAATTTTCAGTCACTCGCACTTCATTCCTGGTTTTATCCAGGTGATTCCCAGTGATTCCAGTGACTCCCAGTGATTCGCAGGTACACTCCCAGTGGTCCTACGGTGTTGTGAGTCCACGGGGAATTGCAGACATTCGTGGTGTATTCCCAGGAATCACCAGGAATCATTACTCCTAGTGATTCTAGCTCGCATTTCTGACTGTGTGATGTACTCTTAAGTTGATGAGACATCCTCTGTCCCCCACCATGTCTCCTTTCCTCCTACTTATTGTCTCTGCTATATAAATAGTATTTGATAGTCTGCCTAATTTAGTGGTTAACCGTGCATATATATATATATAAGCGGAACTCTTCTCTCAAACTGTCACTACAAACTCGACCATTGATGATTCCGGTGCTATTCCTCCGTCTCCATGCTCCTAACCCACACAACACTGGAACTATCCCACACAACACTATCCCACACAACACTATCCGAACACAACACTGGTACTATCCCACACAACACTGGTACTATCCCACACAACACTATCCCACACAACACTGGTACTATCCCACACAACACTGGTACTATCCAACATAACACTGGTACTATCCCACACAACACTGGTACTATCCCACACAACACTGGTACTATCCCACACAACACTGGTACTATCCCACATAACGCTGGTACTATCCCCTACAACACTGGTACTATCCCACACAACACTGGTACTATCACACACAACACTGGCCCTATCCCACACAACACTGGTACTATCCCACACAACACTGGTACTATCCCACACAACACTGGTACTATCCCACACAACACTGGCACTATCCCACACAACACTGGTACTATCCCACACAACACTGGTACTATCCCACATAACACTGGTACTATCCCACACAACACTATCCAACACAACACTGGTACTATCCCACACAACACTGGTAGAATCCCACACAACACTGGTACTATCCCACACAACACTGATACTATCCCACACAACACTGGTACTATCCCACACAACACTGGTACTATCCCACACATCACTGGTACTATCCCACACTACACTGGTACTATCCCACACTACACTGGTACTATCCCACACAACACTGGTACTATCCTGCACAACACTGGTACTATCCCACACAACACTGGTACTATCCCACACTACACTGGTACTATCCCACACAACACTGGCACTATCCCACACAACACTGGCACTATCCCACACAACACTGGTACTATCCCACACAACACTGGTACTATCCCACACAACACTGGTACTATCCCCCACTACACTGGTACTATCCCACACAACACTGGTACTATCCCACACAACACTGGTACTCAACTTTCCCACTGAGGGGCACACGGCCCTGGTACTATCCCACACAACACTGTCACACTTCCCACAGCTTGGGGAACACTGGTACTATCCCACACAACACTGGTACTATCCCACACTACACTGGTACTATCCCACACAACACAGGTACTATCCAACACAACACTGGTACTATCCCACACAACACTGGTACTATCCCCCACTACACTGGTACTATCCCACACAACACTGGTACTATCCCACACTACACTGGTACTATCCCACACAACACTGGTACTATCCCACACATTACTGGTAATATCCTACACAACACTGGTACTATCCTACACAACACTGGTACTATCCCACACAACACTGGTACTATCCCACACTACACTGGTATTATTCCACACAACACTGGTACTATCCTACACAACACTGGTACTATCCGACACAACACTGGTACTATCCCATACAACACTGGTACTATCCTACACAACACTGGTACTATCTCACACTACACTGTCCCACACAACACTCGTACTATCCCACACAACACTGGTACTATCCCACACAACACTGGTATTATCCCACACAACACTGGTACTATCCCACACAACACTGGTACTATCCCACACAACACTGGTACTATCCCACACAACACTGGTACTATCCCACACAACACTGGTACTATCCCACACAACACTGGTACTATCCCACACAACACTGGTACTATCTCACACAGCACTGGTACTATCCCACATAACGCTGGTATTATCCCACACAACACTGGTACTATCCCACACAACACTGGTACTATCACACACACACTGGCCCTATCCCACACAACACTGGTACTATCCCACACAACACTGGTACTATCCCACACAACACTGGTACTATCCCACACAACACTGGTACTATCCCACACACACTGGTACTATCCCACACAACACTGGTACTATCCCACACAACACTGGTACTATCCCACACAACACTGGTACTATCCCACACAACACTGGTACTATCCCACACAACACTGGTACTATCCCGCACATCACTGGTACTATCCCACACAACACTGGTACTATCCCACACAACACTGGTACTATCCCACACAACACTGGTACTATCCCACACAACACTGGTACTATCCCACACAACACTGGTACTATCCCACACAACACTGGTACTATCCCACACAACACTGGTACTATCCCACACAACACTGGTACTATCCCACACAACACTGGTACTATCCCACACAACACTGGTACTATCCCACACAACGCTGGTACTATCCCACACAACACTGGTACTATCCCACACAACACTGGTACTATCCCACACAACACTGGTACTATCCCACACTACACTGGTACTATCCCACACAACACTGGTACTATCCCACACAACACTGGTACTATCCCACACAACACTGGTACTATCCCACACAACACTGGTACTATCCCACACAACACTGGTACTATCCCACACAACACTGGTACTATCCCACACAACACTGGTACTATCCCACACAACACTGGTACTATCCCACAACACTGGTACTATCCCACACAACACTGGTACTATCCCACACAACACTGGTACTATCCCACACAACACTGGTACTATCCCACACAACACTGGTACTATCCCACACAACACTGGTACTATCCCACACAACACTGGTACTATCCCACACAACACTGGTACTATCCCACACAACACTGGTACTATCCCACACAACACTGGTACTATCCCACACAACACTGGTACTATCCCACACAACACTGGTACTATCCCACACAACACTGGTACTATCCCACACAACACTGGTACTATCCCACACAACACTGGTACTATCCCACACAACACTGGTACTATCCCACACAACACTGGTACTATCCCACACAACACTGGTACTATCCCACACAACACTGGTACTATCCCACACAACACTGGTACTATCCCACACAACACTGGTACTATCCCACACAACACTGGTACTATCCCACACAACCCTGGCCCTATATTCCCATAACATCAATTCACCAGTAGGACTAAAGTGTTGGAAACTGCTTTTCTCTCTCTCTCTCTCTCTTATAATGTATGTATGTATATACTCAGGCACAAGCCCATAGCTGGGGGTGGCCGGTTCGAGACAAAGCCTGAACAGAAACGAAACTTAACTCCCGTGGGACGGGGTGTCTTGTTTACATCACCATAGCGCCAGGCAGGTAAATTTGCCGAAAATTACCTTAATCCTATGCTCTTTTTCATGCATAAGCAAGAGCCAGAGCGTTATACAATTATAAATCTGTGAAAATAGAATGATAGAGCTTTCCAAGGACACCTGAATCATCCATGTACGGCATATGGTTATCTTGCAACGATCGTGCAACCGGAGGGCAAAATCGGTAAAATGGTGGTAATATTGGCTGTTTTTGCGGTGTGAGAGACTGGACATGAGTGAGACAGCCGTATGTCGGGCTTCAGTGTGCGCTGTGTGTGTTGGAGACCCCATATCCTACCTCCAACGCCTGGCCTCTCTCTCAGCGCTCATAATAGCCTCAAAATGGCATCCGTCATATGACGGGCACTGTACAGATGGCCAATTTTCTCTCTCACGTCATAATGACGGCCTCCGCGAGTTAAGGGTTAAAGTTTCAAATCTCAGGGTCCGGGACCATATTTGTTTTCCCTCGCCCCTTACTCTGTTTCGTCTAGTAGGTGAATTTTAGTAAGGCGAAGAGGATTCCTAGGCCCCTGCCCCCAAAAGGAAAAGTAGGACAATAAAAGAGACAGACCGAAATGGAAGGATAGAAGATGCCAAACCTCACTCTCAATATATATATATATATATATATATATATATATATATATATATATATATATATATATATATATTCAATTCGTATGAAGGAGTCCAAAGGGAAAGCTGCCTGTAACAAGTGGACTTAAACAAACTGACAAAATTACAGAGATGCTTTAGAGTCAAAATGTCTGGATACATGAAGCTTGAAGCAGTTTAATTCATAGGATGAGGAAAGGATAGATTGAGAGAGACAGTTCCGGAGTTTACTTTTATACTATTATGTATTGGGTGTGCCAAACTTCAGGTTATGATTATTTTAATTATTCAAGGCATAAAATGTTATATAATAAAACCTCTAAATCTCAACCGTTAAGGAAGTATTGATTGTTATAATTATGTAGTGTCCTCCCCCGCGACCCTGTAATAGACTCCTCCATGTATTATATAGTGTCCTCCCCCGCGACCCTGTAATAGACTCCTCCGTGTATTATATAGTCCTCCTCCCCCGCGACCCTGTAATAGACTCCTCCATGTATTATATAGTGTCCTCCCCCGCGACCCTGTAATAGACTCCTCCATGTATTATATAGTGTCCTCCCCCACGACCCTGTAATAGACTCCTCCATGTATTATATAGTGTCCTCCCCCGCGACCCTGTAATAGACTCCTCCATGTATTATATAGTGTCCTCCCCCGCGACCCTGTAATAGACTCCTCCATGTATTATATAGTGTCCTCCCCCGCGACCCTGTAATAGACTCCTCCGTGTCAAGCGGGTTTCAACAGGTCCAATGTGACCTACAATGCCTCTAATCATCGTATAACTTAATAAATTATAATATCCTTTTTGTAATACACTAAAATAAACAGGATTAGTTGAATGCGGGATAGGTCCTTTGACAGCTGGACAAGCCTTATGGGGAAATAACATGAGAACATACTATTTGCAACAGGCAATATCCCTGTAAATGTTGATATTTGGAATTTTATTTATAGAACATTTTATGCTTTCAAAAAATGTGTGAACCCAATCCTGAAGTTTGGCACACCTATTTAGGGACACTATATCTATCTATCTATCTATCTATCTATATACTGTATATATATATATTCTGATGGGAATTAGGATTGTACTCCGTGGCACACAACAAAACGTGGTGTTAATAAGAGGCCCTACAACAACAGTAATCTTAGCATGTCATCAGTTACCGGTTGGTTACACATCCTCTTCAGTATAACCCAACTGATTCCCATATAATCCATTTTTATTGTTCATTGGTCAATTTATCTCTACCTCTTGTAAGTTGTCTCCAATTTATCTCTACCTCTTGTAAGTTGTCTCCAATCCCTTTATATCCAGGCCTGAGTACCTAATCTCCTTTATGTATTAACTGTACGTTCTAACATTCAAAGGGGGAAAGGTGTATTTATTGGTCGTTTTATATACTTATTTATCATCATTCTAGTTTCCTTCCTAGAACTCCATCAAGCTTAAATACACATCCAAAAGATCCCATTTTTAGATACCATATCGAAATACTGAACTATACCAAACATTTAATGACCATACTATCCCAGATCTATCAACATTCAATCCAAACCTCTAGTGCTTATTATTTTACCTATCTATCCATATTTGTATCTATATGTTGCCAAACGTCTTGATCCCCTAAGGGATGGACACGAACGAATCGCCTCCATCGAGGCAATTCCTTTAATTCTTTAGTAGCTTGTTGCGGGGGATTATCACTCATCCATTATTCCACTACAGAAATGTGGTCATAGCCTCCCGAAAGCCATGCATCTTATATATATTTGTATATGCATTGTTCTTTTCTATGTGAATGAGGGAGTCAAAAGGGAAAACTGCCTGTGACGAGTGCCTCCCTTAGAGTTGAAAAAATGACTGGGCCAAAATCAAGGAATGTTCCATATAGGCAATGCCAAAGGTAGGCTCAATCTTGTTTGTATACTTGCGATCTTTTACTTTCGTTTTCATTTCAACTCCTGATTCCCGCTGCTCCTTCCGTCCTGATCCGATTACTTGTAAACTTGGTGGGGCAGAACTTTCGAATCTTTCTTTCACCGAGTCCAATTCTTTCTAGATAAGGGAAAAGAAAAGCAATATATTTCTGAAGAAGTTGACGTGGATTTCGTGGAGAGGATAGAGGACTTTTAAATGTGATGATAATAGGAAATAAGTGGGTATGGAGTTGTTAACCCTTTGAAGCTCTGACGCGTTTTAGCAGTTTATTTCGGCTATCATTAGGCGATTTTATGCCGCTTAGGAAGGATCTGTGGGAATTAAAAGGGTAAATACTATCTCAATCAACCCTTTGACTTCCAGATACCGTTACTAATCTTAATAAACTCGTCTAATAGTAGCCAAGAAACAGAACAGAAACACGTATTGGAGCTTGAAAGGGTTAATTGGGTAGTGCGTCGAGAGCCAGTTTGGTACACTCGGACACCATAGTCTCTAGCCCACTCATAATAATTCGTGGACCCCTATGTTTTTCTTAAGGGGAGATGGGCCGTTTTTCTAGGCCCTCTTCTTCTTCATGTTTAGCCCCATTAATTTTCAGATTATATTACTTTCGGTCTATTAAATTGGCGATTTTGAAACCTTTTGCCCCATTTCTTTGTTAATATGAAGACTCTTCGTGTCATTTAGGTGTCGATTTTGTCTTGGCAAGCGATAGCGAGCCTGAAATTTAAGAGGATCCGGCCTACGGTCAAAACATTTTTCTATAGAAAAATGTACATATTTATCTTGAAGGAGAGTTTCGGGCGGATGTTTTTTTTTAAGCTTGATGGAGGTCTAGGGAAGAAACTAAAAATCAATATTTAAAGATATACGAATAAGCAAATTAATACGCCAATTCCCCCCTTAATTAATGCAACTATAACGATCTGGATTTATTTTTGGATGGAACTTGCATTTACATAAATAATATATATAGTTTTTTTAGTTGATATACAGAAAATTGTATTCATAAATTCGTTTGGAAATATAAAGCCTACTTCCATGATTAGAAATAGGTGAAGTCCATGAATATTTATGAGTGGGTTAGAGACTATGGCATCCGAGTGTACATAAGAGAGGGGAGAACTGAAAATTATAACTATGGTACATAGTATAACATGGTATAACTATACAAGACGGTGTGTTGAAATGGATAGAAAATTGGCTTAGCGACAGAAAGAAAAGAGTAGTCATAAACGGTAAAGCATCTAAATGGACCAATGTAACTAGCGGGGTACCCCAGGGATCGGTACTAGAACCAATTATCTTTCTAATTTACATTAACGACATAGATGAGGGTCTCAACCGTCTATGGTCTCACCTGTACAATCTCAAAGTTTGCTGACGATACAAAAATTGCAAATAGCGTGCTCTCAAAAGAACAAGTTGATGATATGCAACACAATCTAGATAAGATGGCAAATTTGGCAAATGAGTTTCAATGCGGATAAATGTAAAGTACTACATATCGGATACCAAAATGAGAAAGCAAACTATTCGATGAATGGCACTCACCTTAAGAGTTTAGACAGAGAAACCGATTTGGGAGTAATAATTTCGAGTAACCTAAAAACGAGTCAACAGTGTTCAGAAGTTGTTAAGAAGGCAAAACAAATAATTGGCTTTATAGGCAAGTCATTTGAGCATAAATCTAAACAAGTTATCCTAACTCTTTACAATTCCTTAGTCTGCCCTCTTCTGGAATACTGCGTTCAATCCTGGTGCCCTTATTACCAAAAAGATATAAACAAGCTAGAACGAGTTTAATGTAGAGTTACCAAAATGATACCTACTGTAGCCTAAAAACAAACCATACGGGGAGCGTCTTAGAGAATTAAATCTATTTCCTTTAACCCAGCACAGATTAACCCTTCCTCCCCGGGCTGTCTTACCAAATGACGGTCGCCCCTACCCGGGCGATATGGCTGAAAAACGTCTAGGCCTAGGCTACCGTATTTATGTTTATTTTCACTGCTAGAACTTTCCCACTCATCTATAATCGTAGTGCGGTTTTCAATCTGTATTTTGGCATTGAGTAGAGCTCTGTAAGTCAACTGGTTCAGTTGTGATGACGATTTCAGTGGAGCCAATATTGCAGAGATGTTGCCAATATGGGGGCTTTTTAGACACTAATGTCGTCATGACGTCAGAACAATAACATTGAGGAGTCTTCTCCTTCTTGTTTTCGGAGGTGCGGTGACGAACACTTGGGTTTGTTGACATACGTCGTACGCACGGCGTTCGGACCAAGCTTAATTAGGTTATTAAGCTCATGCCTTAGATAAGGCATACCGGGTAGCGGCCCTTCTTTCGTGCTGTCCTTACCTAAGGCAGACCGGGTAGGAAGGGTTAAGAGGCGACTTAATTCCAGTTTTCAAAATCATCAAAGGCATCGACAATATGAACTGTAGTAAGTACTTCACTATCGACCAATCTAATTACACGCGGGGAAACGGTTGCAAAATGATTGGCAAATCTTTTAACTCTCACGGATCTAAGAATTTCTTCTTCAATCGAGTTGTCAACTTGTGGAATGGGCTTCCCGGAGACGTTATAGACTGCAGCACCGTTGATTATTATTCGCCTAGACAAATATCTTGCATCAAACCCGCGACTGACTGCGTTTGTAGATGAATAACTATATTTGATCCCCCCCTCAGTAAATAACCCCTCTGTCCCCTACTAACTTCCTAATCCTGCCATGGACATTAGTTCCAGGGCAGTAGTTCCCTTTCCAATGTTCCCTTACCCAATCTAAACAACTGTTTGGACACTTGATCCTCAGTGTTTTGGAGGACAAACAGCCTAGAAGGGTCACTAGAGCTGTTGTTGCTTGATTTCATTTGTACTTTATTTGTGGACATCTTATATTATCCGTTATGCAATTATACATATTTGGATTGATTTTTGATAGAACTTGCTTGACAAAATAATATGTATATAGTTTTGTAGTTGATTTATATAAAATTATAGTCATAAATTCGTTTGCAGAGATGTACTTCCATACTGAGAAATAACTGAAGTCCACGAATTTGTATAGGTGGGCCAGAAACTATGGCATCCGAGGGTACTGCAAGCTCTATGGATATGGCTGACGTATAAAGAGGAATGTTAAATGTGCTGATATGGAGTTATGTGTGGGTATTGCGCTGTTAATTTGGGCAATGTGTCGATAGATTCTTTGGTACATAAAAGATGGAAAAAAATGAAAATAATAACTGCTACCGTCAGCTCTGTGAACATGACTCACGAATATTGCCAGGTAGACAATAAAAGAAGCTAATTCTAATAATAACGTCAGACGTGTGAATTGAGGCGAATATGAGGATAACTAAACTTAACCCTATCTGTACCACCGACGTTTTGTTTACCTACATTTAGACGATTAAATGATGTTTAGGAAGATAATATGGTACCTACTGTAAGAGGACTAATTAAGATAATCTGTAGCCATGTAATTGGCAGAATCCTTTTTAAGCTATATAAAATCGTCTAACAGTTGCAAACATATATAAAAAAGGACATTACCAGTACTGAATGGGTTAACAAATCAACTAGAGCTATTTGAATAGATGATTATCGAGTCCTTAAGGTTCAGAAATTTCATAGACACCCTTGCACTAAGTAAACTTGAAATAGAATGCTAATGATCAGAAGGATAGTCGCATATATTATACTTATACAGTATATATTATGTTGTTTAGCCCCTTCTGTACCAATGACTTATTTTCAATTATATTCTAGCTATATTCAGAGGATTTTGCGTAGGTTAAGAAAGATCGGTGGTAGAAAAAGGGTTAAGTGAGATAGTTTGAAGGCTGTTAATTGCTGGAGGCCCTTTTGAAACTGAATGGAATCGTCTAATAGTAGTAAGCATAAAGTTGAATAGACGTCACCGGAACAGAAAGAGTTAACCCGTTCAGTACCGATGGTGTCCTTTTAACTTTATTTTGGCTATTATTATACGATTTAATTCAGTTAAAAATCGGCCTCCAGCAATTAAGAGGATTCAAACTATCTCATTTAACCCTTTGTACTACCACAGATCCTTCCTGAACTGCATAATATCGTCTAAATATAGCCAGAATAAAGTTCAAAAGACGTCTCCGGTACAGAAGAGGTTAATGATTGAACCGGTCCGAAGTAGACAAGTGAGCCGGGGAACAAAACCTCAACAAAGCTAGGCCTAAGAAAGTGTTAACCCCTTGACGCATTTCTTTCGTATTTTCTGGCTATTATTAGACGATTTTTTTTCAGATAGGAAGGGTATATGGAAGTCAGAGTTTTATTGAGATAGTCTTTACCGTTTTAGCTCCGCACAGCTCCTTCCTATGTTGAATACAATCGTCTAATGCTAGCCAGAGCAAACTGTCCAAATGCGTCGTGATCCTTCAAGGGGTTAACTGCAGTGTGAATACACAATTTGACGAGGAAGCTGTCGCTAATTATTAATATAAATATTACGGTGAAACGAACAATCAGACAAACATACAATGATAATGAGAAAGTACAATAACGTAGCAACATTACCGAGGGAATAAGTGTTAAATACACACATACAGAGAGCGAGAGAGAAAGAGAGAGAGAGCACACACGAGCACACGCGCACACGCACATTCCAATATCGTATTTCTTGCCTGCAAAGTGGAAACATAAGATGAGGGATGGAGGAGGGCGTCATTAGGGAACTGAAGGAAGGAGAGAAGATTGAGGCTAGTGAGGGATGTCCAGTTGCCCTCATAAGTTCCGCTCTTCCCCGTGCTCATATACATGGACATATAAGGCACAATACTGTATTACGAGTGTAGTTTATTATGCAGCTGTTATCTCATCTGACTAGTCAACTGATCATAAAAAGCAACCACACTCGTAATTCATTCATACTAATTTTGTGTTCATACATGAGATCACGACGAGGAACAGAACGTATGTGAGCAACTGTACAAACAACAGACGAACGAAATATATACATGAGAAGCAGGACATGGTTAATTAAAAAAAAATATATATATACAGTAGTATATATTATTGAATGGAAGCATGGTAAGGGTAAAATAATATATATGAAACTGTCTACATAATTATTGGTGGAGATATACCTTATGAGTATTTTTAATATATATATATATATATATATATATATATATATATATATATATATATATATATATATATATATATATATATATATATATATATATTATATATATATATATATATATATATATATATATATATATATATATATATATATATATATATATATATATATATATATTGCAATAATATATCTGCCTATTTAATGTAATAATTCTTGGACATGTGCACGCTTGTGGAAGTTTAAATGAGAAATATTATAACTGCCGATAATAATACTATATGTGTGGGTGCGTGTGTGTATGTGTGTGAGAGAGAGAGAGAGAGAGAGAGAGAGAGAGAGAGAGAGAGAGAAAGAGAGAGAGAGAGAGAGAGTGTGAGAGTGAGGTGGAGAGAGATAAAGTGATAGTGAGTGAGAGAAAGAGAGAGAGAGTGTGGAAGAGTGAGAGTGAGAGTGAACAGCAAGCACGAATTGAGGGGGGAAATTCGCCAGAGTGAGTGTTGAAAAAGGTTTAGTGACCATTAGAGTTAACATGTGTCGATGTTCTTTGTCCGAGTCCGAGCTTCTGTATTTAGCAAGTCTGACATGGGGAATGATGCCACCAAAACCACTAATTTTTTAACTCAGCATGATATACTCTATAAATAACATAATAACACAAAATACATAGGTGTATGCTCAAATACTCACTTCCTTAGGGTATTAGCAGAGTAATAACTTTAGCATCTGCAGTTCGACTCACAGAATAATTTTGTAGGTAGCCCATGTCATAAATTATATAAATTATATTATTAGATGGAATGAATAATTTGTCTTATTATTCGAATTGTTTGAAATTGTTTGAGGTTGAGATAATTATGTGGAAATTAATCGTGAAGTTTAGATCGCGATATGGCCATACACAAGTATGCATTCATTGTAATATAGAACAATATCTAAAAAACGTAGCCATAGTTGCAAGCAAGCTTAGCAGATCACATAATTATAATGTATATTTGATGATATAGAATTAACAAATACATAACGAAAGTGTAACTAAATCTTGTAGAGTGCTCATATATACCCAATTATATAGTGCTATGAATAAGTATATACATATAAACAACAACCAGTGTAATCGAGTGCCACACAATATCATAACCCCATAGAACCGTCCCAATAGCTTTCAACCAGTATTTATTGTTACAGTTTTCATATATATTAATAATCGCAATTCAAATACCAATTTACCGGAGGATTTCCCAAAAAATATTGAATCCGGGACAGTTTGTCGGATGAATTTTGTAGTAATCATCATACATTTAATTAGTTCAGTATGTAAGGACGCGTTTCACCATTTTACATTGGCTATTCATAGAGACTTATATCATTATAAGAGAGCTCCTTGGAAATCAGAAGGGTGAACAATCATAATTAACCCTCTAACTCTCATATTTTCCCCTAAGCTGAATATTAATAGTGTAATAAAAGCGAGAACATAATACACATATTAGGCATGCCATACTAAGAGAGTTTACGGGCCAATTTGCTGAACAGGGGTAACCAGCAAAGCACACTCGGAATTATAAATAATATATACAGGTCGTATAACCTGTGATATGTGTTATAATAGGTTTGGTAGAAATGTTCTCATACTCATGTAACATTGACTTACGTTTTACACTGTATCAAAACATTGAACTTCCCAATGAATAGTTTCCTTTCCTTCTCCCTCTTTCTCTCTCTGATATATATATATATATATATATATATATATATATATATATATATATATATATATATATATATATATTTATATATAAATGTTCTATAACAAAAAATCCAAATCGCAATCGTTAAAAATATATTGAACGTTTTATTTAGTGTCCTCCCCACATTACTGTAATGGACTCTTCCATGTCAAACAGTTTCCATCTAGTCCAAACTGAGCTAATATATCTATAATCATTTTGCAACTTACAGAACTACAATATCTTTATAATAACATAGGGAAATAAATAGGAAAATACCATTTTCAACGTGCAATATCTCAATACTGGTTGAGATTTGGAATATGTTTTATAGAATGTTTTAGGTCTTTCCAATTGAGATCAGAAGAAAATGAGACACCTAGTATACTGAGAGAAGATGAAAGGTTGATTTGTGTATGGTTGATGTATAAGGGATAGTCCTGTGGGAGGGCTTGACGAGTAGACAATTGGAGAAATTGTGTTTTGGAAGCATTGAAAGCAACACGATTATCTCTGCCCCAAATGGAAATGGTTGATAGGTCAGAAGATAAGTGGTGTATGGCGTCATCACATGATTTCTTGAGTGATTGCTTTATGGGGGGGGTTCTGAAAAAACTACTGTAGTTGAATAGTGCAAGGTAGAGTCATCAGCATATGAATGGATAGGACTGGAGGTACAGTTGAGAAGATCATAAATTAAAAAATTAGAATGATAATTGGAGATAGGGCAGAACTCCAAGGAACACTGGAGTTGATAGGTTGAGGAAATGAATGGTGGCCATCCACAACCGCGGCTATGGAACGGCTAGGAAGAAAATTAGAGATAAAGACGTAATGATTGACTGAGACGCTAGCCCGATTTCACCGGGGCACGCGCACAAGCTTTGAAGTTGCCGCACTCTCTCTCTTCCTGTTTTACTTCGCTGTAGTAATATCCCGGCAAGGTAATTCCCACATTTTTAAGTGGCTGACGGGATTATGAGGCTGGCACCGTGGTATTAACCCTCTATTGGCGGCCCACAACATAAGTCGAGTTAAATAAATTTGGACTATGTGGCGGCTCACAACATAAGTCGTGTGGCAATTTCAGCATGTAATGTTGCTGAGAGAGAGAGACAAGTGGTGGCAGGAGAGTAGCGAGCGTATGACTGCTCCAGACCACCGCGGCAGGCCTACTGACATGAATCCCACCCTTCTCCACCCTCTCACACTCGCTACTTAGTGAAATGTATGGGGAAAGTACCGAATTACATGGTTTTTGCACTCGTGTTGCGCGGTTGTTGCAAGAAAACTAGCGGTCATACAAGGATCGTTGTGGTGTCATTGGAAAGCTCTGTTTATGCCCTATCAGGGATAGATACTTGTTTTACGCTCTGGGTCTTATTTAGGCATGAAAATGATCACGTAAACAGCCCTATTTTGGCTAAAAACACCCCGCTGGGCGGTACATATAAATAGACCGCCTAGCCCGCCAATAAGGTGTTAAGGGGACCGAACGGTAGAAAATCCTGAAAAATCGAAAATCTAAGGATTTTACGTTAGATACATAATAGGGTAGCCCTATCATTCCTCAACGTGCATGCAAAAGTGGAATGCCGAAAACCACTTCTAAATGCATTATTTAGAACCTTATTTAAAACTTTCGCGGGCTGAGTACGGCCTTGCGCGATGTGACAAGATGGGGTTGGTTGCGCTGCAGTCAGTGTGTACGAAACAAATCATGTATAGATGCAATTTCTCCGAGATATTTATGTATATTATTGTTTTGACATATTAGGGTAGTTGGTAACTCTTTCACCATGCCAGCCAGGCTGCCAGCCAGGGCGGGAACGGAAGATTACGACACTCACTCAGCGACAGTTGAGCGAAAGCCGTGAAGGAAAAAGAGAGGGAAGGTTATGTCGCCCTTCCCTCCTCTCGTTCTGTTCCTGGCTACTTTATGCAACAGAGATAGAGGAGACAGAAGAGAAAAGGAGATGGGGAGAGGTAAAAGAGGAATGAAGAGAGGAGAAGGAAGATATACTGTAGTGGCGACAAGAGAAAGGGGAAATTGAGGGGTAAGAAATATATAGACGAGAGGGAGAGAGATGGGATGGGATAACAGAGAGAAACGGAGGAGGGGGAAGATATAGTGGAGTCTTGAGAAAAGGAAAAATCGTAGGGAAAGAATAGATAGAGGAGACGGAAGAGAGGTGGGTGAGATAAAATGGAGAATAGAGATATAAGCAAAAGGAAGATACTGCATAGTGGAGAAAAAGTAGTAAATAGAGACAGGATGGAATAAACTTGTAGAAAAAAATAGATAGGGAAGAAGGAAGGAAGGGAAATATGGAAGAGGCAGAATGTGGAGAGAAGGGAATAACAAAGAATAGAGGGGGAATAGAGAAATAAGCTAATGAATCACGGATAAATATATATATATATTGTTACGAGGAGAGGCGGGGCAACCAGATGCTCTAATAGCCTAGCCCACAGCAGGCTAGGCTATATATATATATAATAATATATATATATATATATATATATATATATATATATATCTATTGTTACGAGGAGAGCCGGGACAACCAGATGCTCTAATAGCCTAGCCCACAGCACCGTACTACCCTATTAAAGCAGTAACAAGGAGACACAAAAATATCTATTGTCCCCGAGTCTAGTCCACAGTGCGTGTAGTATGCAAGAGAACTTCTAAGGTTATTCTAAACTGTCCAAATATTACCTAACCATACCACTACTAGACTCCCAGAGCAATCTACAGTATATCATGCCCAATCGTTTAGGAATTGAGAACACTACAGAGCAAAAACCCATGGAAAGTCCAGTGCAATAAACCTCTGTGCCAAGCCTATTATCCCTAGCCTATGTCCTAATAATACACCGAGTGGCTCTCTTCAGCACAGCACGGCGGTGGTGTTGTAAGGGGTAAACAACTTTAATGACTTAACCCTTACAACATCATCTGGGGTTAGCTCAATACAAACGAGTGCAATGGGGACAACCTCACCTAGTAACAGGCTCCACCCCTAGTCCCTGACTGCACCGAATGTATTGCTGCTAAAACTAAACAAGGCACAAGGGTTGATATCCTGGGGAAGTTGGAGGCCAGCTCCCACCCAATAAAGGGTTGGATAAGACCCGAGTCAAAGGATGCTGTGTGGTGGAAAAAGGCTTAGCCTACCATATCACACACCCAGCAACCTCAGTACTCAAAGGCCTGACAAAAACAGAGATAAACAGTCCAGCCACCCAATCCCCCCAGTGATATCAACC
This sequence comes from Paralithodes platypus, assembly GCA_032716605.1. Lineage (NCBI taxonomy): Eukaryota > Metazoa > Arthropoda > Malacostraca > Decapoda > Lithodidae > Paralithodes > Paralithodes platypus. The sequence continues at coordinate 48,619,708 of CM064533.1, read as the reverse complement.
ATGAATAATATGCACATCTAATAATGGTAAAACAATGCAGCAGAATAATGGAAAAGAACATGGAAGAACAGTGTGAAGCTTATAATCTATATTTGCCAGAGGAAGGAATGCAGTGTAAACGAAATAAACTCTAGTAATTAAACTACTAAGATTAAAACAAAAACAATATGCTTAATATGACTCCACCCTGCTCTGCTTCGATCTACAAAGAAACAAAATAGGTAAATGCGGTATTTAAGGGAAACAAAAGGAAGCAAGCTTAACAACACCAGACAGTGATGTTGTCATAGCGAGTGTCAGAACTGAAGTAAGCTCTCGCACCCGCGAGAGTTCCCACGGCCAAGCGAGCGAGGGAGGGGAGGGGCACCAGGCACCACTATAATGCTTAATTATACCAGGAGCCTGCACTCTTATTAACTTCACAAAAGTAACAAATAAAACATAAGGCATCATTGTGTAAACTTATGATAAACGAAATAATCCCTCAAGGGCTGAACAAAAGAAGTAATTATACTCGTGGCAACAACACCAGGGCAACACTGGCGACTGCCTGCAACTCGTGACAGCAGAGGCTGCTAGCCGCAACACAGGGCTCCCTATTGTAGTTATTATAACACGCATACAACTGAACTGAGGTTACAAGTTCAGGGGAATGTGACAATATATATATATATATATATATATATATATATATATATATATATATATATATACAGTATATATATTTGATATGGAGAAATAACGATAGCAGTGGAGGGTGTGACGTCTACCAGCGTTGGCAGAATCGCCTCTCGTTAGCCACTAGCGCTCGCCAGGGACATCGAAATGGGCTACAGTTATCAGAGAATGTTGTTCTTTCTTTCCTAGTAATCGCATTGTCACAGACAGTCCAGTGGTGGTCTTTGTTTTCGTCTGTGACAACGGGTTATATTTTATATCAATAGTAGTGATGATAGTACCAGCGTGGGAATGAGAGAGACTTTCAGAGCAAGATGGTAGTGAGTGTCTGTAGGTGCGGGAGCATCCCTGCCTCTCGCTCGCTATTGGCCGGCGTATCTGGCTGTGTCACGTGACACCTGCTGTCTCGTGACGTTTCGGCCCGTGATTGGCCGACCATCGCGCCTTTGCGGGCTCCTGTGTAACTAACCTCCTACACGAGGGTCCCCAGGAGCTCTCCTCGTCAGGACAGGCTTGGCGCGCGTGCTTCTAACATCCCTTTGCATACTCTCCCCCGATCACCACCTTTATCACTGTTTCTCTCTCTGAACTTCTTCTTTTCCATTACTTCTCGCCTTTATTCAATTACTTATCCCCTTGGGTTCTGCATACGGTTTTCATAGCCGGCCCATTGTATTGCATGCGCCGTCCTCAGAGATATTTACATGTACTTAGAATAGGCTTGAGGGTTCTTAGTTAGTATAGGTTAAGAACTCTGTGTGTCTCCATTATTGATTTAGTGTTTCTGCTCTTTTATTTAATGCTAGAGTGGGATAAGGTAACTGTAGTCGTGGTCTCCGATGTGTGTACGGTTTGCTTATACCTACACGACTTCGACCGGTACTGTGGTAGCCGGGGTTGTCTTTTCGGTTGCGTCCTTTGCGAGTGCAGCTTTGTGTTGACTGAGGGTTTTGGCCTGTACCAGTTCCACACTTTGCTGCCTCTTTGCTTGTCTTTAGAGGGTCGCCAGGATAGAACCAGATACTTGTGATCTGGATCTATCGAGAGAGCACCCTAGTCAATTAACGTAACTTAAAGGATGCAGTCTTAAGGACATCGCTAGGCTGTCTTGCTCAACCCCAGTTCCTTACCTAGAGTATCCCAGCTAGACATTATTAATTGAGAAGACACTTGTTAGTATTTAGTATAAGCTCTTTGATATGTACGCATTATTATTCACAGCATTTATTAGTCTAGGTTGTTGCTGAGCCGCACAACCATAGCAGACTGTTTCGTTGATGAGGAAATACTTCTTTTAGTGTTGAGCATTGCTACCATTGCGCATTTATAGTATTCTCGTGTCAGTTAACATTTTATGTCCTATCTTTTTGTGTATTCGATTTACACGTGTGGTGTCCTGCCTCCTGCCTTTATATAGTTCAAGATCAGTACGAGCATCTTATGAGCATCAGACTTTCTTCAGAAGTTTCCAGGTCTATGCTGTAGGACTATACTTCACTTTCTTTCAGATTGGAGTGAAGAGTTTATTGTTGTTTAGAGTAACTGTATTGAAGCATCTTTTTATTGTATTAAATCTTGCAGTGATTTAATTGATCTTTCCATAGATTCATGTTTATGCATTTTAACGTGACTTGCATCCTGTTTGTTGTCAGGCTGTACCAGTGTCGGTTAGCCTGAAGTAGAGTACATTTATGCCCAGTTAAGGATACCCCGCTATCGCAGATTAACCCTGGAGGGTGTAGGTGTTTTGTTCGCCGGCATATCAGTTCGAAGGTTTGGATCTAGCGTACCGTTGTTGCATAGTGCCCTATTACTAGTCCAATCATTAAGTGCCCTTGTTTTATTCGCAGTCCCGGTCGTAACAAATGGCGACCTTGCCTAGTATCTTATCTTAGTCGTCATAACAAATGGCGACCTTAGTCTAGGATTCAGTGAACTAAGAAATAATTGCAGGATTTTTGGACATTAATTTGTTTTTTGAGGAATATTTTGGACACAGAATTTGTTTTGGCAATGTAGTATAGCACTCGAGTTGTCTTCAAGCATTTTTTGAGTGAATAGTGCTACATGAGAGTTTAGGTACTTCTTTTTTTTATATAAACGTTGAGGATTTCCGGTGGACACTATGTCGAACGACGGATCAGTGAACAGTGAGGACACAGTACGGGAAGCAGGCGAGGAGGTGGAGAGAAGGTGGAGTTGTTAAGCGGCAGTCGGGTGGTGAACAATGAAGAGGATGCTCGGATATTTTTGGAGGAGCCTGTGTCAGCGGATCGTGTGTCAGGGCTAGACCGGTACGGACTGCAGTGTGTAGGCACGGTCTTAGGGTTTCCCGGTACTAGCGGTTTGTCGAGAGGTGAGCTGGTTACCTGTGTGCTCGGTGGGATGCGTGGGGCTTCGGGTGGAGCGGAAGCTGGTGCACCTTCTGCCCAGCCCCCATTCCACTCGACTCCTACCATGGCGCCCCCTCGGGCTCCGGAGCCGGGTACGTTCCCGCAGGCCGATGCCCGCTGGCGGTTGGGTATGCCTGTAGGTGATTCACGGGGTGGGTCCCCAATAGTAGCACCCCCTCCTCAGGGTATGTCTTCCAAGATGTTGTTTCAGCTCGAACTCGCCAAACTTGAGGAGAGAAAGGCCATACTAGAGGCTGAGCTCGAGCAGCGGCAGCGAGAGGTTGAGCTGGGGATGGCTAAGATTCAGGTTGAGGAGAGAAAGGCCATGTACTGTGCAGACATAGAGCTTGAGAAGTCTCGGGTGGAGTCGACAGGGCAGCGTCTTGGTTCTGGGAATCGAGGTCTTGATCAGTCTTTATCGCACCTTCTTAAGTTAGTCCCTGCATTTGACGAGTCGGGTGTCACCGAGTTTTTCCTGCGTTTTGAGAAGAAGTGCCGGGAGCACCAATGGCCCGAGGTTAAGTGGGCAGCCCTTGTTTCCTCTAGGTTGGTGGGCAAAGGACTCAAGGCATATGATGCGTTGCCCATGGAGTCTTGCATCGATTATGAGGTATTGAAGGAAGCTGTTCTGCGGGCATACGAGTTACAACCAGAGACATATAGGTTGAAGTTTTGGGGTGTTACGAAGGGTCGTGAGTGCACTTTTCTAGAACATGCCCGGGAACTGTCTGATGCTTTGAGAAATTGGCTGAGGTCAGAGAAGGTGACGACATTCGAAGAGATTGAGCAGTTAGTCCTTCTAGAGCAATTTTTTAAATGCACAGACGGCGACCTGACTTTGAACCTCAAAGAGAAACGTCCTAAAACTCTACAAGAGGCAGCTGAGATGGATGACATGAGATTATCGCTGATTCGTGGGTGCGGGTCTGCACAACGGACCGATGCAGTTAACAAGGGGAGCAACACTCCACCCCCCCGAGTCAGTGATGCAACATTTAATAACAAAAGCAAGAGCAATCATACTAATTTTGATCGCAAACCAAAAACCGTCCCGTTTAAGAAAGGTCAGGGCCCTTCCCCACCTCAGGGGAAGTCCAAGGGTGAAGTAGAGTGTTTTAAGTGTCATAAAAAGGGGCATTTTGCACGTTCCTGCCCTAGTAACCAATCTGCAGCAGTTGTGTCTTTGGCTAGCAACATTGGGGTGTCTCTGAGGTCTTCTGCATTTACCCGGGGTGATATGTCAGATGCGGGGGCACAGCCAGTGAAGGAGTGTCCGGAAGGCTCGAAACCTGTCCGCGATGCTTTTTGCGACCATAGAGGGCGTGGCTGCGTGAGTTGGGCTGGTTGCAAGCATGGGTTGGAGTTGTTGTGGGATACAGGTGCATCCCAGACTCTGATGAAAAACTTTACAGGCCAACCTATAAATGCAGCACGGGTAGTTGTGGTGCAGGGTATTAATGCTACACGGTCATACCCGTTGGTTCGAGTGGAGCTGGAGGTTGATGGTGTGACACGAGAGATAGATGTTGGAATCGTAGAGAAACTGCCAGTAGAGGGCGTCGACCTTCTTCTCGGCAACGACTTTGCGGTGCCTACTTCTGAGGTTCCACCCTTAGTCGTTGCCGAGAGGGCGGCCGACGTGAGTAAGGAAGGGCAGGAGTTGGTCGAGAGGTGTCAATTACAGCAGATGGCGTGTGTTGTCACCCGATATCGTGCATCTAAGGTGTCACAGCCTATTCCTCAGTCTCTAGACCAGCGGAGGAACGGTCGGAAGGAGAAAGCTAAAGTTGGGAGACGTTTTGTGAGGTTTGATCCAGCAGCTCTTCTTGGCGACTCAGTATTAGCACCAATGTTTAGGTCCGGAGTGGCCCCAGAACCTGTCACACTTGGTGAGGAGGTAGGGCATGAGAAAACTCCGAGATAGCAATGTTACACACTTAAACAAGATAGGATCGAACAGTCCAGTATCGGGGGAGGCCATAAGTTGCTCCGGGAGCACTTAGATAAATTGGCTCCTTCGGATATCTGTCGGCTGCAGCTAGATGATCCTGAGCTTCAGAAGTGTAGTAACGGTGCAATTGAACTTGAGGAGGACGGGAATGCAAAGCCGGGGGACTTCTTTCGTGACGAGGGCATATTGTACAGGCGTTTTCTAGATCCCAGACTGAGTTGGGAGGGTGGGTCGAGAGTGGTTGACCAGGTGGTAGTGCCTAGTTTGTGCCGTGATAGCCTACTGAGGTTGGTGCATGATGTACCGTTGGCAGGGCATTTGGGTGTACGTAAGACGGTAGCAGCATTGGCGAAATTGTTTTGTTGGCCAGGTATGAAGGCACATGTGGCATCATGGGTGGCAATGTACAGTACCAGCCAGACAGTAGGTAAACCAAACCAGTGTATTCCCAAGGCTCCGTTACACCCTATTCCTGTAATCAGGCCACCATTCAGTAAGGTTATAATCGACATGGTTGGCCCTCTACCCCCTACTAGTGCAGGCAACAAGTACCTCCTCACAATCATGGATGTTGCCACTCGTTATCCGGATGCATACCCCATGCGAAATGGTACTGCTAAGACTGTTGTTCGTAACTTGCTATTGTACTGTTCTAGGTACGGGTACCCGCAGGAATTGCAGTCAGACCAAGGGTCCAACTTTACTTCTAACCTTTTCAAACAGACCATGCAGCAGCACGGTATCAGTACAGTTGTCTCTTCAGCCTATCACCCAGAGAGTCAGGGGGTGTTGGAGAGGTGGCACTCGACTCTGAAGAGCATGCTGCGTTGTTACTGTGTTGAGAATGGCAAGGATTGGGATCTTGGGTTGCCCTATGTATTATTCGCTGCTCGGGAGGTACCTGGTGAAAGCCTAGGGTTCAGTCCCAATGAGTTAGTTTTTGGACATCAGGTCAGAGGCGCCCTCAACATGGTTAAGGAAATCTGGGAGGGCACAGCAAAACCATGTTCCATGTTAAAGTATGTCCTCGAGAGCAGAGAGAGAATGCTGAGAAGCCTAGAGTTGGCAGGTAGGAATTTGATAGGGTCGCAAGCACTGATGAAGGACAGGTACGATGAGAAGACAAAACTCCAGGAGTTTAAGGTGGGGCAGGAGGTGTTGATTCGGTTACCTCTGCCAGGTCATCCGTTGTCTGCCAAGTACGCTGGTCATTATAAGGTGGTAAAAAAGATCTCTGACCTAGACTATCTTGTGGCTACTCCAGATAGGCGTAAACAGAATCAGCTGTGCCATGTGAACCTGGTGAAAGAGTTTGTGAGGCGCCCCCCTGAGCCTCTCGCTGTCCCTGTGTTGACCTGCAGCGGTCATGGTGGAGAAGGAGTGAGGGACAGTGAAGCCCAGGTGGAAGATAACTGGGAGTGTCATGTCTCTGCTGACCAGTGGGCGGGGAACTCCAGACAGGTGGCGGACGATGCTCTAGTGCACCTGCCTGAGCAACAGCGTGTAGCCGTGCAGCGCCTGTTTGCTTCATACCCCACTGTGTTTGCAGAGCATCCAGGCTTCACAACTTGAGTGGTGCATGACGTGGACGTGGGAGATCACCCCCCCCCCCCCCCTTTAAATCAGTACCCTACAGAATTCCACCCATTAAACTCCCAGCCCTCCGAGCGGAGTTAGAGTATATGTTAGAACGGGGGTTGATTGAGAAGAGGGCAGTTAGGTGGACATCTCCTGTCACTCTGCAGCCCAAGCCTGACGGGAAGGTTCGCTTCTGCATTGGCTTTCGGAGATTGAATGGGTTGACTCCCACCAATGCTTACCCCCTTCCCCATGTTGACGATAGTGTAGACAAGATTGGTAAGGCACAGTTTCTAACTAAAGTAGACCTAGTGAAAGGCTACTGGCAGGTGCCCTTGTCTGAGCGGGCGAAGGGGGTATGCGGGTTTGTGGTTGATGGGAACACCTACCGTTGCAATGTGATGCCGTATGGCCTTAAAAAAGCCCCAGCAACCTTCCAGAGTCTTATGAATGAGTTAGTAGCTGACATCCCTAAAGTCAAATTAAAAGACTGAATAGTAAAACACACTGTGAACAACTTATCTATGAATTACGTACCCAAATGATGTTACATAAAAACATGATCTGAATAAGTGTTCACTAGTCTTACGTGTAATAAGTGTTCACTAGTCTTACGTGTAATTGTGCATGTATTTTTTCCCAAAGAAACATATGTATATCTCTCCATATAGAATATAGGAGCCTATATTTGAAGTAATATATATATATATATATTAATTCCACAGATAGAGGTGTACATGTTCACTCTAAATCGAGCGACGGGTAACTAGGATAAGGAAAGAATGGAAACTCTTTAGTATATATTACGTTAGTGTGAACCTCAACATATCTAGTTAACCCTAGTTGCAATCATCGTTACTTTAACAAAACAAGGAGCACTTAAAGGAGTTGGAAGAAAGAAAGGAGCCTGGTAGAGGATCTGGCGAGCACGTGGTCGCAACGGTAGTTGTCCTTTTCTTTTTACTACTGGGCTCGTCACTGGGCTCACGCACTACAGGTAAGTCTCTTCTTTCTTTTCTTCTCTCTTTGGGGTCACTGGTCTACACTGAGTTTATGACTTTTTAATGGAATAATTGTGTAATTCCATACAGAAGTCTCAATCCGAATGAGGTATCTAGCTATGCACGATTGCACATCCTTCCTAAAGAAGAGGTACACGCCTAGATATAACCCTGATTGTATCTACCTTACCCTTGGCATGGGCAGGTAGTAATCCATTTTGGGATGGGGTTAAGGAGCTGGTTCTTCGGGTAGTAGGGGCATGGTACATTTTTTTTATTTTTTTATTTATCATGAGGTTATTACTTTCACTAACAATATGGGAAGGATATTGTTGGGACTGGGTGGACATTCTACATTTGTTTATATTTACTTTGGGTTTAGATATGGCTTGCTGTGGTGTGGAAAAATTAACAACTGTTTGGGGCAGATGTAGAGAATTTGTAAGTTGTATGGTGGTGATTTGGGAGGAAGGTATGTATGGGAATTTGGCTTGTTAGCTAACCTGGTCTAAGTTGACTTGCTCATGATGGTAAGGGTTGATGTGGGGATATTGAGGGGGCTGGTGGGGAATTTGCATGAACAATTCCTCACTGTAGTCTAACACTGGGTTGGGTTGGTCTTGGTCGAAAGTTGGGGCCGTATTTTCTACCGCGCTTGTCACTGTGTGTTGTTGAGGCTGGGTCTGAGTGATGGAGAGTTTGTTCGGCCGTGATTTACTTCTTATGCTAGCAATGTGGCATGATGCGATTACTAGCTGAAGACGGGAGCAGGTGCTTTGCTGGTTTTGGCTTTTGATGTCCAGGGCCCGTCATCTCATAAATAATGTTCACCTCTCTGGGACCGTACGGTATGTGTGGTCACTGGTCAGTCTACCATTGTAAATATCTCTATCATTCACTCTCTCACTCTCTCTCTCTCTCTCTCTCTCTCTCTCATTGGGAATGCCTCTGAAAGTGACTGACTTGGAACTCGTTTTGGGTATTATGATTAGCAGTGACCTAAAGTTTTCCAAGCAGTGCACTGAAGTAGAGAGGAAAGCACATATATTATTGGGCTATATTAACCCTTTCAAGCTCCAATACGCGTTTTTTTTTCTGTTTCTGGCTATTATTAGACGATTTTATTCAGATTAGTAACGGTATATGGAAGTCAAAGGGTTGATTGAGATAGTATTTACCCTTTTAATGCCCACAGATACTTCCTAAGCTGCATAAAATCGTCTAATGATAGCCACAATAAACTGCTAAAACGCGTCAGTGCTTCAAAGGGTTAAGAGGCAATTAAAGTATAAAAATAAGGAAATAGTCCTCACACGTTACAACACTGTAATATGGCCTCTCCTGGAGTATGCTGTTCAATTCTGGTCTCGAGCACTCAAGAAAGACAAAGCGACTTGAAAGAGTACAAGCTATGGCTACAAAGTTATGCCATCGATTAGAAGACTGAGCTATCAGGGCCGGTTGAAAGCTCTTGATCTCTTTCTTTTGGAGAAACGCAATCTACGAGGTCAGCTCAATATAATTTTTAAATACCTAGTGGGTTTGACAATGTGGATAATAGCAAAATGTTTAGCCTCAATATGAAAACAACACGCGACTATTGTAGGAAATTAGAATCGAAACATTCAGCACTTGTATTTGCGGATAGATCTGTTCTACCTGGAACAAACTTCCTTCAGAAGTTTTAAACAGCTCTTCAGTAGAGCAGTTAAAGAAGAGAGTATATATGGTTATTTCGCACACTCTTTAATTAGTGTAGTGCACTAAACAATCTCTCTCCTTCCACTCTTTAATTAGTGTAGTGCACTAAACAATCTCTCTCCTTCCACTCTTTAATTAGTGTAGTGCACTAAACAATCTCTCTCCTTCCACTCTTTAATTAGTGTAGTGCACTGAACAATCTCTCTCCTTCCTCTTCGAGTATCTCCCCAGAATGGACTGCAAGGTCTCTCACCAACTATTCCTTGTAACACTCTGAGATATTGAACTATAACCCGATACAATCCATCACTCCATTATACCACAAGCCCAGTTAGAGCCACCAGCTGTTGTATTACCGGAGGAGAAGGAGGCCAAGCAGGGAGTAAAGATCTGACAGTAGGAGAGACTGGCCATAGATCTGACAGTAGGAGAGACTGGCCATAGATCTGACAGTAGGAGAGACTGGCCATAGATCTCTTAACACTACTGTATTTGTTACAAAGCTTTGGGGGATATTATGATATTTTGTTGCATTATTATTGAGGGTTTTGATTGCTGTTGCCATTTCGATAAAGGTATTTTCAGATTTTTGTTTTCTGTGTATGACGGAGACAAATGGCAGGCTGCCTGTAACGAATAGGAGTGGAACTGTGTTAAAAGGTGGGTGCCTCACACTTGCCGCAAAGGAGTGGGTATGTACCGAGAGAGCTCTGAAGAACACTGATTGTTGTAATAGCGAAGAGTGAAAGAGATGCAACATTGAGGCGTGTAGACAGAGAATATAGGGAACTAGTAAGAGGAAGTGAGTTGATGAGACAAAAAGCTTTAGACTCTACTCTTTCGGGAAGTGCTGTATAGGTGGAACCAACACATGCGAACAATACTCGATACCTGGGTTCACTTTGCCCCGATACAGAGCAAGAAACTGTGTGGGGGTGCGGAACCCATGGAGACGGTTGAGCACACCTAACTTCTGGGAAGCTGTATTACCAAGAGTGGTAATTTGATCTTTCCATGATAGGTCGGATGAAAAAGATACACCTAGAATATTGAGAGAAGATGGAGGATTGATTTGTGAAGGCTATTGTTGAAGAATAATTGATAGTCTTATATATGGAAGATTGCAATGGCTATTTAAATGGAGAAAATAGGTCTTGGAGGCATTAAAATGAACAAGAGTGTCTCTGCCCCAATTATACATAATTGATAGATCAGAAGATAATATGCGTTCTATGGCCTCGTTACGTGACTTTTGGAGTGACAGAACCCGGAGGAACACCGGAGTTGATCATTTGAGGAAAATAGAAACAATCGCACAGATAGAGGGATAAAAACCGAAGGAGGGTAGTTTGGAAATTAGAGTATTGAGCAGGACTCAATCGAAGGTTTTCGATATGTCAAGCGCAATAGAAAAAGTCTCACCGAAGTCCCAGAAGGAGGATGACTAAGAGTTAGTAAGATCAGCAAGATCACCATTAGAGCGGCCCAGAAACCGTACTGGCGATCGGAAAAATTCCCCCTAGACTAAGAAAAACGCCTGCCCAAACCCCCTTAAAAAAAACCACACACACAAAAAACAAAAAAACCCATCCTGACCACTTTCAAAATAAATATGTAAATTGTTCGGTAGAAATTTGTCCCCCCCAAAGGCCGGCTTCCCCTAAATTGTTGGCTCACTATTGCCCGCCCAGAAAACATCGACACCTGCATTGGGTGAAGTGTCTTATATTCGCCAAACTAATGAGGTAAAGCGTTTCAAATATCCAAACCAATGGAGAGAAACAGGGTGGTTCCAAACCGACCCGCCCTGCACCAGATACGATTAAGACGCCAATTATGTACTGCAATTATTATCAAAGAAAGAAGCGATATTGTATTGTTAAAAAGGGCCTCAAGCAATTAACAGGTTTAGAACTATTTCACGTAACCCTTTTTACTACCACAGATCCTTCTTAAGCTTCATAAAATCGTCTAAATGTAGCTGATATAAAATATAAAAGACGTCGCCGGTACAGAAGGGGTTAAGCACTTGCCGTTGACTCCTTATTCTCCGAAAAACTCTCTCTTATCCTGAACCTTACCAATCTCGTATAACCCAGAACCCGGCAAAAGGGTCTTCGTTCCTTCAAACAATATCTGGTGCGACATCTTGGGGGTTATTATGATATTTGGTATACTATTTATTAAGGATTGTTATTATTTTTGCCATTTTGACCAATTATTTTTTAGTTTAACCCCTAGACACAGAAACACTTCTCTTTAACCCCTAGACACAGAAACACTTCTCTTTAACCCCTAGACACAGAAACACTTCTCTTTAACCCCTAGACACAGAAACACTTCTCTTTAACCCCTAGACACAGAAACACTTCTCTTTAACCCCTAGACACAGAAACACTTCTCTTTAACCCCTAGACACAGAAACACTTCTCTTTAACCCCTAGACACAGAAACACTTCTCTTTAACCCCTAGACACAGAAACACTTCTCTTTAACCCCTAGACACAGAAACACTTCTCTTTAACCCCTAGACACAGAAACACTTCTCTTTAACCCCTAGACACAGAAACACTTCTCTTTAACCCCTAGACACAGAAACACTTCTCTTTAACCCCTAGACACAGAAACACTTCTCTCTAGCCCCTCTTTACGCTAAAATAATGTCCTGTAGACCTCCTTTCAAGATTAATATGTACATTTTTCAATATAAAACTTGTTCCGGCCGAAGGCAGAAAGCTCTCAAATTGCAGGCTTACCTATCGCTCACCCAGATAAAATCGATACCTGATTGGGCTGAAGCGTCTTATAATCGCCAAACTAATGAGGTGAACAATCTTAAAATCTCCAAACTAATGGAGTAAAACATGGAGGATCCATAAAAACCCGCCTTGCACCAAGTAAGATTAACACACTGATAAACGCACACTTTCTTTATCATATACACACACACAACCATCTAGCCACAAATAATAAGGACGCGTAATAAATCAGGCACACTGTATCAGACACGTACACATACACTCAAATACATAATGTATATGTATACTAAATATATCGTATACAAAAAAACAGATCCATAACACACACACACACCCTTCCCCCTCATCCACTTAGCATTTAACTCAAAGGCTGACAGGCATATTCACATTAACTGAGTCATAAAAAGAAACGCCCAAAATGTTATGAACATTATAATTTGGTAAAAGTAAAAAGCTCTTTTTAAGACTGCTTGAATCTAATTTGCTTTTAACTCTTTATGTAACGGCGACGTCTTTTAGATTTGATTTCAGCTACATTTGGATGGTTTTAGGAAGGGTATGTGGGAGCTAAAAGGCTTCATTGAGATCGTTTGTAGCCTTTTAATTGGCAGACATCCTTCCTAAACTGTATGGAACCGTCTAATAGTTTACTAGAATATAATGAAAAGGATGTCGCCGGTACAGTAGGGGTTAATATGATTTACATGAACACAAGTTGCCTTATTATAATTGTATAATACAAAGTAACAAGACTAATTAGAGTCTAGGCAGAATACGAACACTGGTATTGTACAGGAACCAGACAGAGCGCTATTATACTTTTCATAACTCGTTCCGCTTGTGAATTCCCGAATCCGTGTGACCATGTAAGCCCGTGTTAATAGTGATGAGGATATGTTCATAGTGTAGGAGGGAGGGGGGGGGGAATGTTTTTTCTTTCTTCTGGGCCTCATTCTCCCTCATGCTTAGCCCCATTAGTTTTCAGCTTTGAAGACGTTCGGCCCATTAGTTTGGCGATTTTAAGACCATTCATCCCATTTATTTGTCAATATTAAGAATTTTCGTGCCATTTAGGTGTCGATTTTTTCCTGGCGAGCGATTACGTGTCGATTTGTCCTGGTAAGCAATAGCGAGCCTGTAATTTAGGAGGAACCGGCCTACGTCCGGGACATTTTTCTAGCGAACAAATTACAAATGTATTTATTTAAGCTTGATGGAGGTCTGTGGAAGAAGCTAAGAATAAAATAAATCGATCAGTATATATACCCCCCCCCCCCTTAACAATGTTCAGGAGATCCTTCTGTATACATAAGACCTGACTTTTGGGCTATAAGGAAGTTGTAGCGGTACACATCGAAACTTAGCAGAAAAACAGCAATAATGAGAGCGTAAGATGGATAACACGTTTGTTGAATGTAGTTTTATGTATTATACTATGTAGGTATTATATTACATATTTAGTTTATGTATTATACTATGTAGGTATTATATTACATATTTAGTTTATGTATTATACTATGTAGGTATTATATTACATATTTAGTTTATGTATTATACTATGTAGGTATTATATTACATATTTAGTTTATGTATTATACTATGTAGGTATTATATTACATATTTAGTTTATGTATTATACTATGTAGGTATTATATTACATATTTAGTTTATGTATTATACTATGTAGGTATTATATTACATATTTAGTTTGTTGAATGTAGTTTATGTATTATACTATGTAGGTATTATATTACATATTTAGTTTGTTGAATGTAGTTTATGTATTATACTATGTAGGTATTATATTACATATTTAGTTTATGTATTATACTATGTAGGTATTATATTACATATTTAGTTTTACGTATTTATATTATTTATGTATCAGATTTTATTATATATTTAGTTTTATGTACCGGTATTTATATTTATTGTATTTACACTGCCATTGTATTTTGGCTGGTAATTCTGCTAAATATGTTTGTCTACAGCTTTAACTTCCTCATAACCCGAAACTCTCAGGTGGTCAATTGGTGGATGGTTTAGAACAGGTATGATTCCTGAAAGAGAAAGTCGAAGAAGCTTTAACAACAAAATCTCCTAATAACTCAAAACTGCCTGTTGATTTACTTCAACCCTTTCAATACCAGTTATGCTTGCTTTGTTTTTGTTTGTTTTAATTCACCTACATTTGGACGATTTTATGAAGCTTCGGAAGGATGTATGGTAGCTAAAAGGATTATATGAGGTAATCTATCTGCAGCCTTATGTGTAGACGCCGTTCCTAGGCTGAATAAAATCGTCTAACAGTTGCCAGACTATAATGAAAAGGACGTCGCCGGTACTGAATGGGTTAATAATATAATTCCCCGGAAGGGAGTGAAGAAATTATTAGATGAACAGCCTCTGTCAACTTAACTCACTTGGGGGGCCGGGGGGTTCTCTGCTCCCCTTTCTTTCTCATCATTAGCTCCATTAGTCTTGGCATTTAAAGGTGTTCACCCCATTCTTTTGTCGATTTTAAGACCTTTCGTGCCATTTAGGTGTCGATTTTTTTCCTGTCGCGCGATAACGAGCCTGCAATTTGGAGGAACCGGCCGTCGGCCCTTAAAAAAGTGCCCTCATCAGCGCAAGTAGTGGCAACGTTTATCCACCACTCGGCTAATTCTCTTACGTTCTGAACTAATGACCTCGCTTCCATTACAGAGTGCCCGGCCTCCTTCAGGGACTCTCACACCAATGTCTCCTCCTACTTCTTTCTGCTCCTACTTCTTTCTACTCCTACTTCATTCTACCTTACTTCTTTCTCTCCTACTTCATCATGCTCCTACTTCTTTCTGCTCCAACTTCTTTCTGCTCCAACTTCTTTCTACTCCTACTTCATTCTCCCTTACTTCTTTCTCTCCTACTTCATCATGCTCCTACTTCTTTCTGCTCCTACTTCTTTCTGCTCCTACTTCTTTCTACTGCTACTTCATTCTCCCTTACTTCTTTCTGCTCCTACTTCTTTCTGCTCCTACTTCTTTCTCTCCCACTTCTTTCTGCTCCTACTTCTTTCTCTCCCACTTCTTTCTGCTCCTACTTCTTTCTACTGCTACTTCATTCTCCCTTACTTCTTTCTGCTCCTACTTCTTTCTGCTCCTACTTCTTTCTGCTCCTACTTCTTTCTCTCCCACTTCTTTCTGCTCCTACTTCTTTCTCTCCCACTTCTTTCTGCTATTACAATTTCTGCACATACTGCTTTCTTCAGAGACTCTCAGACCACTTTCTGCTCCAGGCTCCTACTACGGCCTCGGCTTATGCTGGCTACTGGCTATACCACTGCATGCGTATATTACTTCTCTCACCCTTCTCCCTCATGATTAGCCCAATTATGAGATTTTAAGAACTTTCGCCCTATCTAGGTGTCGATTTTTTCCTGGCGAGCGATAGCAGGCCTGTCACTTAGGAGAAACCAGCCTTCGTCCGGACATTTTCTACCGATACACATTTACATATAGATCTTGAAGGGTGGTTTTGTAGGTATTTTTGTAAAGCTTGATAGGTATCTAGGGAGCGAACGAAAACAAATATATCTACCATTAAAAATAAAAACAAACACATAGATAATATAACGTCCCCTTTAATGTATTCTGGACACCGGCCAAACCATCCGGTGTACAGGTAAGTGTATAAGTCGTGACACAGGGGTTCCCTACTCTAACCCATAATTAATCAGAAGAAATACTTACAGTATTATGTCCTGTTGGTACCTCTGAACCTTCCTCCAACCCCAGGATTCCCCACACCAGCATTCTCTTTTAACCCCTTCTGTACCGACCACGTTTTTCTTATGATTGTCTTACTATATTTAGACTATTTTCAGCATCTTAAGAAGGATCAGTTGTAGTAAAAAGGGTTAAGTGAGATAGTTTGAAGCCTGTTAATTGCTGAAGGCTCTTTTTAAACTGAATAAAATCGAATACTAGTAACCAGAATAAAGTTAAAAGGACGTCGCGGTACAGAAGGGGTTAACCATATTCCCCATTTCTCCCCCACCACCCACACACACATTCACACTTCTCTCTCCCTCCCCTAATTTAAATAACTTAAACTGTCCATGTGCTCTCCATTTCAGTACCAGTTTTTGTTTATTCTTGCAATTTATCTGACAATTTGTGTAAATAAAATCCTTCATACCATCACAATTAACCCCTTTAGCTACCACAGATTCTTCCTTAACTTCATACAAAATATAAATGCAATAAAACCGGAGACAACCCTGGCACTAAACGATTACATATTTGTTTATGGTTGTTTCTCAGTATAACCAATATTATACTAAAATTAATCCTGATATTCTGTGGCAGTCACATCATATCATATGCGGCATATTAGAATGTGTATCTGTGTGTGTGTGGTCACGTTATATGTTATCTATTTCATGCAGGAAATGTTAATTATAACCACCGCCAAAAACTAGAAGAGGTTATGGTTATGTCTCCATCTGTTTGTATGTATTTAAGATATCTAAAAAGATATGAACCAATGATCACGAATTCGGTGGGTTAATCGAATATGCACCAAGTAAGAAGTAATTTTATTTAGTAGGCAATTAGTAGAACGCATATTTCAGTCAGCATAATGTTATGAACCAATTTTCACATATCTGTAGTGCAAATAGGATTTGCAGCAAGGAAGCAGTTACTCAATTTATGTGATCAGTAGAGGGCATCTCTCCACCAGAGTACGCGGAAGTCTGCACAACCCCAAGTGCCGCTTTACTGTAGCTGTTACTAGGATACCGCTTACAGCGTCCAGATTAAACAAATACATTGTTAATTATTGATAGTGATGGGCCCGTAACAGAAGTATTTTTGATTTAATTTTCTTTGTGTGTTTATGATTCTTTATACGTTTCAGTAAGATACATATTGAGCATTATTAAGCGCTTAACGGCCTAGTGCCGGGTGACTGAGGCCAATATGGCACTGGAATGTAGGCAGGTCAGGTTAAAACATCGGAAGTAAAATATAATACAAAATGTGAAAATTATATTATTGTTCAGCTCATGCCACTATCCCATACACACAACACACGCAATCTCTCTCTCTCCTTCGTCTTCCATAACAAGAGTATATAATATATAATCTTATTTTATATTAATTGACTCATAAATTCATTTTTCGCTAAATATTTAATTTGTTACTATCATTGCACTATTGCATGATATGCACCCTAATGTCCCCATCACTTCCCCTTTACAATATTCGTTATTTTATTATCTAAGATATATTTAATGCAGTATCTACTGTAGGTACAGGATTATTTGAATGCTCATCATCTTCGAACCCATCTTCATCTTTAAACGCCCGATAAATTCTAGCCTGCCAAGTTCACCGAGTAAAGGTATTAAATATATATATATATATATATATATATATATATATATATATATATATATATATATATATATATATACAGGGTGTCCCAGGAGGAAAGGGCATAACTTTGGGAAATTATAAAACAAGGCATTCTAAGTCTAAAATGCTCTATGGCGTATGTCCGATTTCCAACGTTTGTTGAGTTACAAGGAGTTAAATATGGAAGGGATGAGCAGGGCAGCAGGACATAATTTCCCCTCCAGCACTCACAAGCAACTGATGCTCGGTCATGGGTGGGGAGGGGAGGAAAGTTCTGCCTGAGAGATGAGGACTTGGGAGGAGAGACGGGTGGGTGGTGCTCACTCGCCGTCAGGCAACCTCTCCTCCTCTTGTCTTTCTCTCTCAATAACCTTCCATAGTTTTGATTAATTTACACAGATGCACTTGTTGATATTAGTAGTAGTAGTAATTGAAATAGTAATAGCTTAATAGTATTTATGAACAATGTATTTAATATTGGTATTGGTGGGAAGCCATGAAAAGAGTGAAGTTGGGGAAAGCACCAGGAACAGATGGAGTGAGTGGGGAAATGTTGAGGTATGGTGGTGAGATAGTGATCGAATGGGTACGGAAAATGTGCAAACTAGCATGGGAGAAGGGGAGTGCACCTGATGACTGGAAGACAGGCATAATAGTCCCCCTATATAAGGGTAAAGGGGAAAGAGGAGTGTGTGGTAACCACCGAGGAATATGTCTTCTAAGCGTAGTAGGGAAGGTGTAGAGTAGGGTAGGGATTGAGAGAGTGAGAGTGAGAACGGAGAAATGGATAGGTGACGAACAGGGAGGTTTTAGGAAGGGAAGAGGATGTGTAGATCAGATTTTTATCCTGAATTGTGTTGTGGAGAAATATCTGGAGAAGCAACAAAAGGTGTATGTTGCCTTTATGGACTTTGAGAAGGCCTATGACAGAGTGGCTAGAGAAGGTATGTGGAAAGTACGTAGAATATACGGAGTAGATGGCAAGTTGCTGAAAGCAGTGAAGGGCATGTATGAGGGTGCAAAGGCTGCAGTACGTGTGGAGAGTGAGCAGAGCGAGTTCTTTGACCTGAATGTTGGGTTGAAACAGGGGTGTGTGATGTCCCCGTGGTTGTTTACTGTATATATGGATGGAGTAATAAAAAAAATACAAGGAAGAGCAGTGGATGTTGGTGTATCACTGATATGGGAGGGAAATGAGTGGAAGCTACCTGTACTGCTGTTTGCTGATGATACAGTTCTGATGAGCGATAATGAATGGGAGTTGTAGGGTCTGGTAAATGCGTTTGCAACAGTGTGCGAAATACAGAATCTGAAGGTAAATGCAGGGAAGAGCAAGGTTATGGTCTTCGAAAGGGGTGAAGCCACAGAGTGTGAGGTGAAGTTGAACAGTCAAGCTATGGAGATTGTCAGCTCATTTAAGTACCTGGGCAGTGTGTTGAGTAAAGATGGGACTATGGATGAAGAAGTGCGGGAGAGGGTGCAACAGGGGAAGAGGGTTGTAGGAACGCTGAAAGCAGTAACAAGAAATAGGGTGGTCAGTATGGAAGTGAAGAAGTCCTTGCATGACAGTGTGGTAATCCCGACACTGACTTATGGAAGCGAAGCATGGACGTTTGAGAAGAGACTCAGACCAAGAGTGAGAGGGGTGGAAATGAGTTACTTGAGAAGTGCATGCTGAGTTACATGGAGGGATAGACAGACAAATGAGGAAGTAAGAAGGAGGGGTGGTGTGGAGGTAGATGTGCTGGAAAGTGTGAAAAGGAACACCTTGAGATGGTTCGGCCATATGGAACGTATGGGAAGCGAGAGAATGACTAAGAAGGTGTACGAGAGCAAGGTGGAAGGACAGAGAGGGAGAGGTAAACCGAAAGAGAAGTGGAAGGATGGAGTGAGGAAGTATATGGATGAAGGCGGTGCTGGTTGGGAGGAGGGGCGTCGACTGACTGGGGACAGAGGTGCATGGGGGCGGTTCGTTCGTGGCCACCCCTTCGGGGATCACGGCGTCAGGCAATAGATAAATAGATTATTATGTTAGTAGGCTATATAATTTAGAAATTACTTATACTAATAAGGTTGGAATGATTCGACAGTTATTCGGAAGTACGTACTTAATTAAATAAATTTGAAGGCAATCAATATTCCTCATAGCTAACCCTTCTTGATCCGGGTCGAAATACGTTCAAACTGGAAGATATTGAATACTTACGACAATACAGTGTAATTTGTTCCTTGGAAGTTTCAATTCCCATTACAACCTATCTGTACGATTGCTATTTAGAGTTTGATTTACTTAGACTTTGGTTTCAAGGCACAATAACGATTAATCAAACAAAAGAAACTATGCTTAATAAGGTGCATCCATATTTCTTAATAGATATTACGTGCGATCAATAGCTTGCTTTTGACGAGGTTATATCTATAATGATAATATAGTTTCCTTTTTCACAGAAATATTTCCAAATTGGGAGGCTTCATTGCCCTTTCTATCGAATAATCCAGTTAAGTTTCACTAACACAATCCTACTAGTCAAGCCCGCATAGGTCAAGGGTATTTTTACGTTACTTCCTATTCCTCAATTCGAGCTAGATCATCTTAGAAATCTACTCGACTGATTCACCTAGTCTTATTTTATAGTGGGGAACATACGTCCCTGATCTATTAATTACTTAAACCTAGACTCATTCAATAGCTGGGCACATACGTCCCTAATCTATCAATTATATAAACTACAATTAACACTGCAAAAACTCTTATAGGATATGACTACCTATGTTTACCTACCATTGACCTTGCTATCAGATCCTATCACTATTTCTAACTAAATAGCTACTCAAACCAAAGGAAGCTATAAACCAACTCCTTGTAGTTTATTGCATCATTTGTCTAACATATTCTTTTAAATAGGTTGTCCAAGAGAACAAATTTTTGTTAAATGACTCAGGACAGTCTGTCAAACATTAAATTTGTTCTCTCTTAGTTAGTTTCTTTGGGCCAGTGAGGGTCCATCAATAATTTGTTTTGTATATATTCAGCTTTTTCTGTATGCTTCTCCCAGCTTCTACCATCTCAGGGCTGGCCAATATATTTTGTTGAAGTTCTCTGTTACATCCACCACCTGGTCTCTGTTCTGGATAGCTTGAGAGATGGTGTGAAGGTGTGCTATGTGGGTACATGCTACTGGGTGTATCAGGTGAATTTGGGCTGCAGCGGAGTGGTTTAACTTCTCCTTACTCTGGTGGTAGGCTGCCTACAGCACACCCAGCTGGTCAGTCTCTAAATCGGTGTTGACTAGGCTGTCCCATGTAACAGGCTGTTGCCTCCACACAGACAGGGAATATAGTAAAGGTGAGACAAGTAATAATTTGTATTACCCCAATGCCTCGAATAATAGAGTTGGGACAGAGGAAGTAGTAGGGGGTGAGGAAGTTAATTGTAGTAGAAGATGAAGGCGTCGGGGCTTGACCCAACCTGCGTGAGTTGTGGTTTCTTTTACGAGGAGGGAAGGACAGACAGGATGGACGAACATAGATAGACAGGGAATATAGTAAAGGTGAGACAAGTAATAAAATTTACCCCAGGATACGACCATGCCAAAGCCGATTTTACACTCCAGGTACCCACTTTTACGTCTAGGTGGGACAAGGCTAACACGAGAGAAAGCCAGCCCAATGACTTATGAGCAATCCTGGTGGCTAACCAAGTTCTCATTCTCGTGTGTTTGATTGGTTGCAGGAAGCCACCAATCAGGTCCCTGGATTCATTTGTGCCACAACGAGTCCAGGTACTCATGTTCGTCTGAGTGAGACGGAACTACACAGGGATTGGAGTTTGTTCAACACTCCTTGGCTACTTGGACCCTGGTGGCAAGCCAGGGAAATTTCACCCCCCCCATGTATGTGTGGCAACATCTGATCTGTGTTGGTACCGGGCGTCCACCCATCCAGCTACTGCCGTGCTGGTACAAGGCCCCCAACCCACCCAGCAACTGCTGTGCTGGTACCAGGTGGTCACCCATCCAACTACTGACCAGACCCCATGCAGCTTAACCCAGCTGATCGAAACCAGCGTTGCCAACCACATAGGCCAGCATTGTCGCCTCCAGCCCCGTCCCCTTCCTTAATTACCCGCCCCTACCGGCAGGCTGCGCGCTGATTGGTTGAGACGTTCGCTCTGTGTCACCAGGGCATGCATGCAGGCTTTGAAGTTCCCGCACTCTCTCCTCTTGATTTACTTCATTATAATAATACTCCGGCAAGGCATTTCCCACATTTTTAAGTGGCTGACAGCAGTAGGAGGCTGGCACCGTGGTATTAGAATACTTTTTGCCGGGATATATAATGCATGAAGTAAATGAAGGCTAGTTATTGCTCAGACGTTTTTGAGGCGGCTAGTTGCGTAAGTCGGCAAACGACATTGGACGACGCTGATTGGTAGAGACGCTCGAGATGCCAATGTGACAGTCCAAGTGATTTTTCCTGTGATATTCCTGGGAAAATCCCACCTGTTGATTGGCGCTTGGAATTCTCCCTTCATTTATTATTATTATTATCAATGGTAGTAGTAGTAGTCATGCTTGTAGTAGTAGTAGCAGTGAAGTTAAATATTTTGACAGATCAATCAACTTGTTGAGACAATCATTTTGTGATCCATTTAGCCGCCAATAATGACGTTACCAGGGTGCACCACGAGGAGGCGGATCACATTTACACCCCAGAAGTGGTAGTAGTAGTAGTAGTATGGGGGTTGGGGGGTTGGAGGTACTGTAATTGGATTATTTGGCATGTCAAAATATAAGCATTAACACAATTTTATATAATACTTATTCAAACGTTCGTCCAACATGTTTAGTTACGTTTACAGTTGCCCTATTTACAATTGTGTTTACATTATGTGTTCAAAGTAACTGCCTTGGGTTTCGATTCACATTCTTGCTCGCTCAAACACTGACTGAGTAGTCCTTTGTAGAAAATCTTGATTTGGCCTAATAGTTTCTGTAGCTTCCATTATTCTGTGAAGTAGTTCTACTCTTTAATTGGACTTTTCCTTGTACACTAGTGCCTTAATGTGACCCCACAGATAAAAGTCTAGTGGTGTGAGGTCTGGTGATCTTGGTGGCCATAGATGTGGACCACCTCGGCCGATCCACCATTCTAGGAACTTGTCATGAAGGTACTGTGTCACTTGTCTGCTGAAATGTGGAGGTTCTCAGTCATTTTGAAGGTACAGTCGGTCACCTTTCCGACTGGGCCACCTAATGGTAATTTCGCTGGGTCTTTCGCTCTGATATTACTAAGATCGCTCACTCCCCCCCCCCCCCCACCCCCACCCTGAATCTGTTGCATATTAGCATATTATGTCCCATAGATGGCGTCGTTAGATTTGCTGGGAAGGAAAGGGATGGGCTACACGGAGAAGGGAGGGGGGTTATTGTGTAGAGCAGGTTGGAAGTGTGTAGGGTGGGGGAGGGGGTTACGTGAATTCTTTCACCAGGTTTATGGTTACCGTTTTATCTCTTGATATTAATTAAAATGTAAATAGTTTTTGCTGGTGAAATCTGCCTTTAAGAAATATTTGTTAATGTGTAATCATTTTTTGCAAACCAATTTGTAGGGATTGCTAGATTCACTATTTATTTAGTAAGACAGCTCTTTCTCACTCATTCACTCACACTATCTATTTATCTATCTATCTATCTATCTATCTGTATCTATCCACATTATAGATTAGTCTTTTCCTTAGCTCATGTTCATTTGCTCTTCTTTAGGTTAATGTTGGTCTCTTAATTTTGGTTAAGGTCCAGGGCTGGCCCGTATTGTCGATTTGCGGCATTTGTTTTGGGGCTCCTCATACCTCTCTGTCTCATGCCTTTTTTTTCAAATACAGCATTATGTGTAGCATTGTGTTGTTACTTAAAATAAAATTATGTTTCTATGTATTGCATATCCATATCCATCTAGTCGTCATTAGTGAAATGCCCATAACAAAATAACAGCTTTCATAACTGGTCGCTTACAGTGCCTTACACCAAAAAATCCTACACTGTTAGAGAAAACTAATGAGGTCATTCAGCAATAAAAGCATTGTAATCTATATTGATATAATTATGATATTCGCCAGATGTGTATTTTGTGTTTGAGAAAGAGGTTTGGAGAAGAAAATATATATATATATGACTAAAATACAGTATACAAATATCAGACTTTAGAACTGGTAACCCACTTAAATAGAAACAAATAAATTATTTGCTCGGATATAAGTGCTATGAACCTCAAAGTCGTTATAACTAAGAAAAATAGGTCCTACTAAAATGTCATTAGAAAACCCTATATACTTTCAAAGTAGCCCCCAGAGAAGTTTTAGTGGTTTACATTTCCCAATGTTGATATGTATGATAAAGGTGTTTGTTATTAGCATACACATTTGGATAGCAATGCAAATATAATTAAAACTTTCAGAGAGAGAGAGCGAGATGGAAAGGGAGAGACGAACTAAATGGACGAATACATCGAAGAGGCTTATACACGAAAGCTTGATTCTAATATCTGTGGATAGAGTATTTATTAATCAAAATAATTAGTATTCGGTAATGTTTACTCTATATATTCATCTAAACATATGAACAAAAATTACCCGCAGAGCCACTTCACCTATGTAATTAAAATTCCCATTACAAGCAACCCAATTCCTCAATATGACAATCAAAGGTTTGATGTTTTTCACTTCCCTTTACCTAATAAATTGTTTCTCTGCGTATGAAAGAGACAAGAGGCAAAACTACTTATAAACAATTTGACGTCCTATTGTCCCCCTTACCCCAGTCAGAACAGAATGCTTATTACAGAACCATATTCAAGGTGCACTGGAATGTAACTGCAGGACACGCAAAGCTTGAAACAAAGTCATAGGGTGAGGGATAGACACATTTACGGAGTGAATTCCATACTTTACTTGTTGAGCTGAAAAATTACGGGGAAATTTAAGTTAAGGGGACCGACCGGTTAATTTAGGCTTAAAAAACTCGAAATCCTGTAAACACCAATAGGTGTTTACTCAACAAGAGTCAACATCCCTTCATAAGCCAGTGAAATGTTATTAGTGAAAACCCATTGGAAATAGTATTTTTTATGTTTTCCAAACTTTTCCTGTAATTCTAAAAACGTTATATAGCGAACTTTGAAATTAACATGCTCAGTAACTACTGGTCGTACGAGGAGCATACCTATATAAATCGAAAGAGCGTAAGCTACTCTACAACGTACCATACGCTTTATCTTCTACTTTGCCATGTTCCCGCATAAAATATTGTAAATCTAAAAAAACAAAAGTAAAAATGTTCACCTAATGACCTTAGACTTTCACCTGTTTTTCTCAGAACCTATATTGCCGCACTATCGGATGTTATTTTACAGTTATTATTGGACCTATAGGAATGGTGTATATACCATTGGAAAGGTAATTAAAAACACTAAAAGGCCTATAAACCAAATTTACTCTAATAATTTTAAAAAATTCACAATATGTCGTCAAAGTTGTAATTTTCTATAAATATATTTGCCTGAATCCGTCATCACCTAAATCGAACAAAATTAATACACAAAATATATAAAATATGTTTTATAGAAACTATAGATACACCTTTTGTGAGTTGTTTGATCACTTAAAACATGTGCTATGGGTATTTCTGTAGGAGTTTATAATTTTCTGCAGTACTATGATTTTCAACATTGTTTTACCTAAATTGCAAGAAAAAAGCAAATATAAAATATATATATATATTTTTTTTTTATCTAGTTTTATGGTCATATACACCTGTGCCAAATTTCATTTAAATTGATAGTAAGACCTGGAAGTAGGGTAATTATCCGGTCGGTCCCCTTAACTGTTGGCTATGAATGGTGAGCAGAAAAGTGGTGGGAATGAGTTACGAAGCGGGTGGCCCTCTGTCTCTGCAGAGTGAGAGGTATACGCTGGGACAGCTGTGAAGAACGCTGATTATAATAATGGCATAACAGTAATATACATGCAGTTTTCACAATGTGGAGAGATTGTAGACAATATGGTGGAGAAGAGTAGAGATTGCATGCCTTTGACTGCACCCTTTCAGAGGCATTTTTCATATGCGAACAATACCTGATACGCTTACAACAGTGTCCCTGTACGGAGAAAGAGGCTGTACGGGGATAAGGGGGTAACAGACGATTGAGCAAACCTAACCTCTGGGAAACTTTTTAATCAACAATGCTAATATGATCTTTCAAAGACACACACACACACACACTTGTGTTTCGATAAACACTAATGTTTCACTGCATGCACGCGCATATCAGTATATGTTATGGCTCTAGCCATCTCCATCTCTCTCTCTCTCTCTCTCTCTCTGAGTGTGTAGGAATAGTGGTTTGGCAGGAGAGTCACAGGGACCGCAGTTTCTACCAATTATTATCTTTCGCAACTAACTCAGCGCGTTACAGGTTGCCAGGGTAGCTCATGAAAAAGATATATCCACTGATATTTTAACAACCAACCATATTATGACTTATACCTATTGGCTTCTGGAAGAGAAAAACATGCGTAGGAACTATTTAAGATATACTGAAACTTAGCAACCACGCTAGGCCTGAAGAGACCATAATTATATCACAATTCCACGTGGCAGCTGTTTGTGTGTGAGTGTGTGTGTGGGGGGGGGGGGGGGGTTAATGCCGATATAACTATGTTACGGTTAGATATCTCATGATTAAGTCTATGCAAGGGTAACTATATAGTATGTGCAGTAAAATGTATAAGTTAGATAAGAGACTGTCACCCTATATAATCATTAATAACTATACTGTATGAGTAACCATAAACCGAGTGCACTGTGAGGAATACTGGAGAATTCGCCCTGAAACGAGTTCGCTCCGCTTTGAGAAGTAGCCCCGCCGCGAGTTCGCCCCGGTAATGTCCCCCCTCCACCCTAAAGGGGTACTGAAGAATTCCCCCTCTATTCATCTATCTAACCTAACCAAACCAAACCAAACCAAACCTAACCTAAACTAACCTTACCCTAACCTAACCTAAAATAACCTAACCCTAACCTAACCTAACCTAACCCTAACCTAACCTAACCTAACCCTAACCTAACCTAACCCTAACCTAACCTAACCCTAACCTAACCTAACCTAACAAATGAGTACAAATGAGTAATGTCCTCAATTCCTTCTTTGCATCAGTTTTTACTACAGAAGACCTCAGGGGTTGGGGGAGGGATGGAAATAAGTGGTAAGCTCCAGGAGTGGTGGTGGTGGTGGTGGTGGTTGGGGGGGGGGGGGATAAACAGGGCGAACTCGTTGTCCAAGAGCGGGGCGACTTGGTTTCAGGGCGAATTCTCCTGTAACCAATGTGAGTGATGGCAGATAATATCTGTAGGACGGTGACTCCGAGGACCATTAGTTTGTAAAACCCTGTTGGGTATTGTTAATGTGTCCAATATGTGGGCTGCTGGATCACTATACTCTGTTTCAGCGACGCTGAGGTGAGATGTTAATAAGTCTAGCTGATTGGCTCATGCAATAGTGTTCAATGTATCGTCCTTTAGTAATTATTAATTCTTAAAGATTTAAATAATCACTGTCGCACAAGTCAATCAGCTGGAACTATTGACATATACCTGGTCGCTGAAACAGTATAGTCATTAGTATATAACAGACAGCACCAGGTCATGCTAATGCTACCACAGCAAGTGTAACAGGCAGTCAGACAGTCAATAGCCAACCCTTCATTCCCGTTAAATAGATGGGGAGGATTAGCAAGGGGCATTAGAAAGGGAACAATGATGACTGGGAGAAAATTAATACAATAAACACCTTCCAAAGCAAGTATCTTAACGTTCGGAACAACATTCACCAGGCCTCAATATCATTGACTTCACCTCAGATGATATACACTTCCACAACAAAGTCTCTTCACAACATCGGGGATGATAACCTTCCAGGTTTGTCAATTAAAAGGTTACAAATACCTTCACATGTTCTTCCTAACAAACCTCCTCCATTCATTCCTGTTACAACAATCGCATATAATATCCGTGTTAATAGTTCATACATCGACCATGAACCTCCCGACCATGGTTCACCCTTATTGTTTTGGCTGCAATCATACATTTTATTGAGACTTGTGCTTGATAACTTCATTCAGCACTGGAGCCACGGCGATCGAGTGGCAAGCACGCTCACGTGTGAATCTGCTTGACCTGGATTCGATCCCAGCCAAGGCTGACATATTTAGTGGGTGTGAAACTCAGGTGTCTGAAGCAACTGCCATCAGCCCCTTCTCTGTATTCTCCTACTTTCTCTATCCTAGTTTCAAAGCTAAAGGCAGATGTTGTGCATACTTGCACAACAAACTCACTTTCTCTCATATTTCCGATTGTGGCTCCTCTGAATTCTCCACTTTTTGGCTCAAACTTTCCTGATATTCTCATATTAAATATTTATGTGATATCTGTCTTTCCCCTAACTCTACCGACTTTCCCAAATTGTTTGATTATCTAAACTCTAAAGTGGAACACATTCTAGCCATTTCTCCTTTCTCTGAATCTCCATTTTAGGAGATTTCAACGTTCATCACCACCAATGGCTCTCCTCTAATTCTATTGACCAACTTGGTGAACAAGCCTACGTCTTTTTTATCCTAAATGACCTAGAGCAGTTGGTTCAGCAACCTACCCCTATCCCGGATCGCCTTGGAGATTGGCCCAACATTCTTGACTTGTTTCTAACTTCTAACCCTTCTTCTTATAGTGTCGATCTTTTCTCTCCTTTGGGCTCCTCCGACCATAAACTTATCTCTGTCATCTGTCCTATCTCTCCAGTATGGCCACCTGATCCTCTTAGCAGGCGGCGCTTGTGGCACTTTGTCGCTGACGACTGGGAGGCTCTCTGGCAGTACTTCTTTGATTTCTCATGGAATGATTATTGCTTCTGTGGGCGAGGACCCTCGGAGAGTGCTGAACGCATTACCGAGGTACTTCTATCGGGCATGGAGGCATACATTCCATTTTCTTTCTCTCTGACTAGTGCAAAAATTCTTGGTTTACTCATGCTTTTTCTACTGCTGTCTGCAATAAGGAGGAAGCATTCAAACGGTACCGATGCCTTAAACCTCAAGAATCTCATTCTTCCTATATTTCTGCCCGGAATCATGCCAAATCTGTTCTTCGACTTGCCAAACACTCTTTCATCAATAATAAATGCACTGAACTATCCAACTCTAGCTCTTCCCAAGCTTTCTAGCATCTAGCCTAAAACCTGTCCGACAATTTTTCTTCCTCGTTTTTCCCTCCCCTTTTCCACTCTGATGGCACAACCATCACTTCTTCCTCTGACAAAGCTGAACTATTCGCTCAAACTTTCGCTAAAAACTCCACCTTGGATGATTCCGGTGCTATTCATCCCTCTCCACCCCCCTCTCTCCTACTTATGTCAAATATCCTAATCTCTTCTAAAGATGTACTTTCTATGCTCTCTGGGCTTAGTACATAGAAGGCGTATGGTCCGAATGGTGTTCCTCCTGTTGTACTCAAAAACTGTTCTTCCGTGCTGACTCCCTGCCTAGGCAAACTCTTTTGTCTCTGTCTCTTCTCTAACGTCTTCCCTTCGTGCTGGAAGTTCGCTCTCATTCAACCTGTCCCAAAGAAGGGTGACCATTCTCAACCCTCCAACTATCATCCAATTGCTCTCATCTCTTATGTCTCTAAAGTTTTTTAAACTATTCTTACTTCCAAATTTCTTAGGCATTTATCTTCTCATAATCTACTCTCAGATCGCCAGTATGGCTTCCTTAAGGGTCGCTCTATTGGAGATCTTCTTTCATATCTTACTAACTCCTCGTCATCCTCCTTTCGGGACTTCGGTGAGACCTTTTCTATTGCGCTATACATATCGAAGGCCTTCAATGTAAGAGTTATAGAGTTATAAGAGTTTCTACCGTATTTCGTCATTATTATGTAATTCACTTCCATTCTCTCGTATATTTTTCGTGTGTTTCTATGTAATATTCCCTAATATCAATATGTCCTTTTCCTTTATCCGTAAACCGTTTATCCTTAAAACGTGGAGACCACCTAAATTACATAATTGTGTTAATAGTTCTACTCAGTCTTTCTTAACTCCTTTCGTACCGGCAACGTCTTTTTATTTTCTCCTAGCTACTATTAGATGATATTTTTCAGCTTAAAAAGGGCCTCTAGCAATTAAGCGGCTTTGAACTATCTAACCCTTTATTCTACCACAGATCCTTCTTAAGCTGCACAAAATCATCTAAATATATTACATACATACATTGGTTTAACGTCATTTTTCCATTACATGCATTGTAACGGCTCAGACGGGGTTGCCTTTCAGTAGTTGGAGTGTACTGTAGTACAATAAAGTCCTGCCACAGCACTGCCCCATCAAGTCATCACTGTGGCTGATGTTGGTATAGTGCTAACCGTGCCTCAGCAAGACTCAACAGAGTCCCCCTGCAGCACTTGCACCTGCAGTATCTGCAACCACACCAGCCTTAACAGTGTTACAAAAATACAGCACCATAACAAGACTCTACTGTATATTAGGCAATTGGACTATAGAACAATAAAGTCCTGCCCCAACACCGCTCCAACATGCAAACACTGTTGCCGACACAGGTGTGGTGCCAAACGGCGCCCAGGTAAGACTCAGTCCCCTGTGGCACCTATCCGCACCCCACCAGCCTCGGCAGTGCCATACCAAGACAGTGCTAAGATAAAGACTATTGTGTAGTAATGGCTGTTGGTCCACAAGTCTATCGCCATCCGCCCTATTAGTCGCCTTGTACGACACGCAGTAGGATGCGTGAGGCATATTCTTTTTTTCCTCCACCATTAGATGAAGGCCCCCTTACCCCCTGGGGGGTATATAGCTAGAATAAAATGAAAAAGACGTCGCGGTACAGAAGGGGTTAAACCTATCCTACGATTACCTTATCTCAGAGAACTTAATCTGTTTACAATAGGAGTACTCGCCTAAATTATACGAGGTTAAGGGGAGATGGGGCTTTTTTCTGTTCCCCTTTCTTTCTCAAGTTTAGCCCCATTAGTTTTCTGTTCGTGTCATTTAGGTGTCGATTTTTTCCTGGCGAGCGATAGCGATATATTAGTGTAAGTCTGTATGAATAAATGGGTCTTCGTTCTGTGAAGAGGGATGTGAGTGGTCATTTTGAGTTTGCTAGATGTAATGATAGTTTGTAGTACAGCCTTTAATACACTTAAATGATTGTATGAATCGTTACCATAATCATTAAATCTATTGTATATGCCAATACAAAATAGTTAAAAGTATATAACTTCAGGGAATGAATGAGAGGATTGAGGAAAATGAGGTGAAAGAAGCAGTGAAACAAATGAGAGCGGGAAAAGCAGAAGGTTTGGATAGTATTGCTGTGGAGTGTATACAGAAGGGTGGAGATGTGATAATAGATTGGTTGGTGAGACTTTTCAATGTGTGCTTTGCTGTGTCAATGGTACCAATAGACTGGAAGAGTGCATGTATTGTGCCGTTGTACAAGGGGAAGGGAGATCAGCAGGAGTGTTCAAGTTATAGAGGTATTAGTTTATTGTCAGTGGTTGGAAAGCTGTATGGCAGGGTGTTGATAGAGAGGATAATAAAGTGTACGGAAGTTGCAATAGGAGAAGAACAGTGCGGTTTTAGGAGGGGAAGAGGGTGCGTGGATCAGATGTTTGCAGTAAGACAGTTATGCGAGAAGTATTTAGAGAAGCATAAGGAGATATTTTGGGCTTTTAAGGACTTGGAAAAAGCGTATGATCGTGTGGACCGTGAAGCAATGTGGAAGGTGTTAAGGATTTATGAAATAGGAGGAAATTTGTTAGAAGCAGTTAAGAGTTTTTTATGAAGGGAGCAGAGCATGTGTGAGAGTTAGAAATGGTTTGAGGTAAAGGTAGGTTTGCGACAGGGTTGTGTAATGTCACCATGGCTGTTTAATATGTTTATGGATGGTGTGGTGAGGGAGGTGAAAAGGAGAACTATGGGAAGAGGATTGGGTTTAGTAGGAAAGAATGGTAGAGATTGGGAGTTGAATCAGTTGCTGTTTGCTGATAACACAGCATTGGTGGCGGATTCTGATGAGAAACTGCAGCGGGTAGTCAAAGAGTTTGGTGTGGTTTGTGGAAGGAGGAAACTGAAGGTGAACGTCAATAAAAGTAAAGTAATGGTGTGTAATAGGGGAGAGCATAGGGTGAATCTAGATGTGAGGCTGGATGGGGAAATATTGGAATAAGTAGAGTGTTTTAAATATCTAGGAGGAACGATAAGCAGGAGTGGAGGTATGGAAGTGGAGGTAAAACAGAGTGTGTGAAGGAAGGAAGGTTTTTGGAGCAATGGGAAGTATGTGGAAGACGAGAAATCTCGGAGTGAAAGTAAAACGTGCACTGTATCAAGGAATTGTTGTGCCAACAGTGATGTATGGGGCTGAGATATGGGCTCTGAAGAAAAAGGAGAAAAGAGGGCTGGATGTGATGGAGATGAGCTGCTTGAGGAGTATGTGTGGAGTTACTCGTAGAGACAGATTGAGGAATGAAGAGATACGTAGGAGAGTGGGGCAACAGGAACATTTGTCAGCCAGAGTGGACAGAAGGGTGCTGAGCTGGTATGGTCATGTTGAACGAATGGGAGATGAAAGGCTTACAAAGAGAATATGTGAGTCAGGTACAAGGGGAGATAGAAGGGCAGGAAGACTCCCATTGAGATGGAGAGACTGTATAAGAGAGGCTTTGGATGATAGAGGAATGACTATAGATCAGGCAGGGGAAGTGGTGGTGGACAGGAGTGAATGGAGAATGCTTGTGAATAGTTGAGTGAACACGTGGTCATTTGGAGTAAGGGGTCGGGCGCAAGTTGGACTAGATAATAGTCCATCAGGCGCCTGGCCCGGGGAGACGATTAATATGAAGGGTGCGCCTGGAAGTGTGGTGGGAGGGATTGTGGCTTTGGCTCCGCTGCATGTCTGCCTGCCGAGATCGGAACCTCTCCGGGTGGTCGGGGGAGTGCTGGAGCGACCTTGGTGACCCTGGTCTCTGGGTCTTCTCCTGGGTGACCTGGATGTGTGAGTTTGTGCTTTTTATCTGTGTTTATTTGTTGTTTTATGTTGTTTTTATGTTTTCCCTGTTCTTGCTCTGTCTTGAGTCGGCTACCCCCAAAATGGGGATTGGGCCTGAGCATATAGATAGAAAGATAGATAGATAGATATAACTTCAGAAGAATATTTAAATATTTAGAATTACATGTTATGCAGACAGTAGCCATCATACATTAGCCAACCTTATTTCACCAATGTGGAGCCTGGCGATTTCGATTTGTTTCATATATATTTGTGCGAGAGATTAGGAATGTCAACGAATCATGCTAAAATGTGAAGTTATGCACGACACAAATATATTGTTAACAGAATTATAGGCATAATGCAAAATAATTAGCCAAAATACAAGTTTCAGTCCATTTTCATAAATATAGATCGGGCACGGATTATGTAAAGTAATCGATAGGTGTGACCCATGGTAGAGCAAGGAAATAATCTGATTATTATCATACGATTGTGACACAACTTGTATAAGTCTACCCAACATGTCACGTTTAACAAATAAGTAAAAAAGAAAACAAGCAACAACACATCTACTGATCCTTACGAGGCTGCTTGTACATATGATTGCAAAAGAGCAGATACACATATAATGATATGGAGTAAAACAAGTCCACATATAACGTCATTATCACCATATAAGGCATTGTTTTTTTTCTTCTGTGTTAGACACATTATACTTGCGTGACCCGCCATCGAATGTAGTCATATTTGATAACTTGCATCTATTATTGGCCTATATATAACCTGTTTAAAATCCATATTATCATTTGGTGTCACATAAGTCGTGGGGATAAGTATGCTATAATTAATGATATAGTATAGATTTTCGCCTACTCTTATGACTTCAGAAAGTTACCTTACATTTGTTATTTTTTAAAATTTACTATTTATTTAAACTAATACAGCATTGTCTTTTCTTTTATATGCTGTGCAATCTCAGACAACTAATAACATATTCTCATGCAATTGACAACAGTGATAGTCATTGGTCGACCATCACTCTCTAACCTCGGAAACACAAACTACGTCAACTAAGCATTACTCTTGGCATAATTGATAATCACACACACACACACACACACACTCAGAATATTGTGTGCCTCAATAAGCATTATCGGAGTGAATATGCTTTTTATAGATAATTATTTTTGGTTGTAACATGGAACACTTAGCAAAGTCATTATTTAGCAACAGTACTAAATGTATGCTACGCAATTGAGATATATATCATAAGCATATATTGCGTGACACCTCATGTAATAGTGGGTGGACATAACAATAGCCATTATGTGCGTTTGCGTATGCGTGCGTGTGTGCATGCCTGCTTGTTTGCATATGCTTGTGGCGTGTTATAGTGTAGTAATTATAGTTCAGAAATATATACATATAAGTTATGTTGTAAGAACAGAAATATATATTTATTTGAATATAGTATTTATTCAAGTTCCAAATCAAATTACCACAGTAATCCTTTGTATTTTAATTAGTATAACTATAATAATGGTTTCCAATGCAAGTCACGAGGATATAATATGTCTCCAGGCATACCAACAGTTATATTCTGCAAATTTGTCTAATCAAAACAACTTCACAAGAAGCACATCAAGCACCTGTTATTTGTTAGCATTGAAAGATAACGCAGGTAGGTCAAAACCAATATATTGTTAAGGACAGTAAAGATAGAGGGTATATATTGAATTATTGATATCGTGACACATGTTGGCATGCCTGAACAGCTGTAAGTGTGGCATTTTCAGAGGTGTTAGGGTGGCGAGGAATTGAGCCATACCATTTTCAACTTTCTGTCATGAGACAAAAGAGGTCAAAATAGCATACACGTCTACAGTGAGGTAACGGAAGTTTGATGATGCAGAGTATTTCAGTCCTTATCTAGCTGTGCAATAGATCGTTAATACAATCAATCAAAATATACGGTTGCCAGCTTCATTTTAATTTTTGACATACCAATTTTCCTGGATGGCATAGAATACATACCGTAGTCATTTTCTTTATTATATACAGTATACCTACGGTTGTGTGTGTGTAAGTGTGAGAGTCTGAGTGTAGGGGGTAAGACAGTGAAGCACAGGAACAAGGTGGCTTCAGAGATGGGGTCGTTTCGGGCCATGAGTGAGCACCGTGCCTCATGTGAAGGCAAGATGGCAGGTGCTCGTTGTACTCTACGTGCTTCACATGTCTCACTCCCTAGACTGGAACAAGACCTCACAGGCTTCACTGTTCATTGTAAAGCGGTGAATGTTAAGGCTCTCAGCCTATGCCCGAGAGGAAGTAAGTTGGAATATAGAAAAAAAAATAAAAAAATAAAATAATAATTTACTTTCGGAATACGATTATCTTGAGTTAATAGGCATAGGCCAAATAAACAAAGGTTCATGGCCAGTAAATGTTTGTAAACTGCTTTGTAAAAAGTTAAATGATAGTAAAATACTGTATATCAAATAAGATTAATATGTAAATCGCCCATGATCAAATTGTACAAAAGGCTAATACACTATTTTTGTTTGTTTGTTTGTTTGTTTGTTTTGTATAACCAACCTTTCCTACACAATAATACCCCCCCCCCCCCCCCCGCAAATCTAACTACGCCATCTATGGGACATAATATGCAACAGATTCAGGGTGGGGGGAGTGAGCGATCTTACTAATATCCCAGCGAAATTACCATAGGTGGCCCAGTCGGAAAGGTGACCGACTGTACATTAGTTGTTGCTTCAGTAGGGGTACATCTTCAGGAAGGGTTGGAAGCTCATTATCTAGGAAATTTGCGTATATAGCTCCTGTGAGATGTCCCACGATGACCTATGGTCCTAACAGCATGTTAGGACCATTATACCACACCAGCTATTAACCCTTCTTTGGCGGGGGTGGACTTAAGTCGGGCTAGAGAACCAAGGACTATGTGGCGGGGCCCGACTTAAGTCTGTGTGCAATTTTGGCGCAATATTGGCTCTGAGAGAGAGACGAGCGACGGGAGGAGCGTAGGTTGCCTCATGACCGCTCGCCACGGTTGCCGTGGGCCTACTGACATATACTACACACACATCCACCCTCCCTCCCTCACTACACACGTAATTATGTAACGAAATGACCGTATTTTAGCGATTTTGCCCTTCGGTTGCACGATCGTTGCAAGACAACCAGTGATCGTAGAAGAATGGTTCAGGTGTCATTGGAGAGCTCAATTAATGCCCTTTCAGGGATACATAATTGTATTACGCTCTGGCTCTTGTTTATGCATGAAAAAGAGCACGGAAATAAGCTCGTTTAGGGTAAAACCACCCGCTGGGCGGTACATAGAAGTTACCGCCTAGGCCGCTCGTTGAGTGTTAACACTAAATCGATGTTGATGATTTATGCTTGATGTTGAGTGTGGATTCACATCAGGCCACCAAAGTGAATTCTTGGTGTTATGCATGCCATCTTAAGTAAATTGGGCTTCATTAGAGAATAATATGCAGCTACATAACTGTGGGTGTGTGACTATCCAATAGCAAACCTCCAGTCAATGTTGCACATCCTCGAGCAAGAGATGTTGAGTTTTCTGTATGTGATATGGGTACAGGCCACCATCATGCAGTGCTGTCCAAACTCGCATTCGAGGTATAGCAAGGCGATATGATAGCCGTCGAACACTCGCTTGTGGACTGTCAAGGGCTGACTGCACAATGTTCTCATGCAGCTCTGCATTTTGTCTTCCAGGACGTTCACATTGTGCAACTACACAGGGAAAACATCCATGATCTCTCAAGCTCTGATGAACCCTGGTACAGACACGTCTATCTGGAACTCTTCTGCTTGGGTATCAAATCCTTCGGTATTCTTATTTGGCTGCATTAGCATTTCCATTGCAAAACCATATATATAGATTATATCAGTGTACTCCAATTTGGTGAAGGTGTGGGGCATCTTCGGCAGAGAAATGTTGAGGACAGCTACCCAGATGTTGCGCCTAGTGAGTTTTGGCGAGAACTGTCAGTCTCATGAAATTCAAATCATGCCCTGCATGTATTTAATTGTTCTCATAATTATAGCTTCATTATCATCGATATCGAAATAATATTAAAGTTTTATTCCTATTATATGTGCATTTCATCAAGTAAAGCGAAGTGAAAAATTATACATACAGGGCAAAGAAGATCATACAGGATCTTCAATAGCTAGGCGAGTTAAGGATGACAGTAGAGATGTAAGAGAACAATGTGTCAGGAATGATAATGGTACATTTGTTTACGCTGACAAAGAAATTTGAGATGCTTGGAAGATACTAGGAAAGATTACTCAACATGGAATTTTAGTGGAATAGAGAGCAGCTTAGTAAAGAAAAGCCAATACTTATCGCCCCCTCCTCCCCCCCCCCCCCAACCCCCCCTCCCATTTGATAGCGCCAGCTGTTGTAAGCAGTGCAATAAATATAATGAAAGACGGAAAAGCAGCAGGATGTTCTGGTATTGTAGCCGAGATGATTAAAGTCGCAGGTGATAGAGAGTACCGGGTAGTGAGTTTGGTCACAGAGCTAATTAACTCCATCATTAGAGAGGAAGTAATCCCTGATGAATGGTACAAATGTGTAATAGTAAACATATATAAGGGTAAGGGAGGCTCATTGGAAAAGGAAAATTATAGGGGCCTGAAAATGATTGACCAAATCATGAAGGTCTGTGAGAAAGTCTTTGAAGGTATAATAAGGTAAAGTATTTCGATTGACGATATGCAGTTTAGCTTCATGCCAGGACATGGCACAATCGAAGCTATCTTTATAGTCAGGCAGCTGCAGGAAAGATACTTACTAAAAGATAGGGATCTGTATCTTGTGTTTGTAGACCTGGAGAAAGCCTTTGATAGTGTGCCCAGAGAAGTTGTACAGTGGGCTATGAGAAAACTTAGCATAGAGGAGTGGCTGGTGCGTGTGATAATGAAGATGTACGAGGACTCACGAACGGCATTGAAGGTGAAAGGTGTACTGAGTGAGGAGTTTACAGTTAACATCGGAGTCCACCAGGGCTCTGTGTTAAGCCCT
This sequence comes from Paralithodes platypus, assembly GCA_032716605.1. Classification (NCBI taxonomy): domain Eukaryota; kingdom Metazoa; phylum Arthropoda; class Malacostraca; order Decapoda; family Lithodidae; genus Paralithodes; species Paralithodes platypus. Next base: position 48,582,050 of record CM064533.1, on the reverse strand, counting down.
CTCCTCTGTGTTATGTACTGGAGGCACTATCTGATGATTTCAGGGTTGGGATCCCCTGGGAAATGCTATACGCAGATGACCTAGTACTTATCGCAGATAGTGCGTGGGATGCCGAGGCGAAGTTCGGAAGATGGAGAGAGGGCTTAGCAAGTAAAGGGTTAGGAGGTATTTCAAATTAAACCAAGGTTTCACACAGTAGATTAGGGTTAGGAAAGCTAGAAACAAGTGTGCATAACCATGCGCAGTATGCAGAAAAAGGGTGGGCATGAACTCAATACAATGTAGTGTCTGCCGCAGCTGGGTACATCACAGGAAGAAGCGCTGCGCTAAAATAAAGGGACCTCTACCAAGGAAGAAGTCTGAAATTGAGAAATGTGTATGCTTAGTATGCAAAGGTGAGCTTGTATTCAATCACTGGCTCGAGAGTGTTAACTCTGGCAATGAGACACTGGAGATGGTGGACAAGTTTTGCTACTTGGGTGATACGATCTCTGCCGGTGGTGGGGCCGAGGCTGCCACTATCGCCAGAATATGATACGGCTGGGGAATGTTCAGAACTTTTGCCACTACTCGCCAAGAGAAGAGTCCCTCTCCCCTGGAAGGGAAAGGTCTACGCTTCATGCGGTAAAAGCGCAATGACATATGCTTCAGAAACATGGCCTGTCAAAGCGGATGATATCAACAGAATGGAACGCAATAAGATGAGAATGGAGAGATGGATGTGTGGTGCCAAACTGCAATATAGGATATCAATTGAAGAGCTAAGGAGAAGGTTAGGTATAAAAAATATCAGTGATGAGATGCGTACTAGCAGGCTTGGATGATTTGGACATGTGGAGAGGATGGATGAACTAAGCTGGATGAAAAAATGCAAGTGCATGAATGCGGAGGGAGCATGCTTTGCCACCTAGACAAAAGGAAGGCAGAGACAGCAGGAAAAGAGAAGCTGACCAAGCTGTAAGCGAATGTGTCAACTCTCATATCCATTGACGCCAACATGGCTGGACACCCAACAAAACTGCGTAACTTTCTTCCAAAAAGAGTCCAAAAAGCCAATCCTGGATGGCAAGAACCAATTGGTGGACAACAGGAAAATATTGTAAGAGAAGGAGAGCACTGTATGAATCAGAACAAAAGTGTAAAGGAGGTAAGAATGGAAAGGAGGACATGAAACTGGCAGAAAATAAGATAGCGTAAAGCTTGGCAGTTATAATACTAGCTACAGAAGGAAGAGAAGACTGGTAAGAACAAAGAAAAAGGATGGCAAAACCGACGCCGGCAAACGTCTTAGAGCCATCAGTGTAAACCAGAGTAGAGGAATGCATGTAAAGCCGAGGTTCAGGATCCATCTATATATCTATCTATCTATATGCTCAGGCCCAATCCCCATTTTGGGGGTAGCCGACTCAAGACAGAGCAAGAACAGGGAAAACACAAAAACAACATAAAACAACGAATAAACACAGATAAAAAGCACAAACTCACACACATCCAGGTCACCCAGGAGAAGACCCAGAGACCAGGGTCACCAAGGTCGCTCCAGCACTTCCCCGGCCCCGGAGAGGTTCCGATCTCGGCAGGCAGACATGCAGCGGAGCCAAAGCCACAAGCCCTCCCACCACACTTCCAGGCGTACCCTTCATATTAATCATCTCCCCGGGCCAGGTGCCTGATGGACTATTATCTAGTCCAACTTGCGCCCGACCCCTTACTCCAAATGACCACGTGTTCACTCAACTATTCACAAGCATTCTCCATTCACTCCTGTCCACCACCACTTCCCCTGCCTGATCTATAGTCATTCCTCTATCATCCAAAGCTTTTCTTACACAGTCTCTCCATCTCAATGGGGGTCTTCCTGCCCTTCTATCTCCCCTTGTACATGACTCACATATTCTCTTTGTAAGCCTTTCATCTCCCATTCGTTCAACATGACCATACCAGCTCAGCACCCTTCTGTCCACTCTGGCTGACAAATGTTCCTGCTGCCCCACTCTCCTACGTATCTCTTCATTCCTCAATCTGTCTCTACGAGTAACTCCACACATACTCCTCAAGCAGCTCATCTCCATCACATCCAGCCCTCTTTTCTCCTTTTTCTTCAGAGCCCATGTCTCAGCCCCATACATCACTGTTGGCACAACAATTCCTTGATACAGTGCATTTTTTACTTTCACTCCGAGATTTCTCGTCTTCCACATACTTCCTATTGCTCCGAAAACCTTCCTTCCTTCACACACTCTCTGTTTTACCTCCATTTCCATACCTCCACTCCTACTTATCGTTCCTCCTAGATATTTAAAACACTCTACTTGTTCCAATATTTCCCCATCCAGCCTCACATCTAGATTCACCCTATGCTCTCCCCTATTACACACCATTACTTTACTTTTATTGGCGTTCACCTTCAGTTTCCTCCTTCCACAAACCACACCAAACTCTTTGACTACCCGCTGCAGTTTCTCATCAGAATCCGCCACCAATGCTGTGTCATCAGCAAATAGCAACTGATTCAACTCCCAATCTCTACCATTCTTACCTACTAAACCCAATCCTCTTCCCATAGTTCTCCTTTTTACCTCCCTCACCACACCATCCATAAACATATTAAAGAGCCATGGTGACATTACACAACCCTGTCGCAAACCTACCTTTACCTCAAACCATTCACTCAACTCACCATTTCCTACTCTCACACATGCTCTGCTCCCTTCATAAAAACTCTTAACTGCTTCTAACAAATTTCCTCCTATTTCATAAATCCTTAACACCTTCCACATTGCTTCACGGTCCACACGATCATACGCTTTTTCCAAGTCCATAAAAGCCCAAAATATCTCCTTATGCTTCTCTAAATACTTCTCGCATAACTGTCTTACTGCAAACATCTGATCCACACACCCTCTTCCTCTCCTAAAACCGCACTGTTCTTCTCCTATTGCAACTTCCGTACACTTTATTATCCTCTCTATCAACACCCTGTCATACAGCTTTCCAACCACTGACAATAAACTAATACCTCTATAACTTGAACACTCCTGCCGATCTCCCTTCCCCTTGTACAACGGCACAATATATGCACTCTTCCAGTCTATTGGTACCATTGACACAGCAAAGCACACATTGAAAAGTCTCACCAACCAACCTATTATCACATCTCCACCCTTCTTTATACACTCCACATCAATACCATCCAAACCTTCTGCTTTTCCCGCTCTCATTTGTTTCACTGCTTCTTTCACCTCATTTTCCTCAATCCTTTCATTCATTCCCTGCCACCTGGGTGGCAGGGATCTAAGACGGAATCTATGACGGAAAATATAAAGGCAAACAGAAGGACGAGGATTAAGCCAGGGGGTATACTCGCTAAATAGAGAAGCGAGGGCGAGAAGAGGAAGAAACTGGAATAGAAGAGGAAAGAGAAACAAAAGAGGAAAGGTATAAAAGGTTCGAGTTTGACAACGATAGAGGGTGAGGAGGAAGCGGATGAAGACCGAGATGACAACAAGACGAAATAAAAGCCTGGGTAGATGAGTTAGAACACATTGAAGACTTAAAAGTTGTAGCAAAACTCTGAATAGTGGATATTAAAGGGTACACCACACAGTCAGGAGTGCGAGCTAGTCAGTAGGAGTAGGGGACAATTCGGACTCGCGGGCCTATTCGCGGTCAAAATCGATGACTCCTAGTGACTCTAGCGACTCCTAACGACTTCTGTTAGACTCCCACTCGCTCACGGTGAAAATCGATGACTTCTAGTGACTCCTGTTAGACTTCCACTAGTTCGCACTCCTGACTGTGTGAAGGCCCCTTAAGTAGGACAAATGTCGGTCGAGAAACATTTCAGCGGGTAGGTCGAAAGCTCCAAAACCCATCACAGACTTGTCATGCTCTCGCTGTGAATCGAATCGGCAGCCAGCTAACAGAGCCCCAAGTGGCAGGCTGCATGCCAAATGGGGCTCACCCAGTAGAACCTCCAAAGCCGTCGCCATAAAAAGGGAAGCACAGCGAAAACAGCACAAGTTGCCAACATATAAAGAGAAAAGAAATGCATGGAAGAGGATACTGCGGTAACCAGGTGCCCTAGGCAATGAAAGTTAGATAAACCTCCGCAGGGCCATGTAACCCGGAATGCAGCCAACTGTAATGAGACAGGCCTTGGTTTTGAGCAAGAAACCTTATTAAACCCTGCAGCTTTGTCCCATGAAAAATGGGGCCGGCGTGGTCACCTTCACACATGCTGGGAAGAGAGAAAGGAGTTGGAAAACTTAGAATAAGATTACGGTCAAGATCCTTCAAAACTGTGCATACATACATCCTACATGGTTTACTGTATTAAGGGGAAAGTACTTGCTTTTTCTGGACCCCCTTCTCCCTCATATTTAATCCCATTAGTTTTGACATTTTAGGACGTTCGCACTCAGGGGTAGACCAAGAAAGACGTGGCATTAGACCATACGTTCTGATCTTTAATCGATAAAGTGAGGCAGCTCTGAACAGTGCTGCCTTGAGCGCCACCTTTAAGACGTGAGGCTGAACTGCAGTTAGTCTGGAGCACGGTCTTTAAATTTATGTATGTAATATAAAGACCTTTCATGCCATTTAGGGGTCTATTTTCTTATGCCAAACGATAGCGAGCCTGTAATTTAGGAGGAATTTAGGATTTTTTGGCGAGTACATAAAAAAAATGTTTTACCTCAATGGGAAGTTTTAGGGATATTTTTGGAAGTCTTGCCAGGAAATCAAAGAAAATATATAAATAATTATGCCTATACACGTAAATACAAAGCTCTCTTTAGAATATTAAAACAAATTATTAAAACATTATAATATTGATATTTTCTGGTCTGGGGCAAGTAATGCAAAAATACCACAACAAAACTTAAAACTTCATGCGGTAACAAAATAGAATTCAAAGAAGATTCAGTTTGCCGAGCCTAAAGATGTCTTTGAAACCTAAATACATCAAGTTAAGAACAATAAAAGATAGCTTTGTAACTCAACAATTTAATCAGATTATTTACATACTTGGGCTTCAATTCGTACTTATACAGAGTTAACCACTTCAGCACGATGATTTAATTTTCATAATGTTCTGGTTAACATAAATTTGACAATTTTGTGTAGCTTATTATCGATTTCTAGGACTCAAAGGGGTGGTCATATACGATCTCAATAAACTCAGAATAACTGATATTTATTAAGTTGCATAACCTCATCTAACTTTAGCCAGAATAAAAGATAAAAAGGCGTCCTGGTGCTGAATAAGTTAATGTATATACAATAGCGAAAGGAACATGCTGCCCAAAGTGTTGAAAATTAAGTGGCAGTACAGGTCAACAATCTACACAATGAATATCACAGCTTACACATACAACACTTAATATTTGGATCATACTTGACAATACATCTTACAAATATATTATATAATGGTCAGGATGATAGAAAACAGACTGCACAATAACTATTGAATATCTAGGTAAACTGTTTTCAAAAATAGTTTACTATAGTTTGTTCCAAAAAGATATACCAGAATTTGTGAACACGAACCTTTATAACTAAGAAAACGATTAGAGCAAATGAGATGTAAATGTTCACACCTAGTCCCTGGCTGACCCTTCACAAATGAAAGAAGTATTAACTCTATTGTTCTAGTTGATCGCGAGTTATTCAGGTTAGAGTTAACTGAATTTTAGCCTAGCCTAGTTACTTGAAACAAGAAATGGCTTAATTGTGCCTCAAACCTGTCCAGAAATTCCTGATAGACTGATGATGCAGTTTATACCACCATACACTTCCTGCCGAATAGTAATGCTAGGGTGGGTGCACTGATGAATCAGGGACTTAGTGAATAGTTGCCACAGATTGCTAGACCGCACCGTTCACCAACAGCACTGACGTCTGCCAATAACACACTGGCTGGCCCGAGGCTCAAACCGCCAACCTCACGGTTAGCAGGCGAACGCTCTACCAATCGAGCTACGGCCTGTGGCCGTTGTTGTTGTTGTTCCCCAAGCTGCCTGGCCAAACAGCCCCAAGGCCCCGAGCAAGGCCAAGGCCATAACCGTGCGCCCCCACAGAACCCTCACTGCCGACCACAATAAAGCCTGGGTGACCGAAGCCACTCCATGGCGGGGAGCTGAGGAGGGTGCGGAAACGCCCAGGAAACCAAAGCCCCACCCAGGGCCCTGTGCCCCTCAGCAATTATGAAGAGAAAGTTGAGGGACAAAGGAAGAATGTGACGCTTTGGCTTCCAATCTAGGTAGACTGGGAGGTCAATCCACGGAAGAGACGCCGTCACTTGAGATCTATAAAATATAAAAGTAAAAGGAACAGTCAGAGTAAGCTATGGGTATGGCAGATCGCTCAGTTCTCACTCTGATAGACCAGCCCATCACTACGGCCTGTGGCCGTAGTCATCAATAGTTTGCGGACAGTTAAATTTTACGAATTTTAGATTTAAAAAGTAATACACTTATAAATGAAAGAAGCAACGAGTCGCCTACAACAATACCTCCGACAACTGGAACCACGGCTCCTACAAAAAAGCATGACTGTGTCACCCCAAAAATCCTCAGTCACTATGCTTACCCCAGACCAACACTAATCACGCTTTTACCCATATCACACTACTCACTTCCCCTCAACCAAACCCCTAAATAACTCTGCATACCTTATGACACACAATTTACCCCACACATAGAAAACACAAACACCAGAGCCCTACAAAAACTTAACGTCCTCAGAACCCTCACAGGCAAGGCCAACAAAATGAAACTGTCCATACTTTACAAAAAGTACATCTGCACAACCATGCACTATGCTTCCCAAGCCTGGTCACCCTGCACCTCAATCACAAACATGAAAACACTACAACACACTCCGAATAAAGCCTTCAGAATCATAACAGGATGCACACAAACCATAAATAACATACATGCAGGAAGACCCACGACCAACTTCACCCATGCCACTCCCTAACAGATCACCCTCCCCAACCTCGAGAGATTAAACAAACGGCTGCTACCCAATATTTCAACCAAATATACATAAACGTCCCACCCATACATCCAAGCACCAATGTACACAAGCACATACACACTCACCTTACACAAAAAATCATCAACAGACCACGCAACACAATCCTAAACTCTCCACCTACCGAGATTAACCCATCGGAGAACACTTCCCAGAGAAACCAGAGTCGCACTTGCATGCCTCAGGTCCGGCCACCAACCGTCATTACAAACACAAGATAGGTCCAACTCATCATTCTTGTCTTCGCTTTCAACATGTCGCGGTCAACAAAGAACATTTAATACTCCATTGCCCAGCAGACATACCCACCTGGGGGAAGTGGCAGACTACCCATAAAAGGGAATTTTGGGGCTACTACAACAACAACTAAGCACTATAGCCTGTTCTTTATAATTAGGTCAGAGATCTAACTAAAACCCCCTATAACTCTGAAAGGGATGGAGCAAATGGACTGTAATTGTAATTTTCCACATCTATTTATTGTATGAAGTCCCATATGGTGGAAAAAAGAACAATTACTGTAGCCTAATCTTTTGTGTTACGAGACATTTGCGTCTATATTTCGGACCTATCTATAATGAACATGGTGTACTCAAAGGCAATTTGAACAGGACTGTCCAGGGAAAGTGATAGGAACTTAAAATTTACAGCATATGAAAAAGAATGTCACAAACTATACATTCTGACTGTACATACTGTAAAGAAAGTCGCATCAGTTGTACACAATCAGCCAAATACTTACAATGGTTTAAAGTAAATTCCTCAATTATAAAATCCATATACAATGTTAAGACACCTAACATTTGCCTAATGTGTGCTGTTTAAGAATATCACTAAACTATTTATATACTCGAGCATAATACCCCATTGTTGGGGGTGGCCGACTCGAGACATAGCCCGATCAGAAAAAAAAAACATTTAAAGTTCCAATTTTTAGGGCCCGGAACAACTTTCGCATTCCCTCGTCTCTTTGTCTTGTTAACTAGGTGAAATTTACAGATCCTTAAACTGCACAAAATTGCACAATTATAGCTAGAATAAAAGCTAAAAAACATAGCTGGTACAGAAGGGGTTAATATAATTTGAGCAATCTGATATTTCCAACATTTGGATGAACAGTTAAAAAGTGGAGGAAAATTACAGCCGGTTTAAACAAAGGCTTTGTTATAATTCCCAGACTCGTTATTATGAACAGAAAATATATACCCCCAACCTCATACCCTCAAAACTACACGGAACCAAACACTATTTACAATTATGTATGTGCCTAGTGCAAACTGAAGCGTGTTCATTAAACCTTTCAGTTCCGGTGCCGTCCTTTTAACCATATTCTGGCTACTATTAGACTTATTAAAAAGAGCAATTACCAGGCTTCGAACTATCTCGACCGTCTTTACTACCACAGCTCCTTAAATTTCACAAAATCGTCTCACATCGCTAGAATAAATTAAAAAAGACGTCGCCGGTATAGAGAGGGACACTCTTAATTATGTATAGGCCTAGCGATATATTAAGCTAAATGAATAGGCAAAAATAATCCTAATACAAGATGTTGGTAAACGTACGAGTCTACAAATGAATTAAACTTATATTTACAAATACAGGACAAGCAAATTATAATGAAAAGTTAATTATTTTCATTTAAAGTAAACCTATTCCAATAATATCACAAATGTATATACTGTATTTTCTATTTGACAGCTGTGCAAGATGACCCACGCTGAAAACTCCCAAAAATATTCAGATTTCACCATTCTCAAAGGTTTTTCTTTAGAATATTCATGGAAGTATTTGTTCAATGCAAGATTTTTCAGCCCCATGCTCGAATCCCATTTAATAAAAAAACTCATAATCACAAACAGGGAGTGTGGGGGGTAGGCGCACATACAGATTCCAGGTTAGGTATGGTACGCACACAGAAGATCCCGAGGTAGGTGCACACATGGAAGATCCCGGGGTAGACGCGCACACAGAAGATCCCGGGGGTAGGCGAGCGCAAACAGGTCATGGGTAAATGCGCACAAAGAAGATCCAGGGGTGGGCGTGCACACAAGATTGGGCATGCACACAGGTCCCAGGGTTGGTGTAAACAAAGAAGGTCCCAGGGTTGGTGTACAGACACAGAAGGTCCTAGGGTTGGTGTACACACAGGTCCTAGGGTTGGTGTACACAAAGAAGGTCCCAGGGTTGGTGCACACACAGAAGGTCCTAGGGTTGGTGTACACACAGAAGGTCCTAGGGATGGTGTACACACAGAAGGTCCTAGGGATGGTGTACACACAGAAGGTCTCAGGGTTGGTGTACACACAGAAGGTCTCAGGGTTGGTGTACACACACAGAAGGTCCTAGGGTTGGTGTACACAGAAGGTCCTAGGGTTGGTGTACACACACAGGTCTTAGGGTTGGTGTACACATAGAAGGTCCTAGGGTTGGTGGCACACATATGATATCCTGTTGTTGTTGTTGTTTCCTAAGCTGCCTGGCAAAACAGCCCTGAGTCCTTAAGGAAGGCCATGGCCATGATCGGGCTTTCCCACAGAGTTCTCAAGGAGTGTAGATTGTGTTGTTGGCGTAAGTGGTTGTGTGACATGCAGTCTTCTATGATGTGTTTAATGGTATGGGGTGCTGCATTACATCCCGGGCAGGTGTCGACGACAGTCACCCAGTCTCTTCTGATAGCTCAGAATAGCTGGATGGTGTCCGCATCTCAGCCTGGCCAGGTGGACTCTGTCCTCGCAAGGAAGGGAGGATTCAGAAGGATGGATTTCGGGAGGTCGTGCATGCAGCTGCGTGTTGTCTTGAGTGATTGGATGGAACGGCGAGAGATATGAGTATGGATGTGCTTCTGGAAGCTGGTTTGGGGTGGGCAGGGAGGGAGAGAAGACAGTATTTGTGTGCGATACCGTGTGCTGGGTGTTGTTTTGATATTTCTTGGTGTCTGTGGGTGTGTTGCCATGTAGTGTAGTGGGTGGTGTTGGGTCGTGGAGGCTGCTGCCAGGAATTGAGTGCCTCTCATGTCCAGATGGTCTTTGATTTTGAGGACTTTGGTTTCTTGATATAGGTGATCTGTGGGTGTAGTAGCTGTGCAGCCTGTGATGATTTTTAGGACTTTATTTTAAATAGTCTGTAAGGTCTTATGATGTGTATCAGCTAGGTTAGAAGCCCAGGCCGGGCTTGCGTCATCCATCACTGATCTTATGTATTGTTTGTAAACTGTAGTGGTGGTTTCTTGTTGTGTCCAAATTGTGAGTGGGCAAGTGACCTGAGGGCGTTAATCCTGGGTGTCAGTTTCGTTTTCATGTTTGTGGTGTGCTGTTTGAATGTCATTAGAGTATAATGTGTAACTCCTAGGATTTTGGGCGAGTGTGTGTGTGTTAGGGATGTGTTTGTGAGTTGCGGGGTGTATTTGTGTTCTGTCCAGCTTGTGAGGAGGATTGCGGTGGATTTGGCTGGGGCTAAATTGAGTCTGTAGTGCACCAGTCATGTAATGTGTTGAGATAGGGTTGAAGGAGATCTGTTGCTGTGTCTAGGTCTTGGTGTGTGGATGTGAATGTTATTTCGTCTGCATAGGAGGCTATGTTTATTTGGAGTGTATTGGGTGTATTTATATCATGCATGTACAGATTGAAGAGTGCGGGAGATAGGACGGAATATTGCGGACTCCGTTTGGGAGATTTCTAATGCTAGATGACTGACCGGCAAAAGATATGTGTGCACATCTGCCTGCTAGGAAGTTGGCCAGCCACCTTTTTGTGTTTTTTTGCATGTTGGTGTCGTAGATTTTGTTTGTTAGGTTGTGGCGGGGGATGGCATCGAAGGCTTTACTAATGTCCAGTGTGGCAAGTAGTGATCTATGTGGTGGTCTGGCTGAGTTGATGGGGTCAAAAGGTCTTTGTGTAAGGTCTGTAAGAAGAGTGTTTGTGGAGTGCAGTGGTCTGAAGCCATGTTGTGTTGGAGCTAGGGGTAGGGCGTGTTTAATCAGTTGTAGTAAAAGGCATTCTATGATTTTGGAAGGGGTGCAAAGGAGTGTGATAGGCCGGTGTGAGGAGGGTAGCGTGGGGTCTTTTTGGGGTTTGGGGTTATGTGATGATACCATGCTTCCGGATGTCTGCTATTGTGTTGTGTGAATAACTGTAGTTTGATATGTTAGCGAGTGTTTGTATGCCTTGTGGTTCCAGGTGTCTGAGGTGCATGTTGCGTATGATGTCTAGGCCACAGGCGGGTGAGATTGTTGATGATGTGCTTTGTCTGGTAGTTGGTAAAGGGTGTATAGTCAGGGTCTGTGGGGAATTGTCTATTACGTCGGATGACATGTCGGTCGTCTTTATGGAATTTTAGGTGGCTGACATGAGAAGTGATTAATGAGAGTGTTTGCTTGTGGTTTACATGAAGGAGTAGAGTCTGTTGTTGTGATTGCAGCATATGATTGTGTTGTGTTGCTGTTGGAATGTGTGATACTGTTTAGGGTTTTGTAGAGTTTTTGGGAGTTTGTTTTGTGATCATGTGTTTGTAGGAAGTTATTCCAATTTAGTGTTTGTTGTTCTTGTATTTTGTTGGTAATCTGGGTGTTGAGTGCTTGGATTTGTTGTGTGATGTCTTGTGTGTGGGGTGCTGGGGAGTGTTTTAGTGTGTCGCGTTGTCTGATGAGGTTTTGAATTTCTGGCGAGAAGTTGGGGTTGTGTCTTTCGGTTACCTCTTGGAATTTGTTCCTTGTCAGCGTTTTGGATAGTTGTGTTGAATATGTGGACTAGCATGGGAGAAGGGGAAGGCACCCGATGACTGGAAGACTGGCATAATAGTCCCCCTATATAAGGGCAAAGGGGAAAGAGGAGTGTGTGGTAACCACCAAGGAATATGTCTTTTAAGTGTAGTAGGGAAGGTGTACAGTAGGGTAGTGATTGAGAGAGTGAGAGTGAGAACGGAGAAATGGATAGGCGACGAGCAGGGAGGTTTTAGGAAGGGAAGAGGATGTGTAGATCAGATTTTTACCCTGAATTGTGTTGTGGAGAAATATCTGGAGAAGAAACAAAAGGTGTACATTGCCTTTATGGACTTGGAGAAGGCCTATGACAGAGTGGATAGAGAAGGCATGTGGAAAGTACTTAGAATATATGGAGTAGATGGCAAGTTGCTGAAAGCAGCAAAGAGCATGTATGAGGGTACAAAGGCAGCAGTACGTGTGGAGAATGAGCAGAGCGAGTTCTTTGACCTGAGTGTTGGGTTGAAACAGGGGTGTGTGATGCCCCCGTGGTTGTTTACTGTATATATGGATGGAGTCATGAAAGAAATTCGAGGAAGAGCAGTGGATGTTGGTGTATCGCTGAAAAGGGAGGGAAATGAGTGGAAGCTGCCTATACTGCTGTTTGCGGATGACACAGTTCTGATGAGCGATAATGAATGGGAGTTGCAGGGTCTAGTAAATGAGTTTGGAACAGTACATACATAAAATTTTAAGACCGAGCGTTCCACACATCAGTGCAGTTTCAGTCTCTTGTCCTAATGGCGGTGTTCCAGGCAACCCTGTTAAGGGCTGCTTCACTTGTCAAGCTCTTGGATTTGAGATCGGTGCGTATAGTCCGATCCCAGGTCTTCCTCGGTCCACCCCTTGGTGCAGCTCCCTCCACAATCACAGACCTGCATTTTTTCACCCAATTTTGTTCATCCATTCTCTCCACATGTCCATACCATCCCAGTCTACTTGTACGCATCACCTCGCTAATACTCTTTATACCTAAACGTCTCCTCAGCTAAACATTTGTTATTCTATCCTGTAGCCTGGCCCCACACATCCATCTCATTACGCTCCATTCTGTTGACATCCTCTACTTTAACGGCCCATGTTTCTGAGGCATACGTCATTGCACTTCTAACACATGAGGCATACACCTTTCCCTTCAGGGGGAGAGGCATTCTTTTCATGGTCAGGATTGGCATCAATTCTCTGAACTTCCCCCAGCCACACCTAATTCTAGCAACAGTGGCAGCCTCGGCCCCACCACCGGCAGAGATGGTATCTCCTAGGTAACAAAACTTGTTCACCAGCTCCAAAGACTCATTTCCAAAATTCACAGCCACAGGATCATCACTTAACACAAGCTCGCCTTTGCACACTACGCACTCAAATTTCTCTATTTCTGACTTATCCTTCGGCAGGGGTCCCTTTATTCTACTACAGTGCTTACTCCCATGGTGTACCCAACATCGACAGATGCTACATTGAATTGAGTTAACGCCCACTCCCTTTCCACACACTGCACATGGGTATGCACCGCTCTTTTCCACATTGCCTCATCTCAATCTACAATGCATAACCTTGGTTTTGTTAATATTGACTCTTAAACCCTTGCTCGCCATGCCCTCTCTCCACTCTCTGAATTTGGCCTCAGCATCCTGCATACTGTCAGCTATTAGGAATAAATCGTCTGCATAAAACAGTTCCAACGGGAGTCCGCCTCTAAAAACTCTAGACAGCGCCTCCAAGACCATAATAAAGAGGAGGGGGCTTAACACTGAACCCTGATGGACTCCAACACGGACTGCGAACTCATCACTCAGTACACCCTTCACCCTCACCGAACTTCGCAAATCCTCATACATCTTCATTATCACACGCACCAGCCACTCTTCCACACCAAGTTTCCTCATAGCCCACTGCACAACATCTCTAGGTACCCTATCAAAGGCCTTCTCCAGGTCCACAAACACAAAGTAAAGATCCCTGCCTTTTAGTAAGTATCTTTCCTGTATCTGCCTGACTATGAAGATAGCATCGGTTGTACCACGTCCTGGCATAAAACCAAACTGCATATCATCAATAGAGATGCTTTGCCTGATCAAACCCTCAAGGACTCTCTCACAGACCTTCATGATTTGGTCAAGCATTTTCCGGCCCCTATAATTTCCTCTATCTAGCGCATCCCCTTTTCCTTTGTATATATTTACTATTACACTTTTGAGCCAATCCTCTGGGATTTTCTCATCTTTAATAATGGTGTTTATCGACTAAGTTTACACCAATCTCCCCTGAGGCTTTTATCATCTCAGCGACAATGTCGGAGCAACCTGGAGCTTTACCGTCCTTCATTTTATTGATTGCGTCGCTCACTACAGCTGGTGCTATCAAAGGAGGGGGCCCAGATATTGGTTTTTCGATACTAAGCTGTTCCTTATCCCATTCAAACTCTACATTTAGCAATCGTTCATAGTGTACCTTCCATGCTTCTCCGATTTCATTTTCTGCATACACAATCTTTCCATTATCATCTCTAACACACGGTTCACCTATAATATCCCTACTGTCATTTTTAACTCGCCTAGCTAGGTTGAATATCCCATTGGGATTGTCAGTGTTACGTGTGCGAAAATCGGAATTTGAAGGTAAATGCGGGGAAGAGCAAGGTTATGGTCTTCGAAAGGGGTAAAGTCAAAGAGTGTGAGGTGAAGTTGAACGGTCAGGCTATGGATATTGTCAGCTCTTAAGTATCTGGGCAGTGTGTTGAGTAAAGATGGGACTATGGATGAAGAAGTGCTGGAGAGGGTGCAACAGGGGAAGAGGGTTGTAGGAACGTTGAAAGCAGTACCGTAACAAGAAATAGAGTGGTCAGTATGGAAGTGAAGAAGTCCTTGCATGACAGTGTGGTAATCCCGACACTAACTTACGGAAGCGAAGCATGGACGTTCGGGAAGAGACTCAGACCAAGAGTGAGAGCGGTGGAAATGAGTTACTTGAGAAGTGCGTGCGGAGTAACATGGAGGGATAGACAGACGAATTAGGAAGTAAGAAGGAGGTGTGGTGTGGAGGTAGATGTGCTGGAAAGTGTGAAAAGGAACAACTTGAGATGGTTCGGCCATATGGATTGTATGGAAAGCGAGAGATTGACTAAGAGGGTGTACGAGAGCGAGGTGGAAGGACAGAGAGGGAGAGGTGCACCGAAGGAGAGGTGGAAGGATGGAGTGAGGAAGTATATGAATGAAGGCAGTGCTGGTTGGGAGGAGGGCGCCGACTGACTGGGGACAGAGGTGCATGGGGGCGGTTAGTTCGTGGCCACCCCTTCGGGGATCACGGCGTCAGGCAATAGATAGATAGATAGATTGTTGATGTTAGTGATGGGTGCGCTGTTTAGGGTTTCAAAGTGTTGTTCCGTCTCATTTGTGAAAGCTTCCCAGTTGGCTCTTTTATAATTGGTATAAGTGTGTCTGTGGCTAGCTGGGCTGAGTCTGGTTTTGGTGGTGATAATGATCGGGAGGTGGTCGGAGCCTAAGGTTTTAACCACCCTCCAGGATGTTGTGGGGGCGAGTTCTGGGGAGCAAAATGTGATATCTGGAGAGGATGGGTCGTAGATATCCTTATTGTGAGCAGCTGTGCGAAGACAGATGATATCCTGGGAGGGTTGCGCACACAGATGATATCCTGGGAAGTTTTCGCACACACTGATGATATCCTGGGAAGTGTGCACACACAGATGATATCCTGGGAGGTGTGCGTGCACACAGATGATATCCTGGGAAATGTGCGCAGACACACATGATATCCTGGGAGGTGTATGTGCACACATGATGTCCTGGGAGGTGTGCACACACAGAGGATATCCTGGAAAGTGTGCGCACAAACAGATGATATCCTGGGACGTGTGCGCACAAACAGATGATATCCTGGGAAGAGGTGTGCGTGCACAGTTTATGTCCTTGGATGTGTGTGCATTAGTCCAGGGTCCTGAAGATAAACATTTTGTTTAGAATATATAAAACATAACCGACACATGCTTTAACTAATAAGCTTTTGCTAAATTTAACCATAAATATATTTAATTATAAAAGTGTTCGTTACAGTTCTTAAAATAATACCAACACTGGAATATCAAGGTTAAATACCCTTTAGACAAATTTAATACCGGTACCATACTACATGCAATAAAGGCCACATCCATATGACAGTTTCCAAATCTTGCCATAATGGTTAACATTTATTTTCTGCATCAGCCTTAGGATATAGTCTGCTTAGCTTGGAACTATACCAATTGCACAATAATTATGGTGGACTAGCCAATATATATGCAGTAGTTACATTAGTACATAGTAATAAAAATAATAATAGAGTAGCTAACTTGTCTTTAAGGGAGAGGTATTTGATTTTTCTGGACCCCCTTCTCATGTTTAGCTCTATTAGTTTTCAGATCTTAAGACGATGGGCCGAACGCCCATTAGTTTGGCGATTTTAAAGACTTTCACTTCATTTCTTTGTCACCAAGACCTATTGTGCCATGTAGATGTTTTTTTTTCTTTCCTGACGAGCGACTGAGCCTGTATTTTTAGGACGAACCGGCCTTCGTTCGGGTAATTTTTCTACTGAAAAGTGTACAAATTGAAAGGGGGTTTAGAGTTGTTTTTGTTTTTGTTTTAAAGAATGGTAGAGGTCTAGCGAGGAAACTAAAATATATATATATATATAAACCAAAACATAACCACTACGGTACCCCCTAAATTTTTTTTTTTTTTTTTTTAAGAGACAATGAACGGAGGAAGGAAAAACACAGATAAAACAAAAAGGTCCATGTGCCTAAAGGCATCCTCCATTCATAAAATGTTTGTAACAACTGGATTTAAACATTTGTTGATTGTAAGTTTGTGGAAAGCAATTCGAGGGAAGTGAATTCCAAAGAGTAGTAGCTCTGGGGATAAATGAATTCTGATAAGCAGAAGTTCTGCATTGTGGAGGAGAAAGTGTAAATTCATGGGCGCTCTCAGCTGCCCTAGTTCTACTGGGGAAAGATGTGGAGAGCGGCACAAATTGAAGCAAGTTTCCTCGGAACAATTGCTGTGAAAATATCTGTAGAATAATGCAAGGGATGCAACGTTTCTTCGTATGGCTAATGTAGGAAGGTCCTGTGTGATTGCAGGGTTATTGATTAATCTAATAGCTTTATTTTGAATTTGTCCAACTGCCTCAATGCCACCACTCCACTTCCACCCCACAGAGGTGAACAGTAATCCATCTGAGAGCGCACATGACTTTTATATATTACGGCCAACTGCTCGTCAGTGAAGAATTCTCGAACTCTGTACAGGAGTCCCAGTTTTTTAGAGGCATTCTTAGCAGCTTCTAACATAATGTGTCCAGCTCAATTAGTAGTTAATGTTACACCGAGAATGTCAATACTAGGGGAAGTGGGAATATTTACATCATTAAAAAATATATGGGAGTCAGTGAGATTCTGTGGTTTAGAAAATTGAATGTACTTGGTTTTCTGTGCATTAAAGGAAACTAGATTCTCTTGTCCCCATTCATTAATTCTAGAAAGGTCCTGGTTCAGAGAAATTGCAGTGTTTATTTTTGAATTTATAAGATCGGTTGGGTGAAAGAATTGGTAATGTGAAGGAACTGTGGAGTGTTGAGTCATCTGCATAGGAATGTATTGGATTATGAGTTGTAGATATGAGATCATGATATGAATGAGGAACAGAGTTGGGGCCAAAACTGATCCCTGGGGAACACCAGCATTTATTGAGTGAAAATTGAGAATAAAGGCCATCTACCATTACACGTATTTTTCTGTTATGAAGATAAGAAGAAATTTATGGAACTAATGATGCAAGGCCGTAGTGTGACATCTTCGACAATAAGGATTGATGCCAGACTCTATCAAATGCCTTTGATATATCCAGTGCTATTGTATGTGTTTCCCCATGTTGGTCTGTAGCTTGGTTGATTTGATGCGTAAGAAGGCAAAGAATGTCTGCAGTTGATCGACATCGTCTAAAACCATATTGCCTATCACTGATTAATTTATTATTCTCCAGATGCTTAATTATGTGATTATTTAATATAATTTCAAAAACTTGCCAAGAGAGGAAGTTATAGCTATTGGTCTGTAGTTTGATGGATCTGAAGAGGCACCTTTTTTAGGAACTGGATGGATGTTTGCTTCTTTGCAGGGTACTGGGAATCATGAGGTATGAGTACACAGACGGAAAAATTTTGCCAATACAGGAGCGAGCACCAAGGAGCAATTCTTAAGTACTATTGGAGGAATTTCATCTGACCAGGAGCCTTATCTACGGAGAGATTCTGCAAAAGTTTTTGACATGTCTGGTGTGGATCTTAAGTGAGGGAATCTCAGGCGAATTAAAATTAAGTACAGGACATCTTGATTTATTTCATCTAAGGTTGAGTTGGTGGAGAAAATATCTGCAAGAAGGTTAGCTTTACCTCGTGGGTCACTTACAAGATTGCCAGTTCGGAGATTTTAATGGTGGAATGGATGAAGCAGTAGTGAAGTTTGGATTTGAATGAGTTAAGAGTAGACCAAAATATTTTGTTATCATTTGGATTATTTAGAAGTTTATTTGCCTGTTTATGGAGAAAGTTTGATTTAGTTAGGTTTAATACAGTTTTGGCATGATTTCTGATGTTTCTAAAGTAATTAAAGGCTTCATGTGTTTTTTTGATCTTGTGTATGCATTGGTAGCTATTGCTTTTTGCTCAGTTACTCTTGCACAATTATGGTCAAACCATTTAGGTGAATTAGATCTTTACTGTACTTTTGATGAGGAATAAAAGTTTCCATTCCAATTTTTACAAATCTTGTATGTGGCTCAAGGTGGAGTGTGCATCATTAGAAAAGAAAGAGGTCCAGGGAATATCAATAAAGAAAACCTTGAAGACCCTCCCAGTCTGCCCTATCGTAATGCCATTTATTCACCAAAACAGGTTCAGAGTGGGAAGGTGTGGTAGGTGATAGACAGGTGGCCTGTATCAGACAGTGATCAGAAGATCCAAGTTGGGGACCTCACTGTAACATCATAATTTTTCTGAATTGGTTGTTAAAAATAAGTTCCAGTAGGTGGGAATTATGATTAGGATTATCTGGTACACGGGTGGTTGGTTGACTAGTTGAAATGAGATTAAATGAGTCTGCAAATAGCTCACATTCAAGACCACATCATCAGTCCTGGCTGAATGAGTGAGCCATTCAACATTATGGACATTAAAATCACCCAACACGTGATTTCAGAAGAAGCATTTAAGTGGAGGACACTGAGTTGGGAGGACAGAGAATCAAAAAGACTTTTGTCTGGAGGAGTATTTGGGGAACGGTAGATGCAACATATGTATTTAAATTTACCAGCAGAAATTAATTTGTATATAGAATAATCAAATAGGGACAATTGAAACTAGTAACCTCCTCCAAGGCAATTTCAGATTTTGCGAAGCAACATACACCACCTTTAGGTCTGAAATTTTGGAGCAGTTGATAACCTGGAAAATTAAATCTAGATGTGTCAGATGTGGATGTTACTTGAGTCTCTGTCAAAAAAAGGAGAGTAGGGGATTCTGCTTGAAGAAATTGGTGTACAGAATTGATGTTAGAGTGAAGTCCCTTATATTACTAAAGAAATAGCTGTACTGACAAGCGCTTTGGGACGTTGCAATGCTCTTGACACAGTCGCATGATGACGACCGGGAGGGCCCTGTGTCAATAACCCAACCCTGCCGGGGGTGGATATCCGAGGGACCACCAGGTTTGCTCTTAACAATTGTACTGGCATATTTATAAGGTAAGTGTATGGTGTTACATGTATGATATGTAGTGGGAAGAGTAGTATTTTATGGATAGAGGATAGCGATGTAGGGCAATGTCGTGAAGTTGGATGTGTATGTTATATAAAGAGGGTTTTCCTGATACCCCTGATGTGTGAGGCAGAAAGATATGTATCCAGCTACCAAGGCCTGGGAGAGAAAATGGAATTCAGGCTATTCCCTGAGTCTCCCGAAACCTTGGCGGTAGTACTTCCCTGGGCGGGGCTGCCTACCCCTACTACCTACAAATACATCATAATAAAATACAATTATGATTAACCCATCTAATGGTTTTGTGTTAGCTGAAATATTTATCAATTTCGCATACTACTAATTGGACCAATACGCACAAATTTGCTAGTTTGTTTTAGCATTTACAATCCACTAGAGAGGCTGGATAACTTGTCCACTTCATCGAGTGATTATTCTAGCCTTACTATACCCTGTTTCAAATTAGTAGTCCAGAAATCGTAAACCCTGTAACTCAAAAAGGGCTAGAGCAAATGGGCTGTACATTTCTCTGACTGACCCTTCCCAATTGGAAATATTAACCATTACTCTAGTCGTTTGTAAGAGGTTAATGTTAAAGAGTTTTGGTCTACTTACTTGGAATAGGGTGTAGTGTATGGAGAACCGCAAGACATTCATGGCATGCATATAGTGGTGGGAGGAAGGGATGGTAGCTTATGCATAATACAGGAATAATGTACAGTATAGGCTATGCATTGCAGGGCATGACTGCAGGTGTATTTAAAGATTGTGCTATGCTATTGCCGTTTCAAACTTTTAAGAAAAGGAGTATGTGAGCAAAATTTTGAAGGTCTCTTTATTCAATTTAATATATTGGAATTTTAAGCTTCTCTGGGCCACCCTCATTAGACAAGAAAGTAAACTAAATAATATAAACTAACAGTACAAAGACTCACGGTTGCAACCTCTTTACTAGAGCGTACTACATACCCAAATCACTACCAGATGTCTTTTTTTATTTCATGTGTATGAAAGAGACAAAAAGCAGGTTGCCTGTAACGAGTGTTTCCCCAGGGTCAAAAGAGCGAGCCAAATTCAAAGGACGTTGTGGTAAAAATACTTGGACATACAAAGTTTAAAGCAGCTTAAGTCATATTGATTGATTGATTGATTTTATTTAGTAAGAGTTACATACATAAGAGGCAAAGCATATACAAGATTGCAAAAAGCACCCCAGTCTCGCATGACACTCCCACGAGGATAAACTATTAAAGTTTAATAAACTTATTTCCAGTAGGGTCCAAGTTTGTGGGGCAAGACTGACAGTCTGTGAGGGAGTAAAGCATGCTACAGTATAGAGTAAAGTTCACCACATTGTATATCTCTATAGATGAAGGAAAGATTGATTGAGTGAGAGAGTTCCAGAGTTCACTAGTTGAGTAGAAGAAAGACAGAACATTTGCCAATTCTTGGGTTGGAGAGTTGGACAAAATAGGAGTGGGACTGTGTTGAAAGGCAGGTGCCTTGCTCACGACGTAAAGGGAGGGGGTATGCACCGTGAGAGCTCTGAAGAACACATTGTTATAATAGCGATAGAGTCAAAGAAGCAACATTGTGGTGTGTGGACAGAGATTGTAGTGAACTAGTAAGAGGTGGTCAGTTTATGAGGCGAAATACTAGACTCTATTCTTTCGAGAAGTGTGGTATGGGTGGAGCCTCGCCAGAGTCGCCACACATGCGAGCAACACTTGATACAAGGCAGTACTGAGCCCCTATACAAAGCAAGAAGCTCTGCATGGGTAAAGAACCAATAGAGACGGTTGAGTACAACTAATTTCTGGCAAGCTGTTTTAGCAAGAGTGGTAATATGGTCTTTCCAAGAAAGGTTGGATGAAAAGGTTACACCAAGAATATTGAGAGAAGAAGTTGATTTGTGTATTGTTAAAGTGTAATTGATAGTCTTTTGAAGGATTGCAATGGGTAGATAGAGGGAAAAATTGGGTGTTGGAGGCATTGAATGTAACTAGATTGTCTCTTCCCTAATCAGAAATAATTGATAAATCAGAAGATAGGCGTTTCATGGCCACATAAGACTTTTGGAGTGATTTTTGTTTTTCTATATTCCAACTACTCCCTCTTGAGCATAGGCCGAGAGCCTGTACATTCCACCGCTCAACATGGTGAAGCCCGTGAGGTCTTGTTCCAGTCTGGGGAGTGAGACATGTGAAGCATCCATTCATGGCTCGAAGCAGCTCCATCTCTGAAGCGGCTGGTTGCTTCGTTCAAGTGCTTCACTGTCTCACCCTCCAGACTCAGACCCTCACTCTCAGAATGCCACCTATTGAGCAGTGAACTCACTAGGCATTGTCCCCATGCAACATATTTTGAATATGGGAATATTCATACAGTGTTATTTAATCAGGGAACAATGAGGGTATTTTTGGGGCATTTCGGTGGGCTTTGTGGTAATGCACTGATACTAGGTACAGCACAAATTCAATCCCAATAATATCTTCCCATTGACATATCGGGATTTGAACCCGGGTCCAATGGATTACCAATCCAGTGCATACTGGGTTGTGAAAAAATAGTTGAGCGATGATAGACGTACACAACTTTAGCTATGGTATGGTCAGAAAGGAAACTAGAGACAAAGGCACAGATAGAGGGATAGAAACCGAAGTAGGGTAGGTGGGAAATTAGAGATTTGTGACATCATTGAAGGCTTTCGATATGGCTAGTGCAATATAAAAAAGCCACCGAAGTCCCGAAAGGAGGATGACCAAGAGTTAGTAAGATAAGCAAGGAGATCACCAGTAAAGCAACCCTTAACACCTACTGTCACAGCGACTTAAAATGGCCGACAGTACAAAAATAACTCACCGGTACCAGCGCCGTACGACATTAATAATCGGTCTTTGTACCGAGCGGTACCTGGCACCAAGGCTTGTAAACGCTGCTTTGCGACCTTGGTAACGCTTCTCAGAGTGTATCTAAGGTCCCATGGGCGAGCTGGCTCAGTACTCTTCCATCTTTCAGGGCGAGAGGATGCTCTTTCTCAACTTTGAAGCCATTTTGGCCACAATTCTTGGTCCTGGAGGTTACATTTATAGTAATACCCTCTGGTACAGTAGGGGTTAACCCTTTACGTACCAGTGACGTGTTATATTATGTTCTAGCTATATTTTGACGATATTATGCAGTTTAGGAAGGATATATGGTAGTTAAAAGGGTTGGTTGAGATAGTTTGAAGCCTAATGATTGCTAGGTCCTTCTTCCTTAGCTGAATAATATTGTA
Organism: Paralithodes platypus; assembly: GCA_032716605.1. NCBI lineage: Eukaryota > Metazoa > Arthropoda > Malacostraca > Decapoda > Lithodidae > Paralithodes > Paralithodes platypus. The sequence goes on along the minus strand of CM064533.1, from coordinate 48,559,167 downwards.
TTATAGTGGACAGAATATGATCAAAAGGACGACCCTGGTACTGTATGGGTTAAGGAAACCATTCTGGCGATCTGAAGTAGATTATAAGAAGATAAAAGCCCAAGAAATTTTGAATTTAGGATAGTTTCAAAAACTTTTAGAGATGCAAGAAATGAAAGCAATTGGACGGAAAGTGTCAAACGAATGCCATGCCATAGATGCCTAAGAGACCACCCATGAGTTAATGTATAACTATACAGTAGGTCCTCTATAGTACAGAGGTTCAACTCACCTTTAAAGGCTAATGGAGATATAATTCCAAAAGCCAGAATCTACTACATGGTCATCACCTTTGTCCAAGTCTTCACCAAGGCACTGCAGTATACAACCATAGAACATCCCACCACCAAGGCATCCTGCAAGTGAAAACATTAGCACAAAATATTTCAATGTATCACAAAGGGCTTACACATTTTGATCAACTAAATACCAATAGCAGATTCTTTACATTAAAGCTATTTCAGTTTTGAAGGCAATTATACCTTCATTTGATTCTGGCTATCCTTAGGAAGTTATATCCAGTTTATGAATAAACTGTTCTGGAGACATATTGGGCCGTATGAATCATATATTGCATCCATTACCCCGGCACTGGCGAGTTTCCTTTTTTTTCAAGTGCAAGATACCGGAAGGAAGGTCGCCACCGCCAATAAAACATTAAGAGAGTAACATCGCCATTTATAGGTCGAGCCAAAGTCATGATCACTAGCTTATATTTATAAAAAGGTAGAGAATAATTAAGCTAATATTTCTACAATCTGGGAAGAATCAGCCAGATAATAGGTGTGGACAATTACAACCCATTTGCTCTAGCCCCTTTTGAATCACTGAGGTTAGGGGTAGAGATTTCTGGCCTAGTTATAGTCTATCTATCTATCTATTGACTGACGCCGTAATCCCCGAAGGAGTGGCCACGAACGAACCGCCGCCATGCACCTCTGCCCCCCAGTCAGTCGACGCCCCTCCTCCCAACCAGCACCGCCTTCATTCATATACTTCCTCACTCCATCCTTCCAACTCTCCTTCGGTGCACCTCTCCCTCTCTGTCCTTCCACCTCGCTCTCGTACACCCTCTTAGTCAATCTCTCGCTTTCCATACATTCCATATGGCTGAACCATCTCAAGTCGTTCCTTTTCACACTTTCCAGCACATCTACCTCCACACCACACCTCCTCTTTACTTCCTCTCTGCTCACTCTCTACACGTACTGCCGCCTTTGCACCCTCATACATACTCTTCACTGCTTTCAGCAACTTGCCATCTACTCCGTATATTCTAAGTACTTTCCACAAACCTTCTCTATCCACTCTGTCATAGGCCTTCTCCAAGTCCATGAAGGCAACATACACCTTTTGTTTCTTCTCCAGATATTTCTCCACAACACAATTCAGGGTAAAAATCTGATCTACACATCCTCTTCCCTTCCTAAAACCTTCCTGCTCGTCGCCTATCCATTTCTCCGTTCTCACTCTCACTCTCTCAATCACTACCCTACTGTATACCTTCCCTACTACACTTAGAAGACATTTTCCTCGGTAGTTACCACAACCACTGGTACACTGACGAGCCATAAGACCTGCACACCCAAATCAACCTTCGAAATAATAAAACCAATGTGTGAAGCCTCTGGGATATAATAGAACATGGGATTGCCTCATTTAGGTTCGATATATTCAAATGGGTGTGCAGGTGTGCAAGAGTGGGGAGATTGTAGGCACCAATCGATCAGGGCTAGACCCAGGTGAGGTTATAGGCATGTGATAAAGAGTCGCTGGAACTCCTGTTTCATTTGCTTGGCCTCTCTTACTGATTTTCTTTGTGCCTCATTTACACTGAAAGCAATCCAGCTAGCTCTCACAAACACCTTCTCATCCTATCCACTTCACTACACTAAACATGCACACCACACTTCATTCCTCCACACCAATATTTAAAAACAAAAAAAATTATGAATTCTAGCCCAGCCTCGGAGTCCCCAGGGGGGGGGGGGGGGGGGGGGACCATAAATGCCCCCTCACCCGACCGACCATCCCCTGACGACCCCACACAATTACCTGGACCTCGGCCTGTTACTCTTTCTATTAATTTCTGCAACATTCGCGGACTTTCCTCTAACTTTCACTCTGTTGAGCACCATCTCTCCTCCTACAAACCTGATCTTCTCTTCCTCACCGAAACTCAGGTGTCTGTAGCAACATCCAGCAACCCCTTCTCTGTATCCTCCTACTTTCTCTATCCTAGTTTCAAAGCCAAAGGCGGATGTTGTGCATATATGCACAACAAACTCACTTGCTTTCGTGTTCCCGATTTCGACTCCTCTGAATTCTCAACTTTATGGCTCAAACTTTCATGACATTCTCTTACTAAATATTGTTGTGCTGTCTATCTTTCCCCTAACTCTACCAACTTTCCCAAATTCTTTGACTATCTAAACTCTACAGTGGAACACATTCTATCCATTTCTCCTTTCTCAGAAATCTCCATCTTAGGAGATTTCAACGTTCACCACCGCCAAAGGCTCTCCTCTCACACTACTGATCCACCTGGTGAACAAGCCTACGTCTTTTCTATCCTAAATGACCTAGAGCAGTTAGTTCAGCAACCCACCCGTATCCCGGATCGCATCGGAGATCGGCCCAACATTCTTGACCTGTTTCTAACTTCTAACCCTTCTTCTTATACTGTCGATCTTTTCTCTCCTTTGGGCTCCTCCGACCATAAACTTATCTCTCCAGTACGGCCACCCGATCCTCCTAGCCGGCGGCGCTTGTGGCACTTTGGCGCTGCCGACTGGGAGGCACTTCGGCAGTACTTCTTTGATTTCCCATGGAATGATTTCTGCTTCCATGGACGAGGACCCTCGGAGAGTGCTGAACGCATTACAGAGGTAATCCTATCGGGCATGGAAGCATACATTTCATTCTCTTTCTCTCAGACTAATGCTAAAAAATCTTGGTTTACTCACGCCTGTTCTACTGCTGTCCGCAATAAGGAGGAAGCATTCAAACGGTACCGACGCCTTAAAACTCAAGACTCTCATTCTTCATATGTTTCTGCCCGGAATCAAGCCAAATCTGTTCTTCGACTTACCAAATACTCTTTCATCAATAATAAATGCACTGAACTATCCAACTCTAGCTCTTCTCAAGCTTTCTGGCATCTAGCCAAAAACCTCTCCAACAATTTCTCTTCCTCGTCTTTCCCTCCCCTTTCCCACTCTGATGGCACAACCATCACTTCTTCCTCTGACAAAGCTAAACTCTTCGCTCAAACTTTTGCTAGAAACTCCACCTTGGATGATTCCGGTGCTATTCCTCCCTCTCCGCCCTCCTCTCTCTTACTTATGCCTAATATCCTAATCTCTTCTAAAGATGTACTTTCTACCCTCTCTGGGCTTAACACTAATAAGGCGTACGGTCCGGACGGTGTTCCTCCTGTTGTTCTCAAAAACTGTGCTTCCGTGCTGACTCCCTGCCTAGGCAAACTCTTTCGTCTCTGTCTATCCTCTAACGTCTTCCCTTCATGCTGGAAGTTTGCTCACATTCAACCTGTCCCGAAGAAGGGTGACCGCTCTCAACCCTCCAACTATCGTCCAATTGCTCTTATCTCTTGTCTTTCTAAAGTTTTTGAAACTATTCTTGCTTCCAAATTTCTTAAGCATTTCTCTTCTCATAATCTGCTCTCAGATCGCCAGTATGGCTTCCTTAAGGGTCGCTCTACTGGTGATCTTCTTTCATATCTTACTAACTCTTGGTCATCCTCCTTTCGGCACTTCGGTGAGACTTTTTCTATTGCACTAGACATATCGAAAGCCTTCGATAGAGTCTGGCATAAATCTTTAATTTCTAAACTACCCTCCTTCGGTTTCTATCCCTCCATCTGTGCCTTTGTCTCTAATTTCCTTTCCGGCCGTTCCATATCCGCGGTTGTGGACGGCCATTGTTCACTTCCTCACCCTATAAACTCCGGTGTTCCTCAGGGCTCTGTCCTATCTCCTATTCTCTTTCTAATTTTTATAAATGATCTCCTTAACTGTACCTTAATTCCCATCCATTCATACGCAGACGACTCAACCTTACACTACTCCATTACTTTTTCAGAACGCCCCAGCCAGCAATCCCTCAACGACAAACGTAATGAAGCCATAGAACTCTTAAATTCTGATCTAAATACTATTTCCAATTGGGGCAGAGAAAACCTTGTTAACTTTAATGCTTCCAAAACCCAATTTCTCCATCTATCTACCCATCAGGATCTCCCAGCGGACTATCCCTTATTCTTCAACAATACAAAAATCAACCCTTCATCTTCTCTCAATATTCTTGGTGTCTCTTTTTCTTCTGCTCTCATTTGGAAGGACCATATTACCAGTCTTGCTAAGGCAGCCTCCCAGAAGCTGGGTGTGCTCAACCGCCTTAGGGGGTTCTTTTCCCCTGCACAGCTTCTTGCTCTGTACAGGGGCATAGTGCACCCTTGTATTGAGTATTGTTCACATGTGTGGGCAGGTTCCTCTCACACCGCTCTCCTAGACAAAGTTGAAAGGAAGGCCTTTCGTATCATTAACTCCCGTCCACTCACCAACTCTCTGCAATCTCTCTCTCTCCGCCGCAATGTTGCATCTCTCTCGTTATTCTATCGCTACTATAATAATCAGTGTTCCTCAGAGCTATCCCAGTGCATACCACCTCCTTTACGTAGGGCACGTGGTACCCGTCTTGCAACTCAATCCCACCCCTACTCTGTGCAACTCTCCAACCCAAGAGTGAAACGTTACTCTCAAACTTTCTTCTACTCAACAGCTGAGCTCTGGAACTCTCTCCCAGAATCAGTCTTTCCCTCTTCCTATGACTTAAATTGCTTCAAACTCCGTGTGTCCAGGCATTTTGGCTCGAACGTCCCTTGATTTTGGCCCTGTCACTCTTTCAACTATGGGGGAGGCACTCGCTATAGGCAGTTATGCCTTTTGCCTACCTCAATCACATAGAAAAAAAAGAAAAAAGAAAAAAAAAGGTATTATGGCTCGAGACTGTACGACTATTTTCGTCATTCTCTCTACTTATGTTAATACCACCGGAACAATAATTTGTCTACGCTTACCTACCCCATGTGTTACTCCTCACCTTTTCATACCATATCAAAACTCTCCTTACAGTTCCTTACGTCCAGCATTTCCGCCCTCCTACACCGACATTTAGGGCCCAGGTCTCGCAACCATGCAGTACTATTGGCCCTGCTAAACATTCCAAACACTTTATAATGATTTATTCCTCCATCATTCTCTCCATTTTTTTTTCTCTACTTTCTCTACATATCTACCACCTCTCCATCTCTTTCTTCCCCACCTCTCTCCCCAAAGTTTGTATCCCGCCACTCACTCAAATTACTATTTTACACTGTATTCTCTCACCTCCATTCACCATTATTCATTATCTACAGTATGTATATTCAGAATTTCCCTCCTAACACCCAGCAACCAATATTTACTCTTGGAGGAGCATGACACTTTTTGACAGTTTAATCTGGCTAAAATTAAATGATTTAACCCATTGGCTGCGGGTGACGTTCCGGAATGTCCTGGCAATTTTCAGCAATTACCAGGCTTTAAAAGCCTGTAAAAGCCGTATAAATCGAGTGTCAGTGGGCGGGAGCGTGAGGGACCCACCTCAGAGCAGCGAGTCGATCACTGAGGGAGACTGTGTCTCGCGCGGGTGTCTCACAACAGTGTTGCCGAGCGAGCGAGAGCTAATAATTAGCGGTTTTCCCGAATGTCTATGGCAACGCTGCAGGTAAACCCCGCCACCTACGAACCTCGTTCTGGTCTCATTTTGAAGCTATTTTCGCCTAGTTTTCAAAAGAATACAGTTCATTTAACGCAGATGCTTGATTAATCATTCAGGAGTGCCTGAATATGCCCTAAATAGACCAAATATGCCTGCAGCGTAAGTGTTAATACAGCTTAGGAAGGGTCTGCGAGAATTAAAAAGGGTAAACATTGTGAATTAACTCTCAGACTTCCATATAAATGCATACATACTGTACATACATTTAAAGACCAAGTGCTCCACACGAAGCGCAGTTCCGGACTCACGTCCTAATGGCGGCGCTCCAGGCAGCCCTGTTAAGAGCTGCCTCACTTGTCAGGTTCTTTGATTCAAGATCAGACAGCAAAGTCCGATCCCACGTCTTTTTTGGTCCGCCCCTTGGTGCAGCTCCCTTCACATTCATGGACTTTCATCTTTTCACTCAGATTTGTTCATCCATCCACTCCACATGTCCATGGCTGCTAGTATGCATCTCAGCACTGATACTATTGATACCTAACCTTCTCCTTAGCTCTACACTTTATATCCTATCTTGCAGTTTGGCACCACACATCCATCTCGCCATTCTCATCTCATTGGAATACATTCTGTTGGCATCATCCGCTTTGACATGCCACGTTTCTAAAGCATATGTCATTGCGCTTCTAACGCATGAAGCGTACATGTTTCACTTCAAGGGGAGAGGGAGTCTTCTCATGGCAACAGTTTTCTAAATTTTCCCCAACCGCATCTTATTCTGGCGGTAGTGGCGGCCTTGGCCCCACCACCGGCAGAGATGGTAGCTCCCAAGTAGCAAAACTTGTCCACCATCTCCAGTGCCTCATTGCCAAAGTTAACACTCTCTAGCCGGTCATTGAATACAAGCTCACCTTCGCATACTATGCATACAAATTTCTCAATTTCGGACTTCTTCCTTGGTAGAGGTCCCTTTATTCTAGTGCAGCGCTTCTTCCCATGATACACCCAGCTGCGGCAGACGCTACACTGTATTGATCTCGTGCCCACCCCTTTCCTGCATACTGCGCATGGGTATGCCCCACTTTTTTCTACCTGTCCTAGCACCTAATCCACTGTGTAAAACCTTTGTTAAATTTATATTAACTATTAACCCATTACTTGTCATGCACTCTTTCCATCTTCTGAACTTGGCCTCGTCATCCCACGCACTATCTGCTAAATTGTTATTTCTAATGATTTTGATAAGTTTTTTTGTCTCTATATTGTGCCGTCCCTCTTTTGGTTTGTTTATTGTGCAAGTTTTACATTATAATAAACAGAATAATTGTCAAGGGGTGAACTTACCATGGCATATAGAACTATGGACACCAATACTTGAAGGTCATCGTACCAGTCCTCCCATCCATCCATCCGTTTACCCAACTATCGGCCGCCTGCTTCGCGTGCACAGCTTCTCCCAAACCAATCTGAATAAATTTAGGAGGAATTGGATGAGCAATGTGCATTACACTATACTTTGCATTAAGGAATAAGGGGAAGTATTCAGGGGGGGGGGGTCTGATCCCCCTTCATGTTTATCCCCATTACTTTTCAAATGTTAATACTTGTGTCCATTTCTATGTTAATACTTGTGTCCATTTCTTTGTCAATACAGTACTAAGACCTTTGCCATTTAGGTGTCTATTTTTATTTTAGCAAGAACCGTCTTTTTGCCGGGAAATTTTTCTACCGAAAAATATATAAATTTATGTCTTTGGGATGGCATTTCTCTAAGCTTGATAGGGATCTAGGGAGCAAACTAAAATATAAATACAGATATTTAAATGCTCATGTTCTGGGTGTGGTGTCCCGAGTTCAAATTCCGGGAGGATCATATGCTTTCATTAGCTTACTCTAGTGCATTGGGGTTTGTAATGGAGGATTAATGTTAAGAATGGGGTGTTCCTTAATTTCTATAGGTTCAGGAACTAAGTTTAGCGAGGCCAGTCATAGTGATCTTGACCCCATTCATTGTTCTTCCCGCTCACTAAAACATTAAGTTATCCATAATGCAGTTGGGTGTAAGTACATGATTAGATTAATATCCAAAATTTGAAAATGGATATTAAGAATTCGAAAATGGATATTAATCGTGATGTGTACTTAACCTTTAACTATATTGGTGGTGTAATGGATTAGATCCTTCTGTTCTGGGTGTGGTGTCCCGAGTTCGAATCTCGGGAGGATCATATGCTTTCATTAGTTTATTCTAGTGCATTGGGGTTTGTAATGGAGGATTAATATTAAGAACGGGGTGTTCCTTAATAAAAATATATCTACTGTATATACTCAGGCACATACACCATTATTTTGTTGCTTATATTTTTTTTTTTTGCTGGGGGTGGCCAACTCCAGACATAGCCAAATAAACTAATATAATAACGTCCCCATAAATTTTCATAATTATTCCAGTCTTGATAATTTCGCTTGCTACAAGATCACTGCCATTTTAGTATGAATATAGCTGACCATTATTCAGATATTATTTAACCCACTGAGCCCCAGCTAGTTAATAATAAATGTACCACCCAGGACCGGCAGGTTGTGAACAATTTTGTTTTCCAGAAAACACCAGGAATGGGTTGGAAATGAAGGAAACCCCACAAAAAACTGATCCCCTAGATCATTAAGGGGTCCTACGGTGCACCCGAAAGTCAGAATTACAAGAGGGGAAATGGGTAAGCAAAAACAGCCAAAAACAGGTTTTTGCACGCTCACACGGTTGGACTTTGAGAGTTTTCAACCATCGGCATTGTTGCGTGGGATACTTACAGTTCCCATACAAATATGAGCCCTCTAGGTGCCATAGGCTAGGAGTAATTAACCAGGACGCACTTTATGTGACGCTGGGGTTTAGCGTTACAAACATTTTGGACGCAAACAGTGCGTCGCTGGGGCTCAGTGGGTTAAGACAAAACTTAAATTGTGATGAATTGTAACACTCCTTTCATGCCTAGGTATTTTCCAAGCTGAATTAAATGTCTTGGCATGTTCAATTTATAAAATACCACCATAACGTTTACTGTAAAAGGTAGACTAACCACATTTCATCCCTCATTCTTTCAGATTCTATTTAGAACTGTAAATTTCACAAATGCATGAAATTCAAGTTTTGTGGGTTAGGCCCCTAGGGAAAATATAGTGAATTTACAGTAGTAGCAATACAAATGCTACATATCACTTCTGATGCAGATCAATAATATTGTTGAAGACGTGATGTCTAGATATATACTTTGTTATAATAGGTAATACAGTGTAACACTACTGTAAGTTAGTGGCAAAGTTTATAATTTACACGTTAATACTAGATTAGTGTGGAATCGTCTTGGCTTGTGTTTGTGGGCCTCTAAATGGTTAAGTATGGTTTGTGGTCTTTTATGGATGTACACTCGGCCAAGAAACAATCTTTACACTAACGCTCTAAACATTCTGGAAGCGAGTCGAAATCTTATAATACCCTCACAGACTTATGTTTCATCCGATTCATTCCGTTCACACTAGATTATTTACAGCTCACCAGTGTAAAGATTGTTTCTTGGTCGAGTGTACATTAGTTTCCTAGCCTCTACAATATCACCACAATTTAAACAAATCCGTATTGAAATTCATGTTTTGTTCACTGCATTAGTATTAAAAAGTACACTTAATTTCCTTAATCACTCCGTCTAATAAACCTCATCATCCCAATTACCCCGTCACCACTTCCAGAACTTTTTCCACTCAAGAATAAATCCCTTGAAGATCTAAGACTAATTTCTTTCAGATTTTCTGGTTATTTTTAGATGATTATATTAAGATTGAGAATGTTATGTGAAAGTCAGGGGTTGAATTGAGATCGCCTTTACCTTATAAACGCCCACAGATCCTTCCTAAGCTGTATACAATCTGCTAATGATTGCCAGCATAAACTGTCAAAATGCGACATGATCAGCAAGAGGTTAAAGAACTTGTCCATATTTATCTTCCCAATATTCCCTCTCTCCCACCACCTTATAGTAAATTAAATCAACTAACCTGTGTAGTGAACAAACACGATGGACAAAAATCTTGGTAGCCAGTAGGTTCCTCCCTCCCATCCATCATTAAAACTTGACTTCCCCCACTTCTGCTTCATGTCCACAGCTTCTCCCAAACCAACCTGGAAGCGTAGGATGGCTTAGATATACAATTTGATTTTATCAAGCTATTGTACTCCATAAAGATTAATGCAAATTTTATTTAAGGTAGTAAGTGTCAATATTTGCAAAATAACTAGAAGAATCTACGAAGACACTCACCAAAATTCAGCCGAAGTCTGTTCCTGTACATGCTTACCAATTGTTCCATATCCCTCGGGCATCCAAACCATACATCTGGATTTCCATATGGGTAAAGTCTAGGGTCAAGTCAGGCTGTTCTTTGCCGAGGCACTCATCCCCATACCTTTGCGCTTTGAAGCCTGTGGTGGGTAAGGTATCCAGGGTCAACTACAGAAACTACAGGTTACCACGGTTAACCTGCCCAGATGACAGATATCAACTCCAGGTTCCTATTTACTGCTAGGTCAACAGAGGCATCGGGTGTTAACAGACTTGCCCAATTGTCTTGTCCTGCCTGTAAATTGAACCCAGGCCCTCTGTTGCAGTCTGACTCATTAACCAATGCACCACAGGACAGTTCATCCACGTCTGTTTGGACATTATAACTTCACCATATTGTCTTAATTGGTCATCAGTGTGTCTGTCATTCCACCACTTTTCCAGTTTTTATTCCATGGACACATCTCTACCACATTGTCACAATAAGTCATCTCCACCAGTCAACAGGTGTATCTCCAGGTTCTGTGCCCTCTAATATTGTTATGATCAGTATGAGCGCCCCCAGGCTCAATATACTGTATAGTCCACCACCACCCCCACCTTACTGTCACTATATTGTCCACCACCATCACCATACTGTCACTATATTGTCCACCACCACCACCGCCATACTGTCACTATATTGTCCACCACCACCAGCATACTGTCACTATATTGTCCACCACCACCATCGCTATACTGTCACTATATTGTCCACCACCACCACCACCATACTGTCACTATATTGTCCACCACCACCGCCATACTGTCACTATATTGTCCACCACCACCAGCATACTGTCACTATATTGTCCACCACCACCACCACCATACTGTCACTATATTGTCCACCACCACCACCGCCATACTGTCACTATATTGTCCACCACCACCAGCATACTGTCACTATATTGTCCACCACCACCGCCATACTGTCACTATATTGTCCACCACCACCACCGCTATACTGTCACTATATTGTCCACCACCACCACCATACTGTCACTATATTGTCCACCACCACCACCATACTGTCACTATATTGTCCACCACCACCACCATACTGTCACTATATTGTCCACCACCACCGCCATACTGTCACTATATTGTCCACCACCACCAGCATACTGTCACTATATTGTCCACCACCACCATCGCTATACTGTCACTATATTGTCCACCACCACCACCATACTGTCACTATATTGTCCACCACCACCACCGCCATACTGTCACTATATTGTCCACCACCACCGCCATACTGTCACTATATTGTCCACCACCACCACCACCACCATACTGTCACTATATTGTCCACCACCACCACCATACTGTCACTATATTGTCCACCACCACCACCACCATACTGTCACTATATTGTCCACCACCACCATACTGTCACTATATTGTCCACCACCACCACCATACTGTCACTATATTGTCCACCACCACCACCACCATACTGTCACTATATTGTCCACCACCACCACCAGCATACTGTCACTATATTGTCCACCACCACCAGCATACTGTCACTATATTGACCACCACCACCATACTGTCACTATATTGTCCACCACCACCACCATACTGTCACTATATTGTCCACCACCACCGCCATACTGTCACTATATTGTCCACCACCACCGCCATACTGTCACTATATTGTCCACCACCACCACCGCCATACTGTCACTATATTGTCCACCACCACCAGCATACTGTCACTATATTGTCCACCACCACCGCCATACTGTCACTATATTGTCCACCACCACCAGCATACTGTCACTATATTGTCCACCACCACCGCCATACTGTCACTATATTGTCCACCACCACCAGCATACTGTCACTATATTGTCCACCACCACCATCGCTATACTGTCACTATATTGTCCACCACCACCACCACCACCACCATACTGTCACTATATTGTCCACCACCACCACCGCTATACTGTCACTATATTGTCCACCACCATACTGTCACTATATTGTCCACCACCATCATACGTCAATACATTGTCCACCACCACCATCATACTGCCCACCACCACCATACTGTCACTATTATCCACCATCACCACCACCATAATGTCACTATTGTCCACCACCACCACCAAACTGTCAATCCCTTCCTTCCTTCCTTCCAATCCCATCTCCACCCCTTCCTTCCCTTCCAGACACCACCCCTTCCAGTCTCCACCCCTTCCTTCCCTTCCAGTCACCACCCCTTCCAGTCACCACCCCTTCCTTCCCTTCTAGTCACCACCCCTTCCTTCCCTTCCAGTCACCACCCCTTCCTTCCCTTCCAGTCACCACCCCTTCCTTCCCTTCCTGTCACCACCCCTTCCTTCCTTCCCTTCCAGTCACCACCCCTTCCTTCCTTCCCTTCCAGTCACCACCCCTTCCTTCCTTCCCTTCCAGTCACCACTCCTTCCTTCCTTCCCTTCCAGTCACCACCCCTTCCTTCCTTCCCTTCCAGTCACCACCCTTCCTTCCTTCCCTTCCAGTCACCACCCCTTCCTTCCTTCCCTTCCAGTCACCACCCCTTCCTTCCTTCCCTTCCAGTCACCACCCCTTCCTTCCTTCCCTTCCAGTCATCACCCCTTCCTTCCTTCCCTTCCAGTCACCACCCCTGCCTTCCCTTCCCTTTCAGTCGCCACCCCTTCCTTCCTTCCTTCCCTTCCAGTCACCACCCCTTCCTTCCTTCCCTTCCAGTCACCACCCCTTCCTTCCTTCCCTTCCAGTCACCACCCCTTCCTTCCTTCCCTTCCAGTCACCACCCCTTCCTTCCTTCCCTTCCAGTCACCACCCCTTCCTTCCTTCCCTTCCAGTCACCACCCCTTCCAGTCACCACGACTTCCTTCCTTCCCTTCCATTCACCACCCCTTCCTTCCCTTCCAGTCACCACCCCTTCCTTCCTTCCCTTCCAGTCACATCCCCTTCCTTCTTTCACTCCCTATCTCCACCCCTTCCTTCCCTTCCAGTCACCACCCCTTCCTTCCCGTTACCACCCCTTCCTTCCCTTCCAGTCACCATCCCTTCCTTCCCTTCCAGTCACCACCCCTTCCTTCCCGTCACCACCCCTTCCTTCCTTCCCTTCCAGTCTCCACCCCTTCCTTCCCTTACCTTCCAGTCACCACCCCTTCCTTCCCTTCCAGTCACCACCCCTTCCTTCCCTTCCAGTCACCACCCCTTCCTTCCCTTCCAGTCACCACCCCTTCCTTCCCTTCCAGTCACCACCCCTTCCTTCCCTTCCAGTCACCACCCCTTCCTTCCCTTCCAGTCACCACCCCTTCCTTCCCTTTCCAGTCACCACCCCTTCCTTCCCTTCCAGTCACCACCCCTATCTCCACCTATTCCTTCCCTCCCTTCTTATCTCCACCCCTTTCTTCCAGTCCCCACCCCTTCCAGTCACCATCCCTTCCTTCCTTCCCGCCTCCACCCCTTCCTTCCGTCCTTCCCGCCTCTACCCCTTCCTTCCTTCCCGTCTCTACCCCTTAATCCGTCCTTCCCGCCTCTACCCCTTAATCCGACCTTCCCGCCTCTACCCTTCCGTCCTTCCCGCCTCTACCCCCTTCCGTCCTTCCCGCCTCTACCCCTTAATCCGTCCTTCCCGCCTCTACCCCTTAATCCGTCCTTCCCGCCTCTACCCCTTAATCCGTCCTTCCCGCCTCTACCCCTTAATCCTCCTTCCCCCTTCCCGCCTCTGCCCCTTAATCCGTCCTTCCGTCCCCGCCTCTTCTACCCCTTAATTCCGTCCTTCCCTTCCCGCCTCTGCCCCCTTTAATCCGTCCTTCCCGCCTCTGCCCCTTAATCCGTCCTTCCCGCCTCTACCCCTTTCCGTCCTTCCCCCGCTCTTACCCCTTCCCGTCTTCCCGCCTCTGCCCCTTAATCCGTCCTTCCCGCCTCTACCCCTTCCGTCCTTCCCTTCCCGCCTCTACCCCTTAATCCGTCCTTCCCGCCTCTACCCCTTTCCGTCCTTCCCGCCTCTACCCCTTCCGTCCTTCCCGCCTCTGCCCCTTAATCCGTCCTTCCCGCCTCTACCCCTTTCCGTCCTTCCCGCCTCTACCCCTTAATCCGTCCTTCCCGCCTCTGCCCCTTAATCCGTCCCTTCCCGCCTCTACCCCTTAATCCGTCCTTCCCGCCTCTACCCCTTATTCCGTCCTTCCCGCCTTTCCGCCTCTACCCCTTAATCCGTCCTTCCCGCCTCTACCCCTTCCTTCCTTCCCGCCTCTACCCCTTAATCCGTCCTTCCCGCCTCTACCCCTTAATCCGTCCTTCCCGCCTCTACCCCTTAATCCGTCCTTCCCCCCTCTACCCCTTCCGTCCTTCCCGCCTCTACCCCTTAATCCGTCCTTTCCGCCTCTTCCCCTTAATCCGTCCTTCCCGCCTCTACCCCTTAATCCGTCCTTCCCGCCTCTACCCCTTAATCCGTCCTTCCCGCCTCTACCCCTTAATCCGTCCTTCCCGCCTCTACCCCTTAATCCGTCCTTCCCGCCTCTACCCCTTCCGTCCTTCCCGCCTCTACCCCTTCCGTCCTTCCCGTCTCTACCCCTTAATCCGTCCTTCCCGCCTCTGCCCCTTAATCCGTCCTTCCCCGCCTCTACCCCTTAATCCGTCCTTTCCCGCCTCTACCCCTTTCCGTCCTTCCCGCCTCTACCCCTTAATCCGTCCTTCCCGCCTCTGCCCCTTAATCCGTCCTTCCCGCCTCTGCCCCTTAATCCGTCCTTCCCGCCTCTGCCCCTTAATCCGTCCTTCCCGCCTCTACCCCTAATCCGTCCTTCCCGCCTCTACCCCTTAATCCGTCCTTCCCGCCGCCTCTGCCCCTTAATCCGTCCTTCCCGCCTCTGCCCCTTAATCCGTCCTTCCCGCCTCTACCCCTTAATCCGTCCTTCCTCCCGCCTCTACCCCTTAATCCGTCCTTCCCGCCTCTACCCTTAATCCGTCCTTCCCGCCTCTACCCCTTAATCCGTCCTTCCCGCCTCTACCCCTTAATCCGTCCTTCCCGCCTCTACCCCTTAATCCGTCCTTCCCGCCTCTACCCCTTCCGTCCTTCCCGCCTCTACCCCTTAATCCGTCCTTCCCGCCTCTACCCCTTCCGTCCTTCCCGCCTCTACCCCTTCCGTCCTTCCCGCCTCTACCCCTTCCGTCCTTCCCGCCTCTACCCCTTCCGTCCTTCCCGTCTCTACCCCTTCCGTCCTTCCCGTCTCTACCCCTTCCGTCCTTCCCGTCTCTACCCCTTCCTTCCTTCCCGTCTCTACCCCTTCCTTCCTTCCCGTCTCTACCCCTTCCTTCCCTCCTTCCCGTCTCTACCCCTTCCCTCCTTCCCGTCTCTACCCCTTCCCTCCTTCCCGTCTCTACCCCTTCCCTCCTTCCCGTCTCTACCCCTTCCCTCCTTCCCCTCTCTTCCCCTTTCCTTCCTTCCCCTCTCTACCCCTTCCTTCCTTCCCCTCTCTCCCTTCCTTCCTTCCCCTCTCTACCCCTTCCTTCCTTCCCCTCTCTACCCCTTCCTTCCTTCCCGTCTCTACCCCTTCCTTCCTTCCCGTCTCTACCCCTTCCTTCCTTCCCGTCTCTACCCCTTCCTTCCTTCCCGTCTCTACCCCTTCCTTCCTTCCCCTCTCTTCCCCTTCCTTCCTTCCCGTCTCTACCCCTTCCTTCCTTCCCGTCTCTACCCCCTTCCTTCCTTCCCGTCTCTACTCTACCCCTTCCTTCCTTCCCGTCTCTAGCCCTTAATTCTTCCTTCCCGTCTCTACCCCTTCCTTCCTTCCCGTCTCTACCCCTTCCTTCCTTCCCGTCTCTACCCCTTCCTTCCTTCCCGTCTCTACCCCTTCCTTCCTTCCCGTCTCTACCCCTTCCTTCCTTCCCGTCTCTACCCCTTCCTTCCTTCCCGTCTCTACCCCTTCCTTCCTTCCCGTCTCTACCCCTTCCTTCCTTCCCGTCTCTACCCCTACCTTCCTTCCCGTCTCTACCCCTACCTTCCTTCCCGTCTCTACCCCTTCCTTCCTTCCCGTCTCTACCCCTTCCTTCCTTCCCGTCTCTCTACCCCTTCCTTCCTTCCCGTCTCTACCCCTTCCTTCCTTCCCGTCTCTACCCCTTCCTTCCCTTCCAGTCACCACCCCTTCCTTCCATTCTAGTCACCAACCCTTCCTTCCATTCTAGTCACCAACCCTTCCTTCCATTCTAGTCACCAACCCTTCCTTCCATTCTAGTCACCAACCCTTCCTTCCGTTCCAGTTACCACCCCTTCCTTCCTTCCTTCCCTTCCAGTCACCAACCCCTTTCTTCCATCCCTTCCAGTCACCACCCCGTCCTTCCCTTCCAGTCTCCACCCCTTCCTGCCCTTCCAGTCACCACCCCTTCCTTCCCTTCTAGTCTCCACCCCTTCCTTCCCTTCTAGTCTCCACCCCTTCCTTCCCTTCCAGTCACCACCCCTTCCTTTCCTTCCAGTCACCACCTCTTCCTTCACTTCCAGTCACCACCCCTTCCTTCCTTTCCCTTCCAGTCACCACCATTTCCTTCCTTCCCTTCTAGTCACTACCCCATCCTTCCCTTCCCTTCCAGTCACCACCCCTTCCTCCCTTCCCTTCCAGTCACCACCCCTTCCTTCCTTCTCTTCCAGTCACCACCCCTTCCTTCCTTCCAGTCACCACCCCTGCCTTCCCTTCCCTTTCAGTCGCCACCCCTTCCTTCCTTCCTTCCCTTCCAGTCACCACCTCTTCCTTCCTTCCCTTCCAGTCACCACCCCTTCCTTCCTTCCTTCCTTCCCTTCCAGTCACCACCCCTTCCTTCCCTTCCAGTCACCACGACTTCCTTCCTTCCCTTCCATTCACCACCCCTTCCTTCCCTTCAGTCACTACCCCTTCCTTCCTTCCAGTCACCACCCTTCCTTCCTTCCCTTCCAGTCTCCACCTCTTCCTTCCCTTCCAGTCACCACTCCTTCCTTCCTTCACTTCCAGTCACCACCCCTTTCCTGCACTTCCAGTCTCCACCCCTTCCTTCTTTCACTTCCAGTCTCTACCCCTTCCTTCACTTCCGGTCTCCACCCCTTCTTTCCTTCACTTCCAGTCTCCACCCCTTCCTTCCTTCACTTCCAGTCTCCACCCCTTCCTTCCTTCACTCCCAGTCTCCACCCTTTCCTTCCTTCACTTCCAGTCTCCACCCCTTCCTTCCTTCACTTCCAGTCTCCACCCCTTCCTTCCTTCACTTCCAGTCTACACCCCTTCCTTCCTTCACTTCCAGTCTACACCCCTTCCTTCTTCCTTCACTTCCAGTCTCCACCCTTCCTTCCCTTCCAGTCTCCACCCTTCCTTCCATTCCTTTCCAGTCACCACCCCTTCCCTCTTTCACTTCCAGTCACCAACCCTTCCTTCATCTCCAGTCTCCACCCTTTCCTTCACTTCCAGTCTCCACCCTTTCCTTCACTTCCAGTCTCCACCCTTTCCTTCACTTCCAGTCTCCACCCTTTCCTACACTTCGTCTCCACCCTTCCTTCCCTTCCAGTTACCACCCTTCCAGTCTCCACCCTTCCTTCCATTCCTTTCCAGTCACCACCCCTTCCCTCTTTCACTTCCAGTCACCAACCCTTCCTTCATCTCCAGTCTCCACCCTTTCCTTCACTTCCAGTCTCCACCCTTTCCTTCACTTCCAGTCTCCACCCTTTCCTTCACTTCCAGTCTCCACCCTTTCCTTCACTTCCAGTCTCCACCCTTTCCTTCACTTCCAGTCTCCACCCTTTCCTTCCTTCGAGTCTCCACCCTTTCCTTCACTTCCAGTCTCCACCCTTTCCTTCACTTCCAGTCTCCACCCTTTCCTTCACTTCCAGTCTCCACCCTTTCCTTCACTTCCAGTCTCCACCCTTTCCTACCCTTCCAGTCTCCACCCCTTCCTTCCCTTCCAGTCTCCACCCCTTCCTTCCCTTCCAGTCTCCACCCCTTCCTTCCCGTCCCCTCTCCCCCCCTTCCTTCCCTTCCAGTCTCCACCCCTTCCAGTCTCCACCCCTTCCAGTCTCCACCCCTTCCAGTCTCCACCCCTTCCAGTCTCCACCCCTTCTTTCCCTTCCAGTCACCACCCCTTCCTTCCTTCCTTACCTTCCAGTCACCACCCCTTCCCTCCTTCACTTCCAGTCTCCACCCCTTCCTTCCCTTCCAGTCACCACCTCTTCCTTCCTGCCCTTCCAGTCTCCACCCCTTCTTTCCCTTCCAGTCACCACCCTTTCTTTCCTTCCAGTCACCACCCCTTCCTTCCTTCCAGTCACCACCCCTTCCTTCCTTCCTTCCATTCCAGTCACCACCCCTTCCTTCCTTCCTTCCATTCCAGTCACCACCCCTTCCCTCCCAGTCACCACCCCTTCCTTCCCTTCCAGTCTCCACCCCTTCTTTCCTTCCCTTCCAGTCACCACCCTTCCTTCCCTTCCAATCACCACCCTTCCTTCCTTCCTTTCCATTCATCACCCCTTTCTTCCTTCCTTTCCAGTCACCACCCTTCCTTCCTTCCCTTCCAGTCACCACCCTTCCTTCCTTCCTTCCCTTCCAGTCACCATCCTTCCTTCCTTCCCTGCCAGTCACCATCCTTCCTTCCTTCCCTTCCAGTCTCCACCCCTTCCTTCCTTCCCTTCCAGTCTCCATCCCTTCCTTCCTTCCCTTCCAGTCTCCACCCCTTCCTTCCTTCCCTTCCAGTCTCCACCCCTTCCTTCCTTCCCTTCCAGTCTCCACCCCTTCCTTCCCTTCCAGTCTCCACCCCTTCCTCCCTTCCCTTCCAGTCACCACCCCTTCCTTCCTTCCCTTCCAGTCACCACCCCTTCCTTCCCTTCCAGTCACCACCCCTTCCTTCCCTTCCAGTCACCACCCTTCCTTCCCTCCCAGTCACCACCCTTCCTTCCCTCCCAGTCACCACCCCTTCCTTCCCTTCCAGTCTCCACCCCTGCCTTCCTTCCCTTCCAGTCACCACCCCTGCCTTCCCTGCCAGTCACCACCCCTTCCCTTCCATTCCAGTCACCATCCCTTCCAGTCTCCACCCCTGCCTTCCTTCCCTTCCAGTCACCAACCCTGCCTTCCCTTCCCAGTCTCCACCCTTTTCCGGTCTCCACCCCTTCCCACCCTTCCTGGTCTCCACCCTTTCCCTCCCTTCCCGGTCTCCACCCTTTCCCTCCCTTCCCGGTCTCCACCCCTTCCCTCCCTTTCCGGTCTCCACCCCTTCCCAGTCTCCACCCTCCCTTCGCGTCTCCACCCCTTCCTGGTCTCCACTCCTTAACTCTCTTCCCGGTCTCCACTTCTTCCCTCCCTTCCCGGTCTCCACTCCTTCCCGGTCTCTACTCCTTCCCTCCCTTCCCGGTCTCCTCTCCTTCCCTCCTTTCCCAGTCTCCACTCCTTCCCTCCCTTCCCGGTCTCCACTCCTTCCTCTTCCCTCCCTTCCCGGTCTCCACTCCTTCCCTCCCGGTCTCCACTCTTTCCCTCCCTTCCCGGTCTCCACTCCTTCCCTCCCTTCCCGGTCTCCACTCCTTCCCTCCCTTCCCGGTCTCCAATCCTTCCCTCCCTTCCCGGTCTCCACTCCTTCCCTCCCTCTACTCCTTCCCTCCCTTCCCAGTCTCCACTCCTTCCCTCCCTTCCCAGTCTCCACTCCTTCCCTCCCTTCCCAGTCTCCACTCCTTCCCTCCCTTCCCACTCTCTACTCCTTCCCTCCCTTCCCGGTCTCCACTCCTTCCCTCCCTTCCCAGTCTCCACTCCTTCCCTCCCTTCCCGGTCTCCACTCCTTCCCTCCCTTCCCGGTCTCCAGTCCTTCCCTCCCTTCCCGGTCTCCAGTCCTTCCCTCCCTTCCCGGTCTCCAGTCCTTCCCTTCCTTCCAGGTCTCCACCCCTTCCCTTCCTTCCAGGTCTCCACCCCTTCCTTCCCTTCCAGTCACCACCGCTGCCTTCCCTTCCAGTCACCACCCCTGGCTTCCCTTCCAGTCACCACCCCTGCCTTCCCTTCCCGTCACCACCCCTGCCTTCCCTTCCCGTCACCACCCCTGCCTTCCCTTCCCGTCACCACCCCTGCCTTCCCTTCCCGTCACCACCCCTGCCTTCCCTTCCAGTCACCACCCCTTCCCTTCCATTCCAGTCACCATCCCTTCCAGTCTCCACCCCTGCCTTCCTTCCCTTCCAGTCACCAACCCTACCTTCCCTTCCCAGTCTCCACCCCTTTCCGGTCTCCACCCCTTCCCACCCTTCCTGGTCTCCACCCTTTCCCTCCCTTCCCGGTCTCCACCCTTTCCCTCCCTTCCCGGTCTCCACCCCTTCCCTCCCTTCCCGGTCTCCACCCCTTCCCAGTCTCCACCCTCCCTTCCCGTCTCCACCCCTTCCTGGTCTCCACTCCTTAACTCTCTTCCCGGTCTCAACTCCCATCCCGGTCTCAACTCTCATCCCGGTCTCCACTTCTTCCCTCCCTTCCCGGTCTCCACTCCTTCCCGGTCTCCACTCCTTCCCGGTCTCCACTCCTTCCCGGTCTCCACTCCTTCCCGGTCTCCACTCCTTCCCGGTCTCCACTCCTTCCCTCCCTTCCCGGTCTCCACTCCTTCCCTCCCTTCCGGGTCTCCACTCCTTCCCGGTCTCCACTCCTTCCCTCCCTTCCCGGTCTCCACTCCTTCCCTCCCTTCCCGGTCTCCACTCCTTCCCTCCCTTCCCGGTCTCCACTCCTTCTCCTCCTCCCTCCCTTCCCGGTCCACTCCTTCCCTCTCCTCCTCCCTTCCCGGTCTCCACTCCTTCCCTCCCTTCCCGGTCTCCACTCCTTCCCTCCCTTCCCGGTCTCCACTCCTTCCCTCCCTTCCCGGTCTCCACTCCTTCCCTCCCTTCCCGGTCTCCACTCCTTCCCTCCCTTCCCGGTCCCCACTCCTTCCCTCCCTTCCCGGTCTCCACTCCTTCCCTCCCTTCCCGGTCTCCACTCCTTCCCTCCCTTCCCGGTCTCCACTCCTTCCCTCCCTTCCCGGTCTCCACTCCTTCCCTCCCTTCCCGGTCTCCACTCCTTCCCTCCCTTCCCAGTCTCCACTCCTTCCCAGTCTCCACTCCTTCCCTCCCTTCCCAGTCTCCACTCCTTCCCTCCCTGCCCGGTCTCCACTCCTTCCCTCCCTTCCCGGTCTCCACCCCTTCCCTCCCTTCCCGGTCTCCACCCCTTCCCTCCCTTCCCGGTCTCCACCCCTTCCCTCCCTTCCCGGTCTCCACCCCTTCCCTCCCTTCCCGGACACCAACCCTTCCCTCCCTTCCAGTCACCACCCCTTGCCTTCCTTCCAGGTCACCACCCCTTCCTTCCGTCACCACCCCTGCCTTCCCTTCCCGTCACCACCCCTGCCTTCCCTTCCCGTCACCACCCCTGCCTTCCCTTCCCGTCACCACCCCTGCCTTCCCTTCCCGTCACCACCCCTGCCTTCCCTTCCCGTCACCACCCCTGCCTTCCCTTCCCGTCACCACCCCTGCCTTCCCTTCCCGTCACCACCCCTGCCTTCCCTTCCCGTCACCACCCCTGCCTTCCCTTCCCGTCACCACCCCTGCCTTCCCTTCCCGTCACCACCCCTGCCTTCCCTTCCCGTCACCACCCCTGCCTTCCCTTCCCGTCACCACCCCTGCCTTCCCTTCCAGTAACTACCCCCTCCTTCCCTTCCAGTCACCACCCCTTTCTTCCCTTCCAGTCACCACCCCTTCCTTCCCTTCCCAGTCTCCACCCCTTCCCGGTCTCCAGCCCTTCGCCTTTTTCTAATCATCATATCATAATCATCAACCACCCATTAATGAACTAAAACACCGGAAACACAGATATAGTCCAGGGCATCTCTCCACCATCACCTGTGAATGAGACAAAGCATTA
The DNA here is from genome assembly GCA_032716605.1 of Paralithodes platypus. NCBI lineage: Eukaryota > Metazoa > Arthropoda > Malacostraca > Decapoda > Lithodidae > Paralithodes > Paralithodes platypus. The sequence goes on along the minus strand of CM064533.1, from coordinate 48,537,131 downwards.
GTTCCAGTTCAAGGAAAGTTTGAATACACCCTAAGCTATTCAAGGGACAGGACAGGGGTAGAAAGAGACAGGCAACTCAAATAGTGGGAAAGAAGATGGTTCGTGGTAGAGACAGGCGAGAAGATTTTAACACTCACAGTTGCAGAAGTGTTGGTTGTGGGTGGTTTGAGGAGCATAGCTCAAGTAGGTTGACAACTTGTTATGTGCAGCTGAAGTAATTGATATCCTCTTGTGATAGCTTGAAGTGATGAGGCCTCTCCATTAGACTCCCACTACGACAATTTTAAGCTTTCTCGGCAAGATTAAAGACTATGTAATATATGTATCATCCCAGTGAACACAATCAAACGTGCAGAGACAAGTACACTATTTGATCATTCTTTAAACCCAGTATAGGCTTTAGAATCCTATTGCCGATAGCAGACAATGTTACAAATACCCCTACCCATATTGCCGATACCAGACAATGTTACACCAAAACCTTTACCCATATTGCCGATAAGACAATGTTACACCAAAACCTCAAACCATATTGCCGATAACAGACAATGTTACACCAGAACCTGAAGTGACCACTGGGATGGTACTTTCAAATTAAACAAGATATTCCAATCCTTCTGGAGACTATAGAGAAAGCTTAGATTGTCGTAGCACGGTCTAACCTCATTACCTGGAAAGAAAACAAAAGTTAGAACATTTATCATCCACACTGCTATATCCATTATACATAGGCTACGATACATATTTTATCAATATATTTAATAGTACTTTATATTCTAATCAGGGGTAGAACATTGTTAAATATCTTTTTGCAAGGCAAAATTAAATTTTAACTTTAACCCACTGGACCCCAGCGACGCACATTATGCGTCGCTTATGTATGTAACGCACAGTCCCAGTGACGCAACGGTTACGTCCGCCTTAATTAATCTTGTCCTAGGACACCTAAAGGGTTCAGATTTGTATGAGAACTACGTTAGGACCCCACGGAATAATACCGATGGTTGGCAACCCTCCCAGTCCAGCCGTGTGCGTGTGGGCGCGAGAGATTTTCCATTATATTGCCTACCCATCACCCCATGTTAATTGTGAATTTTGCCCACTCCCCAGGACCCCCAAATGACCAAGGTTAGCAGTTTTCAGTTGTTTTTCCTTCATTACTAACTCATCCCATGTGTTTTCAGGAAAAACACAAAATTGACAAGAGACTGGTTCTGGATGGTACATTTTCATTAAAAATGCTTGGGGTCCAGTGGGTTAAATTTATAAAGTTTGTTCAGTTCACTCGTGATGATCAAGGCTAAGTTTCCATTTTCACTTTCACCAATTTTAGGTGAGGTTGAATAGTCAGTCTATGGAGAATATCAGCTCATTTATGTATTTGGGCAGTGTGTTGAGTAAAGATGGGAGTAAGGATGAAGAAGTGTGGGAGAGGGTGCAACAGGGGAAGAGGGTTGTAGGAATGCTGTAAGCAGTAACAAGAAATAAGGTGGTCAGCATGGAAGTGAAGTCCTTGCAGGATAGTGTGGTAATCCCGACATTGACGTACGGGAGTCAAGCATGGAAGTTGTTGGAGAAACTAATAGCGAGAAGGGTGGAAAAGAGTTACATGGAGGGATACACAGACAAATGAGGAAGTACGAGAGCGGTGTGGTGTGGATGTAGATGTGCTGGAAAGTGTGAAAAGGAACACCTAGAGATGGTTCCGCCACGTATGGGAAGCGAGAGAATGACTAAGAGTGTACGAGAATGAAGTGAAAGCACAAAGAGGTGGAAGGATGGGAGTTAAGTATGTGCGTGAAAGCGGTGCTGGATAAGAGGAGGGTTGTCAACTGACTGGGGACGAGGTACACATGGGGGTTATTCGTTTGTGGCCAACCCTTCGGGTATCACTGCGTCCGACAATAGATTGAAAATGCATTTCCAGTGGTTGAAACAAATGTTTATATGACTTTTACATTATTATTATGTAATAGGGCTTCAAATGTCAGAACAAATTTGTGGTAGTTTCGGTAATAAGTACCAAATATTACATTCAAAACTAGGTTACTGTGTTACTCGACTGAAAAATGCAAAATCCGAGCCAAATTTAATCAAAACGTGGCTCGGGTTTTATGGGTTTGCATTTTGAGAAAACTAACCAAATTTCGAAATTAGCTTAGCGTCTTCTTAGACTTAAAAATTACAATATCCGAGCCAAAATGTTGCCAAAACTTGCCTCTGGTTTTTATGGCATTCAAAACCTTTCCCTGATCGCCATAATCCTTGCTACTATCTGAAAACCGTGATGATGGGGAAAACGTTTTCAGAGTTTTTGTAATTAAATCAAAACACTAAATTGATGAAAATTACCAAAAACAAAACTCTGGGAAAAATAGCGACATTTAAATAAAACATTTCCAAATTTTCTGGTACGAAAAGAAATTGTTACGCTTGCTATTTATGATAATTTGAAGACAGGCCTTAGTTTTAAAACTACCTAATATCACTGCTTCGCCAATCTATCAATAGGTTATCTGTTTTTTAAGTCTATTTTTCACTGAAACATTAAAACTTTTTGGTGCGATTTTAATTTAGTAGCTGGCACTTTACAGGTAGGCTACCACCACAGACTCAAGAGTTTGTTTTAGGTTTCCACGAGAAAATCTCGTGTTGCCTCCTTAACCCTCAACCGACGGTGAACATCATAATATTATGACGGGAGAGAGAATATTGGCCACCCCTACGGTGCCCATCATATGACGGGTGCCATTTTGAGGAAGTTATGAGCTCTGAGAGAGAGTCTGGGCGTTGGGAGGACGATAGCTGGGCTTGGACCGCTCGTCACCACCTAAGAGCCGTCACTGACACGTAGTATGCCTCATCCCCACCGCTGTAACTAGCACGACAAGGGAAATACATGCGAGAATTACCTTATTTTAGGGTATTTTCACCCCCAGTTACGCGATCGCTGCAGGATAACCCGTGGTCGTTGGCAAGCTATTATTGCCCTTTCATGGATATATAATTTTATTATGCTCTGGCTCTTTTTTATGCATTAAAAAGAGCATGGAATGAAGCTAGTTTTCGGTAAATATACCCGACCAGCAATACGGCCATGTACACAACCATGCCTGCTTTTAGGGAGTTAATTGAATCATTTGGAAAATCTAACTTTTAGGAGCAATCACGATTTTAGCAACTATTTTATAATGTTTTCCTTCAGATACAGTGGTGTTATAGGTAACATTGTGTTAGTGGGTGTACCGTCCGTTTTGCTTACATAGTTAGTCGCACGCTCTTAGTTACATTCTCATCTAATTTGACTGCTGTTATTTGCCCCGGCTGGTAATATTTATGATTATGACAATATGTCATGAAGGGGTGAGGCCATTATTGTATCCAACGGCCACGTGTTGGGTAAATGGTTTTGTGACCGGCTGTGGGAAACAATAATGGTTTGAGAGGGGGGGGGGGGGGGCAAAGCCCCAATAACATTGTTATCATCGTATAATTATATTACCAGTTGGGGCAATTAACAGCAGTCAAATTATACGCCAATGTAACTGCGAGCATGCTACTATGTAAACAAAGTGGAAGGTACGCCAGCTAACAACTCTTACCGTGTTATATACAGAGGATCGTGGGAAATTACGATAATAATTTCCGAAACTACCACTAATTTTGTATCAATATTTGAAGGTTACTATAGAATAAGGATGTTGCAAAGATCATTAAAATTTGTTTTAACCACCGGAAATAAATTGTATGTGCACTATATAAAGCACTGTAAAAAAAACTCAATAATTCTCATTATTGACGGTGGTAAAACTCTTAAGCCCAATTACTAGCAAAATAGATGTGGATTTCAGTAAGTCACAACAAGTCATAGGGTGGCAAGGGGGAGGCAAAGCCTCCACTTAAACCACTCTCAAAATTACATATATCCCAGTGGTTTAAGATCGTTGAATAATGGAGATAAAATTGGTAAATATTACCGATCCGCAACAATGTAGGTAAAAATTTATTTACAATGGCATGTGAATATTCATTTTTTCCAAGATATTCATATAGGTTTTAATTGGGGGAACAAATTTTATGCATCGTTAGTAAACAAATCTTGGATATTTTAATCTGGGGGAAGAACCCAGATTCCATGCTGGCACTCACGTTCCTGTCTATTTTAACTGCTGTGGGATACAAACAGTTTGAGGGGGAGCTTTGCCCCCCTCACCCCCCATGGCTTATTGTTAACATATATATTGCCAGCAGGGGGCAAATCACAGTTTTATATAAAATCCAAGATATAAAATTAATCCAAGATTTCACTAGAAACTTTGGGAAACTGGGCTTTTCCCCCCAGATTAAAAAAATCCAAGATTTGTTTACTAATAAATTAAATTATATTTTCTTCCAATTAAAATATATGAAAAGCTTGGAAAAATAGGAATCTTCACATGCAATTGAAAATATATTTTTACCTACACTGTTGTAGATCAGTATATTATTAACCAAAAACATTTTCTGGGGATTTTAACTAATTTCAACTACTGTATAATGATGAAAACTACCTATGACCAAAAAGCAAAACCATGGGAAAATTAGTGGTAGTTTCAGTAACATTTTCTAAAATTAGTATTTACCCATTATTAACACTTACGCTGCGGGCATATTTGAGCTATTTAGGGCATATTCAGGCACTCCTGAATGATTAATCAAGTGTCTGCATGAAATGAAATGTGTTCAGCCAAAAACTAAACTAAAATAGCTTCAAAATGACACTATAATGAGTTTCGTAGCTTACGGGATTCACCCGCAGCGCCACCATAGACGTTGGGGAAAACTCGCTATTTATTAGAAATGTAGCGTTTTTTTGCCTTGGGCAGCACTGCTGAGACCCGGGGCAGGGGTCTCAGTGCACGGATGGACGTGCTGGCGGCCGGAGGTGGTCCCTTCGCGCTCCCGCTCACTGACACTATTTATACTGCTTTAACAGGCTTTAAAAGCCTTTAAAGTGCTGAAAATTGCCAAGGCGTTCCAGAACGTCTCGCACAGGACAAGGGTTAATCAATCTTAAAACATGCCCCCACTGGGAGGGCTATGACGATTAGGAAGAATGTTGGCTTGAAGACTATAGTAAAGTCATGTTTACATACGTCGATCACCGCGGTTAAGTTTGTGTCTATTTTGAGGTATATTTTTCCCGGTTATTTGTCCCCTGCTGGCAATATATATGATGATGACAATATGTTATGAGGGGGCGAGGGGGACATATTATTGTATCCAATGGCAGTGAAAATAGATGGGAACATGATAGCAAGCGTCAGACTCCGCCGCCGTCATGTTTACACGAGCGATCGCCGCAGTTAAATTCGCATTAATTTTGACTGAGATTTTGTCGGTAATTTGCTCCCTGCTAGCAATATATAGCAATATATATGGGGGGCACAGCCCCCCTCAACATATTGTATCCAACGGCAGTCAAAATAGACGGGAACATGATGGCAAGCGTACGCCGCCACTCCGCGTAGTGTAAACAATGTTGGCGGTATGCCCGAATTCCACATTCTACCCATAAGTTGTCCCCATGGAGGATTTGCGATAACAACTTCATGAAAAATGATATAACCTGTAAATCACAGTACCGCACATAAGCAAATTATTTGTTGTCTACTTTCCTCATTAAGGGTTGTGGTAGCTTTGTTTAAAATACTTTTACGCTCACTGTAATGTTCCCGTCTGTTTTTTTTCCAAAATTATACCACGGCCAGCTGTTATTTGCCCCCTGCTGACACTACAATATATATGATTATGACAATAAGTCATGGAGGGTGAGAGGGAGCAAAACCCCCTTGAACCTATTATTGTATCCCACTGCCGTTATATGTAAGCTAATGCAAATCCTCCATCACTGAATGATAAATAGTAAAACCCTATATTGCTTGAAAAAATCAAATAAAATCTTGGTACGTAAGCCTGCACAACTGATCTTGAGTGGTACCAGTAATACCAATCCTTTCTTGGCGGATATACTATCTACTCGCCAAATTTTATGAAAAACTTTGTATAACTTTTCAAGACAGGCTATCTTGTTTAAACTGACAAACCAGGCAAACACATAACCTTTGTGCAACTTAGTTGGCAGAGGTAATAATGGCAGAGGAGAAATAATGACCCCACAATCATATTTGTTAAAGGGGACAAAATATTACCAAAATTACTACTCATTTTCCCATAGTTTTTCTGTTTGGTTTTAGGTAGTTTTCATCACTATACAGTAGTTGAAATTAGCTACAATCACCGGAAAATTATTTTTCTCCATTATCCAACTATCTTAACACTTACGCTGCAGGCATATTTGGGCTATTTAGGGCATATTCAGGCACTCCTGAATTATTAATCAAGGATCTGCATTAAATGAACTGTATTCTGCCGAAAACTAAGCGAAAATAGCTTCAAAATGAGACCAGAACGAGCTTCGTAGGTAGCGGGGTTCACCCGCAGCGGTACCATAGACATGCGGGAAAACCGCTAATTATTAGGTCTCGCTCGCTCGGCAACACTGTTGTGAGACACCCGCGCTAGACACAGTCTCCTTCAGTGAGCGGCTTGCTGCTCTGAGGGTCGGAGGTGGGTCCCTCACGCTCCCGCCCACTGACACTATTTCTACGGCTTTTAAAGCCTGGAAATTGCTGTAAATTGCCAGGACATTCCGGAACGAGACCCGCAACCAATGGGTTAAAACCCTCAGATGTAGGTAATTTTTAAAGTACTGTAATAAAAAAAATAAAAAAAATATTATTACCTTGGGATACAATAGCCTTTGCCTCCCCTCACCTCCCGATGACCTATAGAAATCAGCACCTATTTTGCCAATAAAAAGGGTCAATATAAAGATCTTTTAATTAAATTGCTAAAAAAAAATAGATTGTTTTTATCTAGTTTATAGTTGTGTAAGGGTGTCTTGATGCGTGATAATACTGGGAAATACAGATTTACCCATTAAACAAAAATCTAAAAACACGCCTCTCCACTCGGAAAAAATCAGTATTTGGCCATAACCGTGTGCCGTGGGATACAAAATATGTTGAGGGGGCACCCCCCCCCCCCCCCCCCAGGATTTATTGAAATCCTCATATATTTAAACAGTAGGGGGGAAAAAACTAACTTTCCCCAACGCAAGACTGAGGATACACTCGCGACGGATGTAAATAAAGCCACCCGCCTCTTGCGAGGTGGGCGATAGGATATTTTAGTATAACTCCATTTATTTGTCACTAATTATTTTGACATATTTGAAGACCGATATGGAATCTATATGCTCTAAGCATCATATTAAAATTAGTTTCAACCCTCGGCAAAACCTATTAAAAAAAACGGTAACAACATATCTACCTACCATAAAACGGTTGTCAATACTCTCTTACGGCGCGGCTTTCAGCGACGCCATTTTTTCGTGAACTGGAGAGCTCTATCCCTCAACTTTTTTAATACTATCACGCCATCTGCCAACCCCCATTGGAAATACTAAGTTTCATTTCCCAACTACTGCGCAATACGTCACGAGACACTTCTGGATTCTTATTGGGTTTTTTTTGTCTGACCACGTCATTAAAGTCATAGATTATGTCACGCATACAACCAGCAACCTATCAGGTGAGTTAATTGACCTTGATTAAGTCATTGCACTGAACCAATCACAGATACACACCTTCATTGAAGTATCTCCTCACTTTAGTCATGGACGCCGCTTGTAGTGGTTGTTCACCCCTCCCACATTCAGTGAATATTGACACAACACGGAACAATAGTGCAGCCCTTAAGGTTTTTACTGGCATGCAAGGGCTAGTTTAGTATGCCACGTACTGAGTAGCCTACTATGAATCCGCTGTACCTGGCATGCAAGGGCTAGTTTAGTATGCCACGTACTGAGTACTATGAATCCGCTCTACCTGGCATGCAAGGGCTAGTTTAGTATGCCACGTACTGAGTACTATGAATCCGCTCTACCTGGCATGCAAGGGCTAGTTTAGTATGCCACGTACTGAGTACTATGAATCCGCTCTACCTGACATGCAAGGGCTAGTTTAGTATGCCACGTACCGAGTACTATGAATCCGCTCTGTTTAGTATCCCACGTACTGGGTCTAGGTTAGGTTAGGTTGGGTTGTTTGGTTTGGTTAAGGGGAGGTATTTAGTTTGTTCCCTAGACATCCATCAAGCTTAAAATTACACCCCCTTGAGTCCCTTTCAAGATAAATTTGTACATTTTTCGGTAGAAAAATGTCCCGGCCGAAGGCCGGTTCCTCTTAAATTACAGGCTCGCTATCGCCCGCCAGGATAAAATAGACACCTGAATGGCACAAAAGGTCTTAATATGGGGTGAAAGTTCTTAAAATCGCTAAACTAATGGGGCGAACGTCTTAAAATGTCAAAAGCAATGGGGCTAAACATGAGGGAGAAAGGGGTCAAGAAAAAAATCCCTCAAGTCGATATCTCCCCTTAATATACTAGGTCTCAGAAACAAGATTCGTAGTTGCGGTAGTATTTACAGATACACCCGAATACTAAATGGGCGGCGGCCCAACCGCATGGCACCGGTAAGGGTTAGTGTTGCATCCCACGTAGGCCTACTAGGTACTACGGACACATTGTAGGCGTTAGGTGTGGATTAGGCTTGTATCCAATGTACTACCGGTAGGTCTATGTTACTGGATATTGATGATTTAAATAAGTGCTACGTTTTCGATAAATCTGGTTATTTGGCTTTGCAATTAGCCTAGGGAAATCATGAGCCGATTTCCGACATTTCGTTAGTCTTTTTAGATTCTCAAAATAAGATCCAAGTTTTGCCAAAAATTGGCTCGGGTTTTCCAAAATTATGCTTGTTGGGGTTTGCAATTTAGGGAAACATGAGCCAAAATTCTAAATTAGGTTACTGTAATTTGTTTACTCTTAAAACTCTCAAAATCCGAGCCAAGTTTTGCCAAAACTTGGCTGTGGTTTTCCAAAATTCGGATTTTATGGCTTTGCAATTTCGAGAAACCTGAGCCAAATTTCTAAATGAAGTTACTGTAATTTTTTTGTCTACAAACTCACAAAATCCGAGCCAGCTTTGGCCAAAACTTGGCTCGGGTTTTCCAAATATTGGGTTTTAGGCCTTTGAAATACCTTAAAACCCGAGCCAAGTTTTGCTAAAATGCGTTTTTATCGCCGTTTTACGCATTTAACCCCTCATTTTCCCTGTACTTCATACCCCTCCCCACTATCGGGCGGCGTGTTTTAAGATCGTTGTATAATGGGGAAAACGGTTTCGCCGAGGGTTGTAATTATTTCCAAACACTATATATTGATGAAAACTAACAGGGAAAAATACAAAAATCCATGGGAAAATTCGTGACATAAAAATGGAGTTTTTCCGATATTTTTTTTCTTTTTCAGGATCAGTAATATTTGTTTACAGGCACTTAGACACACAGGAATGAAATACATGGTATAAGAAACCTATAGGCCACGATAAAATCTATGTATGAATTTAATTACAAGATCTTTATAGTGTTCATAAAAAGCTTAACCCTTTCTCTGTGGGGTGTTTTGGGCTGTTTTGGGCTATTTAGGGCATATTCAGGCTCTCCTGAATGATAAATCAAGCATCTGCATTGAATTAACTGTATTCTGCCGAAAACTAGGCGAAAATAGCTTCAAAATGAGACCAGAACAGGCCTCGTAGGTGGCTTGGTTCACCCGCAGCGGTGCCATAGAAACGCGGGAAACCCGCTATTTGTTAGCACTCGCTCGCTTGACAACACTGTTGTGAGAGGCAGTGAGAGACCCGCGCAAGACACAGTCTACCTCAGTGGGCCGCTGGCTGCTCTGAGGATCGGAGGTGGGCCCCTCATGCTCCCGCCCACTGACACTCTATTTTTACGGTTTTTACAGGCTTTTAAAGCCTGGAAATTGCTGTAAATTGCCAAAACATTCCAGAACATCACCCGCAGCGAAAGGGTTAAGAATTTTATAGTCGTCAATAGGGAGGTTGGAAAATATAACCGAAACTACCACTAATTTTTCCATGGTTTTTCTTTTTGGTTGTAGGTAGTTTTCATCATTATACGGTAGTTGACATTAGTTACAATCCCCAGAAAATGTTATTTCTCCCATTATCCAATAATCTTAAAACACTCAGATGTAAGTCATTTTCAGAGTAAATATAAAAGATGGGTAATTCTGCATAACTACTACCGGTGCTCCTGCTATTTTATGTTTAATTTATTTTATTTGTGTATGTTAATGATTTGTAAGTGTGTATTTTCTATTTAGAAAGTGAGGAAAGCCCAATTTATTAGCATTTGTATTATTAATTGTAATTCCGATACCTCAACAATCTAGGGGAGAGTTTGGGAATGCGGGGTTTTGGGTGGGGTAAAAATAGGGGTATTATGGGAATAACTCTAAAACATAGACCCCTTTACATAAGGACTGGAAACGAGCACTCTCGGAGTTTGAAACTTGGGTCCATTGCTTAAAAGCAGTATCATGAAAGCAGTGGTCTCTCCGACTTTCTTTAAACACGAAAATATGTACACAAACACAACTTTACATATAAATGCATGTAATTTCACACGCAATCGTCCATATCCCCGCCATATTGGCGACATAATGTCTCGCCAGAAAACGAACAGCCCAGGACGATGTCAGTCACCCACGAGACACGTTAGAGGCAACACATTTTTGTTCTGTTGTTCGTTATCTCTCGGCTTATTGTAAGTAATTTTCTTATAAATACTTACCAGTCACAAAAGGATCTGTGTTAACAACTTATTTAGCTGATAAATATTAGAATTGAGCTGATGTCAACAGGTTGCTTTGATATGTACTGATAACCATTTTACAACTATTCTTGTTTTTTTTTGCTTTACAGGAACAATGCCGAAAAGATGTGCTGCATTCAATTGTCGTGGAAACTACAGGGGAGAGCCATACAGTCCTATGGTGTGTTTCCCGAATGAAGAACAAGAACGACATGCATGGATTAGTGCTATGCCAAATAGCCCAGAAAGTTTGAGAGACAGGTCGAAACTATGGATTTGTGCATCACACTTCGACTGCGATTGGGTCACAGTTCGGGGAGGAAAACGACCAGCTGGGCCTCCTACAGTTTTTAAAGGTGTACCCAAGTCTTGCCTCAAACAACTTACGTCAGCTCCTAGGTTAACTAAAACAGTGACAAATGAAGCAAGACTTAAAAAACAAATTGAATTTGAAAATGAACAAGACAAAATGCATAGTTATGACAAATTTGCAGGAGAGATTGGAAAACACTTCCCTGAGTTTTATATAATGCAAAATGGTAGAGAACTGACAATGTTTAAGACAGATGGTAATGGTAGAGCAGTTGATAACTTTCTTCATTTTAAAGAGGTACAGTCTCCTTTTGGTTTTCTGCAGCTGGTAGTAGCAGAGAAAAGTGGCTTGGAGATACCAAAAAGTAAACTGAATCTTCAAAAAAAATAGCTTGGTAAGTAAGTGGTCTCAAATTGAAGAAATAGTGAAAATTATGAACACTCATGAAGCGACTAATACGGACCGCTTAAAAAGCATAATTTCAGAACTTGACTCTATCACAGAATTTCATGAAATTGAAGGTTTTCAGTTCATTCAAGCACAGTACAACTCCTTATTCCTCCTAAAAATCGCCGATATACAAAGCATATGTTAATTCTTGCAGCAGAACTGTTTTGTATATCACCCGCAGCATATAGAATGCTTAGAAACTCCAAAGCAATTAGTCTTCCTTGTGAGAAACAGATTCGCCAATTGTTATCTCGCACTTATGCTGACAAGTGTCTCCCAATCCTTGTTGATCAGTTGAAGCCACAACAGCGGTTAGTTAAAATTTTGTTTGATGAAGTCAAGCTTAAGCAGGCCCTTAGATTTACAGGAGAGCATATAGTAGGCTATGCAACAAACGGACCAGAAAATCTAGCAACATCTGCTCTTGAAGTTGTTTGTCACTATGGAGGACCACGGTACATAATACGAATTCATCCTGTATCAAAACTGAATGCTATTCAACTGAAGGAAATATTACTTGAGGCTGTATATGTTGTTAAAGCTAGTGGTGGCCATCCAGTATCGTTCGTCTGTGACAACTGTCCACTGAATCAAGCTGTTTACAGAATGCTTGGGGGTCCTGGAAAAGTAACACTAGCACCAGATGGCATAAATGTTTTCCTTGTCTATGATTATGTTCACATCCTCAAGAATATGAGAAACAACTGGATCACAGAGAAATGTCAAGAATTACATTTTAGCAAGGACGGTACAGAATATTTGGCGTGTTGGAGTGATGTTAAAGCTCTTTACAATGAAGATCAGAAGGCACCACTTCGTCTGACAAAACTCACACGCTCATCAGTATTTCCTAAACCATTGCAACGTCAGAGTGTGCCCTTAGTTTGCCAAGTGTTCAATGAGAAAACGATTGCTGCATTTGAAGGTCTTAAAGGAACTGTTAAATTTCAGGATGGAACAGTGATATACATAACACTGGTAACAGTTGGTTTAAAATTATGAATGTTAAAAGCAAGTACAGCGCAGTTCATTTACGAGACCAATATCGTGAACCTTGGACATTAAACTGTACAAACTTCAAAGCTCTGCAGGAAATGTGTACAGTTGTATCCAGCTGTCGGTGGACTGGTGGGCATGGCAGAGAGAAGAAACTAACACAGTCAACAGCAGATGCCTTTGTCATCACAACAAGGTATAACATAGAAGCAGCACAATATCTTTTTGAAACCCATGATTTTGCTTACATCCTACCTGCTGTTTTTTCACAAGATCCCCTAGAAAAGTTGTTTGGTTAAGCAAGACAACGTAGTGGAGGACATTTTTACATTGACATTGGGGATGTTCAAGCAGCATCCAAAGTACAGCAGTTGCATCAGCTGTTGAAACGTGACATCGTTCCTGACCGAGCCAAAGAAGTAAGCTGTGAATTTTGTACAGCAGCAATAGATTATGGTGATTTACAACTTCTGGAAGAGCTGACAGCCTGACATTACAAGACACTCAACTACTTCTAGATTCAGATGATACTTTAAAACATAAAATTGTCTACATTGGAGGATTTTTAGCTCATAAACATGGACAACAGGAAGTAGATTCTGGGGAATGCTTGTCATCAGAGTTTTTGACTGCGCTCAATCGAGGTGGGCTGAGTATGCCTACACTGGCTACTGTCTTCTTTGTACATAGTGGCATCACCCTTCAAATGTCTCTTCAAGACTCGAAAAAGTGTTGTCGCAATTACTTGAAACAATGCTTGTCTTATGTAGATGCTCCTTTAGCTAGCCATTCAGGAGCATGCCAGACATTGTGTAATGTATTGTTTAAGGCCTTTGTATTTAATACAAGCGATCGGGAGTGTACACTAGGCTGCTTAAGGCGACAAGAGAAACTTTCTAATGTTTAAGTTAATTATTGTGTTATGTGACTTTTGATATATGTAAAATTATGTGTAAAGTAATATTTTGCAAAGGTTTTACTTTAATTTCTTCTAATATTTAATTAATGTAAGTCATGGTATGATGCTTTGCTTGTATAATACATGTTCTTATAAACTATCTCATTATAACTGTATATTTTCCTATTATGTTCAATCACGAAAGAGACTTATGAGTCAATCAACCAAAAACAAATGTTTTATTTACCTTTACTTGGTTGCTCTAGTTAATAAGATGTTGTAGAGTAAAAACACAAAGTCCCATATCCAGTAAAACTAAAATAAGACCTCAGTTTGTGGGCCTGACAATGGACCCAAGTTCCGGGACCCGAGTATGGCCGACGCCAGTCCTTATGTAGAGGAGTCTATGCTCTAAAATGTAATAAATACAATTGAAAAAACACCAAAATGTTGAAATCCGAGCCAAGTTTTGGCAAAAGTTGGCTCGGATTTGGCCAATTTTCAGAGTCCAAAAAGGGCAAAATTGGAAAACAAAATTGGCTCGGATTTCACCCTTTTTCAGCTGAAGAAAACCCCAAAGTGTTGACCAAACTTGGCTGGTGTTTGTCGAATTTTCAGAGTCCAAAATCACAGTAACCTCATTTTGAAAGTTGGCTGGGGTTTTCTTGTTTTTCACTGTTGAAAAACTCAGTAAGGATGTGGTTAACATTAGCCTAACCTAACCTAGTATTACGGGTGGGGGCTGCCGCCCCCACACCCCCGCTAAATCCATGAAATCCGAGCCAAGTTTTGTCATTAACCTAACCAAATAACCTAACCTAGTATTATGGGGTTAACATTAGCCTAGCCTAGCCTAGCCTAGCCTAACCTAACCTAACCTAGTATTATGGGTGGGGGCTGCCACCCCCGCTAAATCCATGAAATCCGAGCCAAGTTTTGTCATTAACCTAACCAAATAACCTAACCTAGTATTATGGGGTTAACATTAGCCTAACCTAACCTAACCTAGTATTATGGGTGGGGGCTGCTGCCCCCACACACCCGCTAAATCCATGAAATCCGAGCCAAGTTTTGTCATTAACCTAACCTAACCTAGTATTATGGGGTTAACATTAGCCTAACCTAACCTAGTATTATGGGTTTTACCCTTTTTGGACTTTAAAAATTGGCCAAAACTTGGCTCGGATTTCAACATTTTGGGGTTTTTTCAATTGTATTTATTACATTTTTAGAGTTAGGCTATTCCACTGTCCACAATACCCCTATTTATACCCCACCCGAAACCCTGCATTCCCAAACTCTCCTCTAGATTGTTGAGGTATCGGAATTACAATTAATAATACAAATGCTAATAAATAGGACTTTCCTCACTTTCTAAATAGAAAATACACACTTACAAAGCCTTAACATACGTGAGTGTGGGTGGGGAGGAGGGGGCCTGAGGATATGTCTCTATATAATGGGCGAAATTGGCCTTTTTGACATGGAAAAGACCCTGTAATGCAAGCCCTAAGGGTCTACTTACGATTATATATTGAAGAAAAATAGCCATACTCGAGAAATACCGCCAAAAATACCCCTAAATGTGAGGAAAACTAACCTGGCATGAGGCCTTCCAGGAGGTTGTGTTTGAAACTGACGTCACACTTCACAGGCGAAGTGCATTGTGGGTACAAGTTAAAATGTATTGTTACAAATCGATATCCCAAAAACTAAATGTAGAAAATTAGAAAGTAATAAATTCAGACAGTATGTAAAACACTGGAAGAGACAATTGTAAAAGATAATAATAATTTGTTGGGAAAATAAATCACTAGGTGAAGCTCGACTCTCATTGGCTAATGAACATCCGGGAACTTCTGGGAGGAGCCTAGCATGTAAACAAAGTGTTGTGAACTGAACTGGACTGGACTGGCTGGACAAAACTAGGACTTAACTCTGAAAATTGTATAGGGGGGTGACAATGAAATTAACAAAATAAGAAAAGTATCCCTTATCCGCGCATCTGTAGGGTCCCTTGAGCAATGTAAGATCAACAACAAATAATTACCTAAGACAGGAATCCCGTAATCGAGGAGTAGTAGTGGTGCAGTTAACCCATAACTTCTATTATATAAACATCCCAAGAATTTTCAGATATTTTAAATTTCATTTAGGATGTAATATAACCTATACTCCATGTTAAAATAAGTGTCAACCCTCGAAAAATTCTATTAAGGGAGATACAGAACCTAGAACCTGTAACCTGTAACGATATTTGTCCAGGGTTCACCTCCCCATAGACGGCACACAACACGACTCTGCGGACCTCTTTCTCCCTGCCTTTCAGTCTAATTAACACTAGGAATTTACCTAATTTTCTATCCAATGTACTATCCAACCAGCGGGGGTGGCAGCCCCCACCCATAATACTAAGTTAGGTTAGGTAAGGTTGGTAGGTTAGGCTAAAATCTTTAATGTTGCTTAATTGTTGGATAATGGATAATGAGCTTACTGGGTAATTTAATTTCTATCCCATGTAGGATAGGCTATCATCCAACAACTTTTGCCAAAAACTTTACTTTTTTTTCTTCATTTTGGGAGTTTCTTAAGTTGAAAAACAAGAAAACCTGAGCCAACTTATTTTTGCCACTTTCTGACTTTTATGAAACTGAAAAATCTTAAAATCCCAGCCAACTTTTGCCAAAACTTGGCTCGTTTTTTTTTCATTTTGGAGTTTTCTCAAGTTGAAAAACAAAACCGGGCCAACTTTCATCATAAAAGCCATTATATCGCCTTTTTATGTCTTTAACCCCCCATTTTCCCTGATCTTCATAGCCCTCCCCACTATCGGGCGTCGTGTCTTAAGATCGTTGGATAAAGGGGAAAACGATTTTTGCGGAGGTTGAAACTAATGTCAATCACTATATATAAATTCAAATAAACTAAAACTAAAAAAAAAATAATGAAAATAATTGGTGGGTGGTTTCCTTAATATTTTCCGATCTTTGCAACTTCCTTATCCTATAATAGCCTTCAAATATTGAAAAAATATTAGTGATAGTTTCGGTAATAAGTACCGGGAGATTTTTGTTTTGTTTGACAGTGCTTTATAATGGTGCACATAAAATGCATTTCCGGTGGTTGAAACATTTAAATATCTGTGCAACATCCTTGTTCTATAATAGCCTTCAAATATTGAGAACCAATTATTGGTAGTTTGGGTAATACCGTATGTACCAAGGGGACTTAACCCTTACCATACCGGCGACGTCTTTTTGTTTATATTCCAGCTGCATTTAGACGGTGTTATGAAGCTTAGGAAGGATATATGGTAGCTAAAAAGGATTGAGATAATCTGCAATCTGTTATTCTGTTAACGGGTAGCATTCAAGGAGACTACTGCAGGACTCTTCTTCTTCTTCTTCTTCTTCTTACCTCTGACCGGGTATAGGCTATCCTACTGTTTACTAGCCTATACCACTTTGAAAGGACATTAGCCTAACCTAACAACCTTACCTAACCTATCCTAGTATTATAGGTGGGGCTGCCGCCCCCACAGCCCCGCTTTGACTTAGAGTTTTGGTGGATTTGTCTGTGAAGTGGGTATTTTTCAATTTGTTGATGACGAAAACCCTCCATGCGGACTATATGGAGAAAAATATGGCGAATCTATTGGTGCCTATTTTCCCTAATAAATTGTTTCTCATAACGTCGCACTAGTGTCCTTGAATATTATCAGACATCCTTCCTAATCTGAATAAAACTGTCTAATAGTCGTCAGAATATATTTGTAAATGTCACCGGTAATAAATGGGTTAAATGCTCAGCTTTACACATACTGTAGGTGTTAAGACTAAAATGCCTTGCAAGAATAATTGCTGCTATGGGTAAGACAAATGCATAACTTCAAGAATCCTTGGATACCTAATTATCAAAAGAGTTAATTGTATAATAATCACGCAACCCTTGACCCTCTCCGACATATGACGCGATTTTGAGCCTATTGGGGATACTTTAAAGCATTTGTTACCATCAGGGGTATTTAGAAACCTTTAGTTTAGTTACTTCAACCTCTGCAGTTGTCTTATGAGTTTGCTGTGGGCAGAAAACTAATTTTGGAGAGGTAATTATAAGAGCGAGAGAACTCTATTTCTTATTGCTAATCTGGCAACCTCTACGTTATAAATGCGTGAAAGGGTTAACAACAGAACATCTTGTCAGCTAGCCTATATGTCCTGTGGGAAACAGATTGGGGTAGGTGTAAGTAGGGTATGTTCTAGTATTATGTAGGTTAACATTCACGGGTCGTGCTGTACAATATTATATCCTTCATCCGTCAAGTTATTTGCCATATGGGCTACACAAACTATATTAGGCCAAATTGCTATGCTCACCTTGTCTGCAGAGAAGGGCAGGCATCGGCGAACCGCTGAATTGGTTCCATCTCTCAACCACTGCCAACGCCGGCTACGTGGTCCAATCTGCAAATGCAAAACACACATTAATAACTCCCTTATACATAAAAAAAACAAGCTTAACACACTAATGATCTTTTTATATAATCAAAACCTTTACAATAGACGTCAAATTAAGGACACGTACCTGCTTTCCACCACAACACGACTGAACACAAAGACGGCGAACAACGAAATGGCTGCAGTGAGATCCTCACCAACACGAGTTCGCCTGCTGGGGTTCCAAACTTCCACCTGACATGGCCTCGGGCACAACAGTATGCACTCAACTTATCTCCACTATCATAACTCATAGTTTTAAAATTGGTAACTATTTCAATATTTATAATTAAATAATGTAGATACCACAACTACATTCAATGTAGATGCACATGTTTCGTAGTCGCCTCCGTAATGATTTGCGAGGTTCCGAACACAGGTCTAAATCTGGCCGGCCATTGGTCGCCACTTTCTTCCTCGAGAGCTCATTGGTCGAAAGATGAGAATACGAGAACGAGTAGGGGAGGAAACAAGAAGGAAAAGGAACAAAGGGAGTGGGAGAACAAGGAGAAATGAGATTGACAGAGGAGATAGGGGATTAATGAGAATATAATGGTAGATTAATTCCATACAATGGCTGTTACACATTAGCCTACTGATTGCTGGAGCTGCCCATGCATTTGCAGAACCCCGTTTAGGCTCATACCACATAAGCGGTTTTCTGGCAATATTTTCCAGCAATTCTAGTTTGATAGCTTCAAAATTATAAGGTTATCAGAAGCAATGAAATATAATCCATCTTCAGTCTATTTTTCGATACCAACGCACAATAACCCAAAATTAGAAGTTGTCACACGAGTGCTTTTTCTGATAACTTTCGATTAGCAAGTTTTCCTCCCAATATTGTAGGGTAACTTTACATCATTATCAGCTACTGGACTGAGGTTATACAGAGGCTTACATATTATAGTTTTAATTCTGGCTCTGCCAGCCCACAATTGCTCGAAAAAAGTACCGGTAACATCGTTCGCGTGACACCACCATAACTGCTGTGTAATACAGCTTATCTCTTGTGACTTAATATGCACGGACGGTCAGACCTTGCCTGTATTTGTTTGTTTAGTCCATTCATTAGGTACTCTTGCGAGTAGGTTTGTACACAAACAGTCATAATACATTATAACGTTCCGTACAGTCGTGATCACTAATAAGGGTACACTAATTGGAATATCTAACCTTTAAAGCCGAGTTCTGGAGCATATTTCGTTTGCTTTCCAAACTGATTCATATAAGTGCGTAGCTATTACACCCGTAGTTTATAACATGTGGGAAGAGAGCTACTGTAACCCTATATCGAACAAATATATTATAGCCGAGTGTTAATTTGCGATAAAGGACTAAATCCCATTCAATTTTAGAAAATGTACCCTTTGTTTCTGCATATTTCGTTTATGAAGGTTTAGGGAAACACTTTAGTGAGGTTTGATGATATGGCGGTTAGTATTCATGACTACACTCTGGAACCTAAATCATAACCTTAACCCTTCTATACTGGCGACGGATGTTGTATTATATTCTAGCTATATTTAGACGATTGTATGCAGGCTTAGGAAGAATCTCTGGTAGTTGAAAAGGTTGATTGAAAGAATTCGAAGCCTTAGAATTGCTAGAGATCCTCCCTAAACTGAATACAATCGATTAATAGTAGACAGAATGAAATCAAAATTATGTTAACGATACAAAAGTGGTTAGTTAAGTTATCCAAGCTATCCCAAACGGAATTGGATCTTCTCATAAAGTTTAGCCTCCGCCGGAACCGACGAGAAACTTATTACCACTCGTATCACCATTGATGTTGTTGCTATTCTTCATCCTATTCTGCTTGTTGGACTGGATCAGCCGAAATAGTTGTCAGAGGGAAGATACTATATATAAGTCTGTTTTTATCCAGCTGATGGTAAATTGCTATGTCGCCATCCTGATTACTCGCTTTTACCAGGATTATGACAGCGAGATATGTTGATAATAATGACAACTTAGCAATAATATGACACAAAGACATAGGCCAATAGTATCACATTTTTACAATAAGAATGGAGAAATCAGATGCAAATGGATTCAATTTACCATCAGCTGGAACCAAAAAATACTAAAGGAAGAAGGATTTAGAGCAGCTGGGTGATTGACAGGGTTCAACGAAGGACTTTTAGTTAGTTAATTGTGGATTTCAGAGGCTATCAACCCTTTTGAATTATTAAGCCAGCACACTGTTCGTCAAGATTAGCGTCAGGTCTAGAACCCCTTTTTCGAGAATCCCAGTCCGTTGGAAGACCGGAGTTTTGCAACGCTTGTTTACCTAGTATATGTCGTTCGTGGGTTAACTGAAGTAGTTGGAAAGGGCCATTCCTCATGTCCTGAAGTGTAGGTTACACTTTAGGAAAATCAAAGCCTCAAGCTTTCGAAGCTACTCCGAACTTAATCAAATTTTATTTATTTGTTTACCTGTTATAACAATTTCGGACGCTCGTTTTTTGCTGTTTGAGAATTCATATTGTGCCAGGATGTATGTTAAAGACTGTACAGTCGAGGTTAATAAGTGTTGTCAGATATTTCACAAAGTTTCGATCACTGACTAATACTCTGAGGGATAATCACTTTTCCCAGTAACTATAAAGATACCAATAACACTTGTTGAGCGGAAACCACTGGAATCTATGACAACTCTTAATACCTCCGATTGTACAGTACAGTCTAGAATATAAATCGTGGCCTATGTTTTCGAAGCTATGTTGAACTGAACCGAATCTTCTCATTTATTCTTTACAAATACCAAGATTTATGTCTTGAAGTGTAAGTACATTTTGGTTTGTTGATTTTTGTTAACTCATACAACATGCTTTGTCATGCTTTTTTCCTCTGTAATTCGAGTATTTACTATAATGTATTTATTTATTTGTTAGTTTGCAAAACGTTCACTTATCACAGGCGACTTTTTTCTTTCTTGAGTGAGTGAGTGCCTTTTACCTAACAAATTCCATTATTTTTCAAGGGATGAACTATGGTGCATTGTTAGTGCATTCGTCTTCTAAGTGAGAATACCAGCGTTCGATTCCCGGTGATAAGTCATATCACTTAGTCTTGCAAAATCATTATGCTTGCCACGGTGCCTCATGGTTTTAAGTTAATTTAACCCTAACTCAACCTAAACTACACTCTTTCTTTGTTTTCACTTGATGGTAAATTCAATCCCTTAGCAATTGATGTGTCGATAATTACTTTCTCTGCTTCATATCAATGTCAACTTTTCACAATTAATAACATCGTGTGCCTTATAATCTTCATAATAGGCCTAGCAGAGTAATTAAAATAATGACTAATGGCATAGCTATTTACCGTCAGCTGAAAATGAACAGAGTATAACCTAACCTAATGTAATCTAACCTAACCAGTGGGTCCAAGTCACCAAGTGTGATCAAATGTTATTCACCATATCCACCCATACCATTTACGATCAATCACCATCCACTCAAGCCACCCATATCCACTCACTATACCTGCCCATATCACTTACTATACCTCACCATCCACTCAAACCACCAATATCCACTCACTATACCTGCCCATATCACTTACTATCCACCCATACCCCTTACTATGACTCACCATCCACTCAAGTCACTCATAATCACTCACGTCTGTACCTGCCCATATCACTGACAGTGACTGACTATCCATCCACACCACTCACGAACTATTCCTCACCAACAACACTCGCGATCACTCTGTCCACTCGCACTACCAAACATATCCCCACAACCCCTATTTGCTTACTACGCATGCGTGGGGAGCATTTACTCATGGATTTCATAGATCACAGATATTGCACGTCATAGGGCGGAACGAGACACTTAACGTATTTATTCACCAAGTAATAAATAGGGACCTGGAGTTAGCGGCCTTTGTGACATCCTACCCGTAAGATAAATTGCGGTAGCCTATAGTCTGTTTATTTTCAGCGGACGATAAATTAAATCGTTTAGCAGCTGAGTCTCTATACTTAATGGACAAATATGAAACTACTGTGTCTCTGCATCATATTAAGACCAATTTGATATATTTAGCACCCTATTCCACTACATAATCTTCAAAATCACTGATAAATCTTGACCGGAACTTTGCAATTTACCGTCAGTTGAAATGAAACAAACTTTATATTATATAGGCCTAAAGTACCCCTCTATGTAGCCTACTGTACCAGTCTGGATAAATCAAGTGAGTTATGCACTACAAACTTAGTGAGCAATGCTATGGAAATGAGGGCCGCAGTCAAGCACAGGCTTGCGTAAGCCCCCTAAATTTACCTTTACCTACCATAGTGTGAAAGAATTAGGCCGATTTCTAATATAATAAAATGGACTGAAAATATTGCAATTTAGATTGATAACCTGCAAACTCGAAAGTACATTTCAAATAAATACAAACATTCAGAAGGCAAGTCTAACGTACGACAAGTTTGAAGAAAGACGCAAAAGCATGTGGTCAACATTTTAATAATATCCTGCTGCCTCCCGTTTTCAAAAATTGCCCACACATCCGGATGGGAGTTACTGTTAGATATGCTATTTCATTACGAATAGCATTCTCAATATATTGATTAAACTAGTATTAAGGGGTTCTAGTCAGTTTAAGAGCATTCTATTACTATACAGGTAGGCTATATAGAAATAATACCACATTAAAGTAGTGATATTGACGGTAGCTGGTAGCACCTCTGGCTGATTGAAGGATTGGTATTTTGGTCCTAGGACTTGCCATTGGTAAATGTCAAGAGTTTGGACAGCTCGGTCTAGCAATTCGTGGCACATGTCCAGTCAAGTCCCTGTAACAAAAGCACGCCCAGCTTTGTTAATCAAGGGAGTGCACGGCATTAATAACTGCATCATAAAATACTACATCTGTAATAGCTGAACGTATGAGGAACTGTAGCCTACTTACTGTACATGTATTCATATGTTATTCATTACAAATATTCATAGATATAGGCCTATATGTATACTGTATATATATATATATATATATATATATATATATATATATATTGTCACTCCAATTAGGCGAAACATTGTAAGTGCATTTAAGTGTAAGTAATAGCGCAAATACGATATAATTGTCGTGTGTATTATTTATTTGAATTCGATAAGATCTCGTCTATGTTTTCACGTTGAGTCGAACATTTTATTTACAGTTGGCTTTGAGGAGAGACGCTTACTTTTTTCGAATGTAAAGTAACGTAAATACTGCATTTAATTAATATGAGAGTCCTAGAGCATAATTATGTAGAACTGATTATTTGGATCCTATCATTCTAAAGCACTTTACTAATCCTTCATGATAAAACTTGTTGGTAGCAGTAGGCTCGAGTTTTATGTTGGGCAGAGATGGGCAAAAATACTCTAAAATGTATTTAAATACAAATACGCAATACTGCCTTCAAACAGTATTTAAATACTACATACGTTACTGGGAACTTGAAAGTAACTAAATAATAAATACATTACTTGAGGAATGTACTTAAATACAAATGTAAATACATCTTAAATAAATTTTATTAATATATACTGTATGTATATTGAACAATTTGTATAGCCTACATACCTTCAAATGTGTGTTTAGATTGGTTTAGGCGGAGACTGACGCCGATAGTCTTCGTCTTGATGTTCTTATTTGGGCATAGCATGCACATACACTTAATGTTCTTTCCTTCAGTACTGGTTATTTTGAAATATTTTCCGTCAAGTAACGGGTGCTTGCTTTTGTTGCTTTCAACCAGATCATCTTCAACTTGTACGTTTTGATGAGAATCACTCTCTGAGTGTTGATCATCCATCACTGAAAATTAGATAATACCAGTTCCTTGACTGTCACGATCAATAGTGAGTGACTGAGTGAGCACTGTGCTAGGGAAAATTTACGAGTACTACCCAGCGGGCCGGACAGGATCCGAACGTGTTGCCGCCTGGGTAGTGTCTGAAGGTCTGACCATTATGTTGATTGACGGTTGACCGTTGACCATCACCAACGGTTTCCGTGTTGATGTGGTGCCGGTGCCACACAGTCTGGCTGAGTCTGCTGCAGCCACGGTCTGTCTACTAGCCTATTTATAATTTTCTAAGGTATACCACATGGTGGCACATGCCCACATATATTCATACATACATAACATTTTAAGACTGAGTGCTCCACACATACGTGCAGTTTCAGTCTCTTGTCCTAATGGCGGCATTCCAGGCAACCCTATTAAGGGCTGCTTAACTTGTCAAGTTTTTGGATTTGAGATCGGCACGTATAGTCCGATCCCAGGTCTTCCTCGGTCCACCCCATGGTGCAGCTCCCTCCACAATCACAGACCTGCATTTTTTCACCCAATGTTGTTCATCCATTCTCTCCACATGTCCATACCATCCCAGTCTACTTGTACGCATCACCTCGCTAATACTCTATATACCTAAACGTCTCCTCAGCTCAACATTTGTTATCCTATCCTGCAGCCTGGCTCACACATCCATCTCACCATTCTCATCTCATTACTTCCATTCTGTTGACATCCTCTACTTTAACGGCCCTGTTTCTGAGGCATACGTCATTGCACTTCTAACACATGAGGCATAGCCTACACCTTTCCCTTCAGGGGTAGAGGCATTTTTTTCATGGTTAAAATTGGCAGCAGTTCTCTGAACTTCCCCCAGCCACATCTAATTCTAGCGACAGTGGCAGCCTCGGCCCCACCGGCAGAGATGGTATCTCCTACACAACTAATTAATACTTTTTTCAAGACTCAAGACCTGTCAGAAAAACTTATTTTTGCAAATGTATTTATAAATGTATTTAAAAATACAATATACCTAGGCCTATGCTATAATGTAGCCTATTTAAATACTGTATTGAAATACTGTGAAAAAATGTGTAATAAATACAGTATTTAAATACATATTTATGTATTTTTCAAATACATTACTGCCCACCTCTTATGTTGGGACGACGATTTGTAGATTCTGTAGAGTTGAGCCCTCGTATAATGGCTGCCAAGTTATTTTCGTAAACTCGCTGCAGTTTTAGAAGCAATACTCATACACTACACATCCACTGTCACACACTTAAATTATGTTTTACTTTGCCAGCGTCCTTTATACGTGCCTGCAACTTAGCCTATGGATAAGGTTGCCCGCCCCCTACACATTATTCGATCTTTAGTACTAGGCTTTTGCTTTATTATATTATTAGCCTAGGATATCCTTAACCTCTCCGCGGCGCACAGGGGGTTTTCTACAGGGTAAGACTGTGCGCACCTATGATGATTTTGGGACCTATTGCCAATTTCGATAAAAAGTACATCATCGTGTAGGGAATGTTTGCGTGCATCGGCCCATATATATTTGACCCCCCAAAAAATGTCTGGGGGGGGTAGGGGAACGGTCCGTAGTTGAAAAATGTGGAGCGAATGGCACCGCGCGGCTAGATTGTCATCGAGCGGCGAGATTTCCCTGCCGAATATTTACGCGCGCAGGGGATAGAAGGAGAGGGAGGAGGGGGTGGGTTACCGCGTATTATCACGTATATCTCCTTTTTCGAGCCCTTTTAGGCTATTTAGAGTATGTATACATGTGTAGGGCACCCATATAACAATGAATATGCCTCATAGTGACCAAAAATTGCAATATATAAGGGAATTATAAGAGAATATTTAGGCGGGAATGAAGATGTGTTGGAGGTTTGGCGGCAATTTATGAGCTGAGAGTGTGGTTTACGCCATACATATCACGTATATCTTGTACGTAGAGCACTGTCACGCTATAATACAGACTTGTACGTATGTATACGTGCCATATATCAAAATATATACCGCATATAAACCAATTCATGCGATATTTACGCACATTATCAATGAGTTTCTATGCGTGAACCAAGGTGTGAGTGAGTTGTGGTGGGAATGAAAGGGGGAGAGGGTGTGTTACGCCATAAATATCACGTCAATCTTGTATTTAGAGCACTCTCATGCTATAATAAAGACGTGTACATATGTAGGCGTCCCATATAACAAGGAATATACCGCATATAGCCCAATTGATGCGATATTTACGCAAATTGTGAATGTGTTTCTAGCAGACGGAAGCCTGAAAGGGCGGGTTGGGGGGGGTGGGTGGGAGGGAGGCATGCAGGGGTGCAGTGAGTGAGTGAGTCGTGGAGAGATGGAAGTCAGGCAGATCTCTAGATAGATAACCAGCTTAGTGATAATTGTGGAGGCGCCCCAGGCGTATTGATGTTTGGTATTTTGACCCTTATGTCTACCAGATGGCTGGTGTTCGTTGCCATCAACAGGTCTACAATAACATGAGTCAGGAATGGAGAGAGAGAGAGAGAGAGAGAGAGAAACTGAGACATGCGTATGTCGTACATATAAATGGACTTCAGAATTGCATTTTTATGCAAGCAGACATTGCATTTTAGACACATGTGAAGTACCACAGAAACATGTAGGCCATTGACTGTAAATAAAGTACTATATTTATAGACCACCAGCGACGGTGCTGAGTCAACACAGGCAGATTGCCTGTTGTGATACAGGGCTAAATATAGACTGGTGTCTCCTTACACCTGCGAAAGGGTAGATTGCCACCAGAGAAACGTTTACTTATTTATTTCGAAGTAATATGCAATCTAAATGTATATTCGAGACCTACTGCAATTATTTGTATGACAGTCATGACTATGTATAATCCAATATACGCGCGTAGGCGAGACATAAGAAAGCTGGTTGAGCAATTTTCGACACCCACACAGTTATTATTCATTTTTATTTACAATATTATACAATACAAATGTATTTGTGAAGAGTATTTTATCCATTATTGTATTTATACCAATTTTGTTCCCAGACAGAGCTGCTGTAGCTGGAGAATCAAGGAGCGGCAAGGGTCACCTCGTGACCGCCTGACCGTGTGAAAATGAGTGGAGTCACACTGAGAGGGGCAATTTTGCTGAGTGTTTGGGCAATTTTTGACAGAATAAAGTTATATAATTACTAATTCTTGACAGAGACAAACTATTATAAACCTTGGCATGATATAATTGATAATCCCATCAATTTACAAACGTAAATTGGTGGGATAATTCATTTTTTTTTGTATATTGTCATTTCGATTGTAGACACGAAGTTTTGAGTGATATTTGGTATGAGCTCCTGTGGCATGGTTGGTAAGGTCGCGGACTGGAAAACTCAAAGTGTCGTAGGGTAGTGGGATCGAATCCAGGAGGGGGTTATGGGGAAGGTTTTATATTGTCTAGAAAAAAAATTATAAATTTTTTTTTTTACAAGATCATGCCATTGTATTCAAACAATATGAAATATTCATAGAATATATCATATTGTAAGAATACAATGACATGACCTTGTTTTCTTTTTTTATTGTTTTATTTTATTATCATAGTAGGTTTGACATGATTTATTGAAACATATTTATTTTTGTACAATTCATTTGAGGTAAGAAAATAATTATATACACATTACTTAGGCTAATAACAAACATATATATTGATATACTAAAAAAATAAGGCATATTACATGTAAATCTTTGAAACTTATAAACTAAATAATGAAACATACAATTATATAATGTAAAAGCTATATCACAGGGACATCTTTGGAACTTATACATTATATAATATATATGTTACATTATGAGGTAGCGTGATCAATTAGGTCAGGTCAGGTAAGGTAGGGCGCGAGTCCAGGGCAGGGCAAGGCAGGAGGCGAGTCCAGGGCAGGGCACGGGGCGAGTCCAGGGCAGGGCAGGGCAGGGCAGGGGCCGACACTCAGTAGTTCTTGAAGGTGTGGTAGTCCCTGAAGCAGTCACCCAGGCAGAGTGCAACTTTGCACTCGGCGCACATTGAGGTGACTCTTTTGGTCACATGGGGTTTCCTCACACTGGAGCTGCAGACGGTGCACTGCACCTGCCTGTGACGAGTGCCAATCAGCTCGGTGTTGGTTGTGTAGTGTCTTTCGACACCCAGCTGGATGCGGTCAGGAACGTGATCCCCACGCCATGCCGTACGTCTGTGAGTGGTGGTGCCATACTTCTCCAGGAGTTGGTAGGAGACGTTGTACACAAACTCCCGGAATTTCAGCTTCTGGTTTGGGGCCATATCCTTCTTCACCAACCACAAGTTGTAGGCGTTCAGCATCGTTATGTCAACTAGGTGGAGGAAGAGCTTGTGATACCACTTCACAGTCTTCCTCAGACACTCAACACCTGACAGCTGACAGTCAGACTTGTCCCCCAGGCGCATGTTTTTGGTGTAGTCCACTACCATGTCGGGCTTGTAGATTGTCTTCCTGGTTCGGTAGTGGATTTTGCCAGAATCCACCTGGGCACCTGTGTGGACGGTGGAAAGCAGGTGGACGTCTCGCTTATCCTTCCACTTCAGGGCTATCAGTTTCCCACACTTCTCGAGCTGCTTGTATTTCTGCCCCTT
This sequence comes from Paralithodes platypus, assembly GCA_032716605.1. Taxonomy (NCBI): domain Eukaryota; kingdom Metazoa; phylum Arthropoda; class Malacostraca; order Decapoda; family Lithodidae; genus Paralithodes; species Paralithodes platypus. The sequence continues at coordinate 48,508,718 of CM064533.1, read as the reverse complement.
TCGTCGCCTTCTTCGCACATGCCTCTCGCGGTGTTCCTGGGCCAGGTCGTCTTCTGAAGGTGTGTCACTGGAGGAGGCATCTGTGAGAGGAATGACATCACCTGTGAACTTTGGCATAAACTTTCTTGTCTTTCTGACAGTCCCACATGACCCCGTTTGGTTGTCATAAAGAAACTGGCAGAGAGCAGGAGAAGTATACCAGTTGTCAGTGTAGATGATGTGGCCTTTGCCCAGGTAAGGTGCCAACATTTTCCTGACGATGGCACCTGACATGCCCATGGGGTCATTGGCAGCGGCTTTCGGTACGTCAATGTCAGTTCCTGTATACACGATCATGTCAAGCACTATTCCAGTTTCACAGTCGCACAACACGAAGAGCTTGATTCCGAACCTATGCCTCTTCAAGGGGATATACTGCTTGAAAACAAGACGTCCTTTGAAGAGCACGAGCGACTCATCAATCACCAAATTGAGGAAGGGGTAAAAGTATTTCCTATACCTCTCCAACAACATGGTGAACACATCCCGAACTTTCCATATCCTGTCAATCCTGTTAGGATTTTCGTTGTCTGCAAAGTGCATAAATCTTAGCAGCAACAAAAATCTGTCACGAGTCATGAACTTATTGAAAGTTGGGGTGGCGATGAGAGGGTCGTGCTTCCAGTAGTGTTGCAACACATGCTTCTTGATCAGAGGCATGAGGAACAACAAGGCAAAGAACGTCAGAAATTCTGCCACAGTCGTATCCACCCAGCCTCGTATTCTCGCTTTTGGAGAAAGGACGTCCAATCTGCCAAACACCCACCTGTAGTAGGCGTTTGTTTGGGCAACGATGTACGTCATTACCTCCATGTCGAAAAAAGCGAGGAAGAAGTCGCTTTCGTTCGCTTGATCATCACAGGGCCAGTCGTCAGTTTTTCCTGACGTCCCAGGATTGAACTGGCGCACGTCAGGTACAAAATTGACCCCGTCAGACCAATCGAACGAAGGCATGCCAGGGATCGGAATGTCGTCTGCGTCTGCTTCTGCGTCTGAAATATCGCTTCCATGGTCGCGATACAGCACTTCATCATCATTACCCTCCTCTTCACTCGACAGACGATGCCCTTCCTCGTTTTCGTCACCGACGTCGGACTCACTCCCACTGTCCACTCCCAAATCCCCCCACCCTTGGTCCCGTGCTAGGGCTTCGTCGTCGAAACCCGGGCTGCCAATGTCCTGCGAATCACCATCAAACAGCAGGGCGGCATACTTAGATGGTGTAAGAGTTTTCCGGGTCACTTTGGCACGTGCGGGAGTCTTATGTACAGGGACAGCAGAGGTGGTGGCAGGGGCGGCGGCAGGGGCGGCGGCGGCAGGGGCAGCAGTGGTGCGTGGCCTTGATGGCAAGATGATGGTGGTGCCTGTCGTCCTTCTCTCTGTTCCTTGGGCAGGGGCGGCAGGGGCGGCAGGGGCAGCAGGGCAGGCAGGGACACCAGGGCCAGCAGTCGATTTCCCTCTCCCTTTCCCCTTCCCCTTCCCTGTTCCTTGGGCAGGGGCGGCAGGGGCGGCAGGGGCGGCAGGGGCAGCAGGGGCGGCAGGGGCGGCAGGGCCGGCAGGGACACCAGGGCCAGCAGTCGCTTTCCCAGTCGCTTTCCCTCTCCCTTTCCCCTTCCCCTTCCCTGTTCCTTGGGCAGGGGCGGCAGGGGCGGCAGGGGCAGCAGGGGCGGCAGGGGCAGCAGGGGCGGCAGGGGCAGCCGGGCCAGGGGCGGCTGGTGGTGTTGGTGGTGGTAGGGGCACTGTGGCTGGCGTACGGGTTCTTTTTCCTACGCCCGTGCCTTTCATTTTTCCTGCCCCCACAGGTAATGCAGCCCTAGGGCGGCCTCCTGCGTCGCTGGTACCGGTGGCAGGGGTGGCAGTGGTGGTGGTAGTGGTTGTTGCAGTGGCCTGGGTCGTGGTGGCAGTGTCCCGAAAGACCAATGACCTCTGTGCCATTGCCCTGCTTGCACGTGTTTTACGTGCTTTTGGTGCTGGTGATTCGTCCTCTGAGCTGTAGGGCGTGTCGTACTGGTAGCTAGGGTCTTTGGCAGCCACCCTCTGCCTTCCACGGCGGCTAACACCACCAGAAGGAGGGCTGGTTGTGTCATCAGGGAGCGAGCGTGAGGGACGTGTAGGCTCCATGACTAGTGCGTGGTTACTGGCGCGGTGGTGCTTGCACGAGTGCGGGGCGAGCGTTTGGCGGGGTGGTATCGAGAGTTGACATGTAGTACTATACCCACACCAATTTTCAGCCGCCTGGCTATAAACGCGCGGTTTTGGTACGTGTTCAAAGTCTCTGCTCTTAAGAGTCTACCCGCAGTGCGCCGGGGGAACTCTTAAGAGTCTCCCCGCAGCTCCCGGGTTAATCAATCAGGATCCCGTTTAAAAGCACGGGGGTGAGCTATGACTGTTTACGAAGCCAGGGAGGTAGTAGGGATCAAGGTTGACTAGGATTATTTGGTGTACTGTTAGTGAGAGGGTAGCAGAGTTTCATAGCTTGTGTACGGCTTCAGTTTCTGGCCTAGCTGATATCTCGCGGGCTCACTAGCATGACCCCATGACGTGTTGTCAATATAGGACAGTGTCTCGTATTACTAGTAAGCTAATACTTTCACTTTCACTGTGGTACAGTTGGCTCAGTGTGGGAGGAGCATGGTGCGCAGCTAGGACGGTATGCATGCATGGCACTGCCGGAGAATACAATAGCCTATTATTCCGGAGTACAGGTGTTGCCAGTGAAATTGCTTTACGTTTTTGCTTTATTCCCTTATACTTTTAGATGACCAAAAACTATAGGACCATTGTGTTTGAATATCCGCCACAGCATTGCCATTCGGTGCATTTTGTGTTTTTGTGAGTTGTTTACTCAGTAATTATTCATCGATACTCCAGACAAGTTGAATTGGAGTATGCCCTGGGGTGGTTGTTGCACCTAAACCCCTGGAGAGCCTGGACTGTGTGTACATGTGCTGTCTGTTGTGCTATGAGGGCTGCTTTGAAGGAGATGAAGGTGCTGACAGTTTATTATTTTATTTTTCATTAGTGTCTCCGAAGCAGAGTAATGCAAAACATAACAATATATATATATATATAAATGTGTGTGTGTGTGTGTGTGTGTGGAGGTTGAATCAGACATACATGTGATCAATTATTGTAGTAAAACTCGCAAGAAGAAATGAACCAATGGAACACCAACCTTTCTTTCAAGTCATCTTGGGTAATACAAGACAAACATATAGTAGTTAATAAGTAACACCCCGTTCTTAGCCTTCGGCTAGGACATTTTTCTACCGAAAAATTTACAAATTTATCTCGAAGTTGGGTCTAGGGGGTGATTTGTGTTTAGCTTGATGGAGGTCTAGCAAGGAAACTAAACAAATATATAAATAATTTATTAATTGAACCAACAAATAAACACTACCCCTTTAATCCACCACCCAGTATGTTTCGTAGTGGCTAAAAATCCATGAACACAAAATGTTTTCATGTTCAAATATTATAATTATCTTTAGGATCGAACCTCTGACCAGCAAAATATTCCAGTTTCACTGATATTGTTTACTTATTTCTGGGGCTGATGAGTGATTGGCGCTTCTGAATGCTTGTGTGCTTGCTTTTTGCGGGTTAACTATTATATGACTGTGTTCTTCTCCTGTCATATCTTTTTTCCTTTCTCGTGTCTCTTACTGATCCTCCCTACCCCTTGTAGGAGTAAGGGCTGGTTAATGACTGATTGACTGATATTATCTGGTAACCCTTGCATAAAACGAGTTGACATTCCTGTATATGGTAGTAAAGGAGTGACAAGACATTATTTACCGCATACGCTGAAAAGAAAATAGGTTCCAGAGTGGAATATGATATAGTATTTATGTAAATGACATTTACGTACACGTTAAACTGAACAAGTTTTACAGTTTTTCTCGGGAATTAAGGCGTCTAGCCAAACAAAATAGAAAATAAAATAAAGCATATATAAACAAATAGAAAAATAAGATAAAGTATACAAATACAATACAAAAACAAATAATAACAAACATACAGAGAAAAACATGAAATGAACAGACATACTTGCTGACGGATAGACTGACAAGCAGAGAGTGCAAAACAATACAACAGGAAAAATAAAAGCAACATTGACTCCCTTTCTTATCTCCACATTTCCGACCTTTAATTCCCAGAGACAGTTTCCACTCCCAAGATTTTCTGGGAGGATAGAAAGAAATTACCTGTTGGCTGGTAAGAGTGTGAGGAGATAAATCAGGTGTGCTGGAGAATGAATAAATATTGGAAGAAAGGTTCCGGCCTCAGGATTAACTTATTTAATTTTCATAAAGTAAGATTTCAAACCCCTTTGACTACCAGGGATATGTGCTGTATTTTATCCTAGCTATATTTTGACGATATTATGCAGCTTAAGAAGGGTCTGTGGTAGGTAAAAGGGTTGGTTGAAATATAATGAAGCCGTATTATTGATAGAGGTCCTTCCTAAGCTAAATAAAATCGTCTAATAGTTGCCAGAATATGATAAAAAGAACGTCTCTGGTACTGAATGAGTTAAGAGCATGTGTTGAATCCACAGTTATATTAATACAAAATAATTAATAACTCATGCTTGCACATTTGTGATTTTTTTCCCTTGTGTAAAGAGGCAAAAGGCAATGCTGCCTGTATCGAGTCTCCTAAATTAAAACTGACAGAGAGCCCAATTCAATGCAAGTAAGTCGTAGGATGAGGAACTGATAAAGATATCCAGATTGTTTTTGTTGAGTATAATAAATACTGGTAAAAACAGTTCACTCTCAGGTTAGAGAGTTGGAGAGAAAAAGGGTGAGCATGTGCCGAAAGGCCGATACCACCTACTCCCCATAAGGAAGTATGTATCAACTGAGCAAATTCCGTAGACTATTGATTATAATCATTGATTATTATAAGCGGTTAGAAGAGAGAGAGAGAGAGTGGCAACATTGTGGTGTGTAGAGACAGATTGTAGAACATTATTCGGAGGAGGTAAGTTGATGAGACATAATGCTTTTGACTACCCTTTCAAGAATGATTGCGCTATAGATGGAACCTCCCCACACAAGTGAGCAGTACTCGATACAAAGGTGCACATTATCCCTGCAAAGAGAAAGAAGCTGTGTGGTGGTGAAGAACACACAAAGATGGTTAAGCACACCTAACTTTTGAGAAGTTGTTTTATAAAGAGTGGCAATATGGTCCTTCCGAGAGGGGTAAGAGGAGAGAGACAGAAAGATTATTGAGAGAGGACGAAGGGTTGATTTGTGTTAATTATGTATATACAATTATGTCAGTAGTAGATATGTCTTCGGGATTATATCTGTGGTAAACTATCAATGGAAGTTAAATATCTATAAGCTATAATCCAAATAAAATCAATCTAAATCGAATTACTCCATATCTGAATTGAATTGGATCTGAAACAAGCTAATTTATATCCAAAGGTCTCACATAATAAATTATATATAGGGTAAAGTTATAAGGGTTAATATTAGCCAGGAATTAACTCACCAATAGTTCCATGTGGCAATGAGGCAAAGGAGAACGTTTTACCCAATATGGCGGACAATGGGGAGGCAAGACACCGGCCCGGCCCTGAGGCTCGAGTCAAGTGAAAGGGAACAAATGATTATATGGGAATGGACATGAATACTATGCTTATCTGTCGGTCAATCATGGCGTCGATGAGAGCGTCGTGATGGTGTAGCTGTATTTATTGCTGTCAGTGTATTGTGATTAGAGGCACGAAAGCTCGATCAACTGAGGGCGGAAATTAGATGTTAACTGGTTGGTATTCGTGGTGGCTCTGAGCTGTCTTCCTCAGAGGCACACCTTGCTGCCTTGGCAAACGCCAGGAGCCCAAATTATCGTACCGCATCTAGGTTGCTCAATACGATAAATTATATTAATATATACGATAAATTCATATATACTACAGAAGACCATGTCAATATTGCTTAATAGCATATTAGGCCTTTACAATCTTAACTTACTTACAATCTTATAATATACGAACTACTCGTCCTACGCCGTGCAGCTGGAACGACCGTGACGTCACAGAGACATACGGGATCACAAAAGAGTCATATCCTATCGTATTTATACGATACACTCCCCCCACAAAAAAATACCTGAACCCCACCTTAAACTAAAGTTGCCCAGAGGCTATCCTCTGATGCCACATATCAACGGTGCCAGCAGCAGCGCATCTGGGACGCGTCCCGGTCCGAGATTGATCACCATCAGTAAGAGGCGAGTCGTTACTTTGAGAATTCTCGGACCCAGCAATAACAGGTGGAGTCTCCGATTGTAAAGTGGAATCGAGCTCCAAAGCATACAAACGTGCGATTGGACGAACAGTAATTCCAGTGGCCGTCTTCAATAGCGCCACCCGCTCTACAGAGTCTTCCCCCTTATATACCTCCAACACGCGGCCCAATTTCCAGTATAAACGTGGACTATCTTCTTTAACCCGTTGAGCCCCGGCTAATTTTTTATATTTTGTTCACCAGAACCCGGCCGGTTTTCAAAAAATGGTTTTATTCCAGAAACAATAGCGAATGGGTTAGGAATGAAGGAAAACCACAAAAAACCGCTCAAAAAGCTTAAAGAATGGTCCTACAGAGCCTCCGAAAACGTATTTTACAAGAGTAAAAAAATTAAGGCAATTTCCCAAAAAAAACAGGTTATTGCGCGCTCACGCGCACGCACGTAGACTTTGAGAGTTTTCAACCATCGGCACGGTTGCGTGGGATACGTACACAGTTCCCATACAAATCTGAGCCCTCTCGAGTGGCTACACCTGAGGTTACGGTCGGAGCAATTAGGGTAACTCGTCAGACGCGTCGCTGGGGCTGTGCGTTACATACATCGGCGACGCGCCAGACGCGTCACTGGGGCTGGACGGGTTAATTAAAACTACTTCACCAATAGTAGGTGCCGTCAGTCTACCAGAGGGAGTAACACTCCTTTCCCTCAATGCTAGCAGATATTCATTAATCCACCGTTTTCTAAAATCTTCGATTACCCTCGATATATACTGGTATCTCTTAGACACCGCTGCCTCAGAGTACAACAAGGGATCCTCTAACTCTACTATGGGTTGGAAATCAGATGGAAACGCAGTCAATGGTTTACCATATAGCAAGTGAGCTGGCGTTAATGGTAGTGGTTCTTGCAGGTCGGTGTACACATATGTAAGCGGACATTCATTCACGACTGCCTCTATCTCAGTGAGGACTGTCGTCAACTCACTCTTCTTTAATAGAGCACGTCCTACTACCGCTCTGAGTCCTGACTTTACTATGCCGACACACCGTTCCCACATTCCACCAAACCAAGGTGCCTTAACTGGAATGAACCTCCTATCGCACTTCCTCTCTCCCAAAAAAGTGATGATTGTAGGATCACAGCTCATATCCTTCAGATATTTTGATGCCTGGACATAAGTGGGAGCATTGTCGCTAAGAATGAGTTGAGGGAATGAACGATGGGCACAAAACCGTCTAAACGCCAGCATAAATTCTTCGCTAGACATATTATCACATAGTTCTAGGTGTACCGCTCGAGACGTTGCACAGGTAAACAATAATATATAAACTTTCTCATGCTCTCTCGTCTTCAATGCACCTGTGTAATCTAACCCTACAGCTTGGAAAGGCTCTATGTGCTTACACAGCATTCAGGTAGAGGTGGAGCTGGTCCAGTTACATATGGTTTACCCTTTAGTCTCTGGCACATTACACACTTTCTTACTACGCATCGAGCTACTTGTCGAACTCGGGGTATCCACCATGTGAGACGCAAATTTAATATAATATGACATACCCCGTAGCGTTTACTTCCTTATGTGCACGTATGATCAATAGATCAGTAACGTGATGTCTTGGCATAAGTATAGGGCGGTTTGTGCCGTCCGTTACACCCGACCACTTCAGGCGACCCTCACACCTGATGAGGCCATTATCTAGGTGCAACCTTAGTTGACGCACTAAATTAGGCATTTTAGTCTTATTCGAGCTTTGCAAAGATTCTAATTCATTGGAAAAGGTTTCTGCTTGAATCCACTTGATCAAAGTTACTTCAGCTGCTTTATATTCACGAGCATCAATGTTGCGACCCCTGTTGCAGAGTTGGCCCGTTACTTTAACCCTTAATTAGCGGCGAGCAACATAAGTCGAGTTAAAAAAAGCTGGACTATGTGGCGGCGCTCGACATAGGTCGAGTGGCAATTTCAGCACGTAATGTGGCTGAGAGAGAGAGACAAGTGGTGGCAGGAGACTAGCGAGCGTATGACTGCTCCAGACCACCGCGGCGAACCTACTGACACAAATCTCAGCTCCCTCCTCCCTCTCTCACTCGCTACATACTCAATTATGTACCGAAAGTACCGAATTACCTGCTTTTTGCACTCGCGTTGCACGGTTATTGCAAGAAAACTATCCATCATACAAGGATCGTTATGGTGTCATTCGAAAGCTCTGTTTATGCCCTTTCAGGGATAGGTACTTGTTTTACGTTCTGGGTCTTATTTAGGCATGAAAATGATCACGTAAAAAGCCCTATTTTGGCTAAAAACACCCCGCTGTGCGGTACATTTAAATAAACCGCATAGGCCGCTCGTAAGGTGTTAAGCTTGATATTGGATACATATCTCAACACCCAAGCGAGAACTCTGACTAGTTTATTATAGTCACCGAATCTTGCCCACTCTATTACTGGACCCGGTGGCTCATTTGGTTGGGCTCTAACTGCCACTGTTTCCAGTGGTAGAAGTCCCTCACCAACAGCATGCCAAATCGTCCATTCATTTTCATGGAGCAGCCACTTTGGACCATGCCACCACAATTCGGACTTCACTAACTGGCTAGCCATTATACCCCTAGGTATGAGATCACTAGGGTTGTCTTTTGTATTTACATGATAAGCAACGTCTGGCAATAGGGCCCTAATCTCATCTACCCTATTCCTCACATAAACTGGCAGAGACTTCTTGCTATGTATCCAGTTGAGTGCGACCTGACTATTGCACCATACGTGAACGATTTCAATATTTAACTCGCTCTCGTATGCTGCGCGTACATGTTGCACCAGACGTGCTAATAGCAGCATGGCAGTCAATTCCATTTTAGGGATAGTTACCTTTTTGACCGGGGCTACCTTGGCCCGGGCTGTAACTAAATGTGCCCCAAATGAAGTAACGACATATATGGCTACCCCGTATGCCGTGGCGCTAGCATCGCAAAACGTGTGTAACGTAACGTCACCGAACGCCGCCACTTTACGAGGTAGAGGTTTAGTAACATAGGATGTCATACTCATTCAACAACAATGTCCCTTGGTCATTCAGGTCCTTGGGCAAATTGTCATCCCATCCTATTTTACATCTCCAAACTTCCTGCATTAGAATCCTAGCTCTTATGGTAACGGGTAATGCTAGACCCAAAAGATAAAAAAAAATGCGCAACTTTGCTCAACAGACTTCTTTTTGTGTGCGCTCCTGTCTGCTGAGCAAAAGACCTTGTTTAAAAAGTTAGTATGTCATGTTTAGGTTGCCAGATCATCCCCAAATTTCTGGAGTTTCCCTGGTTATGAGATGCCGTACCGTCCACCTGTATCAAACTCTGAAGATCTTCACTATTAGTAACCCACTCGCGGAGAAATAAATGTGCTTCTGTAAACAATCTGCGTGCTTGCCAGTATGTATGTAACAATCATCCTGACTATCGCTAGAACCCTGCAAATTGTCTATATACAATCCGCGAGATAGTTTACTTGTGTCCTCAAGAGTATCTGATAGATGTTTTTTGATTGTGGCATTTAACAAAAAACTGTGAACATGTAGCCCCAAAGAGTACAACCCGAAAAACGGTAGATTATGACCGGACTTTCAGAGTCGCTAATGTCGTTGAACCAAAGAAAGCGGGTAACATCTCTATCTTCCTCTTTTAGTTTGACCATCAAGAATGCTTTCTCGATGTCACTAGTAAATGCGTCCTGCCCCAGCCTAAACCGCAATAGATGTTGGGACAGGTCCGACACCAGGGACGGACCTGTCAGCAGGCAGTCATTTAGACTGGGTTGTTGACCTTGATGGGCAGAGCAGTCATACACCACCCGTATTGGTGTGTTGACGCTGTCTTTCCTCACCCCATGATGGGCCAGATAGTGAACCCTACCCTTCTTAATCGGTTCCTTTACATCGACTCTCTCAATAAAGCCCCTATCTTCATAACTCCGAAATACATCGTCATACGCCTGGCGCGTGCTCGGTTCATTAGTTAATTTACGCTGTAATGCGCGCAAGCGACCTAATGCCAAACCATAGTTGGTAGGCAGTCTTATCTCACTGTTCTTCCAGGGTAAACTAACCTTATATTGCTTGTCTGAGGCACAGTAGCTCACAGACTCGTCAAACCTTTTCAGCACAACTTCCGAGTCATAATCAGTCTCCATAGGATTAATGCCTATGTGATCCAATCTCCACAGTCGTTCCAGGTCGAACTCGGCAGTCTTTTTAGGGTCACTAGGTTGGGAATCCTCCCTTCCCAACTCCTCTGCCGCGGTTACATTCACTCTTAATATCGAGACCGTGTCGACCAGGATATTTGACTGTGTAGTATGCACCTTTCCGCTCATGCAATAGCCAAATTTAGTGGGGATTAAAATTACACCACACATATATTTAAATCCAGGGTATACTACATCATAATAATGATCCACACCAAGTAGAACATGCACCTCACTCTGATCTCCCATGGGATCTGACAAGTTAACCCCTTTGCTACGTAATGCGTGTTCCACTTTCTTCACTCCTACAGATACATATTCTGGTAGGGTGTTTACTACGATACATGTCATAAAGTACCTGTTTTTACGGTAGAAATATAAAATCTCTGCTATCTCGTAGTCTTGTTTGTCAGTAACCCCTGTGAAGCCCTGTAATCGAAGAGTCTCAGCCCCTACGATTCGGTGCTTAAGTCCCATTAATACGGACCTATTTATAAAGGACCGTTGAGACCCCTGATCAAGAAGTACCCGACAAACCTTGTTACTGTCATTACCTTCCATGGGAATCTGTATTGTGGGTAATATAGTGGTGTCTTGCATGCTACCTAGTGTCAAAGTTGTAGTACCCTCTGGTTTGACGTCTTTGACTTTATCTGCTCTAGGACACAACTTATCAAAGTGATGTCCTTTGCAGTGGCAACAGGGCCTTAAGTATGTAGAAGTACATTGTCCTTGCTGACCATGCTCCTTACTTAGACAACCTACACATAGCTTTAATCTTTTTGCCTGTGCTAGTTTTGTCTCATTGTTGGGTATTTTACACAGAAACTCCATTTATGTTTGTTATTACATACATTACATAGAATCTGAGCAGGTTTCTTATACATACCCTCTTTCTTTTCTTTAGTCCCCACCGTCATGCTTACAGTTCCCTCATCTCCACATTCCCACTCCCTCCTGACACATACATTCTCCCTTTGTTCAACTGTAGATTATTGATTTCTTTACTGAACTGAGGTTTGAACTCTCCCAGATCAAATGATCTAACCTTGTCAAGTATTGCCATAGGAATCTTCTGACATAAGATAATGACTATCATTTCCTGTGTGGTGAGCCCTAGGGTGTCTAGCGATCGAGTATGGAACTCCATATTTGCCCTAAAATTTGCTAACTCCTCAACCTTATACTGTGGTTCTGCGAGCTTTAACAAGGCAACGACATGGGCCATCTTCAACTGCTCTTGATCCCCGTATGTGGACTGTAATAGTTGTACTGCCTCCAAATAGCATCACCTACTAACCGCAAAACCCTCTATCAAATGTAAGGCCTCTCCTTCCATTTGTCCTTTCAGGTAGTGAAACTTACGGACATTATCCAAAGAGGATTCATGTACTGTAGACCGAAATACGTCCCAAAAAGCTAACCACTCAGTCAATTTGCCCCCGAATGTAGGAAGATTGAGCTTTGGGTGGTGCACAGTGTGTTTTGGGTCAACCCTTCTATGGGTCTTCTTACTTGCAACAGCATGCTGTAATAAGTGCTTCGCTCTAAAGACAGGTTCATCATAGAGGACGCGATTATCACACTCTGCAACTATCTCTTCCTCCTCTGTCATGCCTGCCACAATCACCTCACTCAGAGCCACAATACGACCGTGGGTAGCCTGGACATTGTCTAACCTTGCCTCTAATTCCTCGAGGTCAGCAGTAGTGATGAAAGTGTTGACATCTACAATTAGCCTATTTAATACTCCCCGAAGTCCCGCCCCCTGATTTTTAGGGGCTTTGCTCAGCACCCCAGTAGATGGTGTCTCTTCCTGTTTATTCATTTTGCATGTAAGCCTGTAGGCTATTTATCTAAAATGTTACAAATACAATGGCAAAATAGTAGTCTAGTTAAGAGACGCCGACTGGCAGACTTCTATGTTATGGAGAAAAAATAGCACACAAAATAGCAACACCTACTAAAGGGTCACATTGAACAAGAAAAAATGTTAGGTCAGGTCATGAGTCACAGGAAGTCTGAAATGAAAAAGAAATTTATTGGGGGATGATGATGGGTGGATGCAGAACTTAGGCAAGCGCAACGATATCTATCGTATAAATACGATAGACTATGACTCTTTTGTGATCTTGTATGTCTCTGTGACGTCACGATCTCTCCTACAGCACAATGTAGGACGAGTAGATCGTATATTATAAGATTGTAAATAAGTTAAGTTATAAAAGGCCTAATATGCTATTAAGCAATATTGCCATGGTCTTATGTAGTATATATGAATTTATCGTATATATTAATATAATTTATCGTATAGAGCAACCTAAATGCGGTACGATAATTTGGGCTCCTGGCGGTTTGCCAAGGCAGCAAGGTGTGCTTTTGAGGTATGTCAGAGCCTTCACGAACACCAACCAGTTAACATTTAATTTTCCGCCCTCAGTTGATCGTGCTTTTGTGCCTCTAATCACAATACACATACAGCAATACACACAGCTACACCATCACGACGCTCTCATCGACATCATGACTGACTGATAGATAAGCATAATATTCATGTCCATTCCCATGTAATCATTTATTCTTTCTTTAACTTGACTCGTGTCTCGGGACCGAAGTCTCGTTCCCCATTGTCCACCACCATATTGGGTAAAACGTTCTCCCTTGCCTCATTGCCACGTGGAACTATTGGTGAGTTAATTCCTGGCTAATATTAACCCTTATAACCTTACCCTATAATTATATACATTTATTATGTGAGACCTTTGGATATAAATTAGCTTGTTTCAGATTGAATTCAATTTAGAAATAGAGTATTCATTTAGATTGATTTTATTTGATTCATTATAGCTTAGTAATATTTAACTTCCATTGATAGTTTACCACATTGGTGCCCAGACCCGGGAATTAGCTACCAGTAAGGGATTTTAAGGCAATGAACAAGGGGACATATAACAGGATGCAGGAACAACTCTATGATAAACTGGCAAGGCTAGCCAAGCGATGGTTAGAGCCGGAATGCAGGGTCACATCGTTGTGCCTGCCTAAGTCCTGCATCCCACCCATCGTCTTTCCCAATAATTTTCTTTTCTTCCTGTGACATATGACCTGACCTAACATTTTTTCTTGTTCAATATGATCCATTAGTAGGTATTGCTATTTAGTGTACTATTTGTTCTCCATAACATAGAAGTCCGCAGGTTGGCGTCTCTTAATTAGACTATTGATTTGCCGTTGTCCTTGTAACGTAACATTTAGATACATAGCCTATAGGCTCACATGCAAAATGGATAAAGACCATAAAGAGACACCGTCTAGTGGGGTGCTAAGCAAAGCCCCTAAAAATCAAAGGGCGGGACTTCGGGGAGTGTTAAATAGGCTAATTGTGGACTTAAACACTTTCATCACTACTGCTGATCTAGAGGAATTGGAGGCTAGATTAGATAACGTCCAGGCTACCCACGGTCGTATTACGGCTCTGAGTGAGGTGATTGTGGCTGACATGATAGAGGAGGAAGAGATAGTTACAGAGTGTGATAATCGCGCCCTCTATGACGAACCTGTCTTAGAGCGAAGCGCCTATTACAGCGTGCTGTCGCAAGTAAGAAGGGAGGCGATAATGAGGCCCATAGAAGGGCTGACCCAAAACATACTGTACACCTCCCAAAGCTCAATCTTCCTACATTTGGGGGCAAGTTAACCGAGTGGTTAGCTTTTTGGGACGTATTTCGATCTACGGTTCATGAATCCTCTTTGGATAAGGTCCGCAAGTTTCACTATCTGAAGGGACAAATGGAAGGAGAGGCCTTACATTTAATAGAGGGTTTTGCAGTAGTAGGTGGTAGTTATCTTGAAGCGGTACACTTATTAGAGTCCACATACGGGGATAGAGAGCAGTTGAAGATGGCCCATGTCGTTGCCTTGTTGGGGCTCGCAGAACCACAGTATAAGGTTGATGAGTTGACAAACTTCAGGGCAAATATGGAGTGCCATACTCGATCGCTAGATACCCTAGGGCTTACCACGCAGGAAATGATAGTCATTATCTTGCGTCAGAGGCTTCCTATGGCAATACTTGATAAGGGAAGATCATTTGAGCTGGGGGAATTCAAAACTCAGTTCAGTAAGGAGATCAATAATCTACAGTTGAACAAAGGGAGAATGTATGTGTCGGGAGGGAGTGAGAATGTGGAGAAGAGGGGAAATGTAAGCATGACAGTGGGGACTAAAGTAAAGAAAGAGGGTGTGTATAAGAAACCTGCTCAGATTCTATGTAAGCTATGTAACAACAAACATAAATGGAGTTTCTGTGTAAAATACCCGACAAATGAGACAAAACTAGCACAGGCGAGAAGATTGAAGCTATGTGTAGGTTGTCTAAGTGGGGAACATGGTAAGCAGGGACAATGTACTGCTACATACTTAAGGCCCTGTCGGCACTGCAAAGGACATCACTTTGATAAGTTGTGTCCTACTGCAGATAAAGTCAAAGACGTCAAAAATGAGGGTACTACAACTGTGGCACTAGGTAGCACGCAAGACACCACTATATTGCCCACAATACAGATTCCCATGGAAGGTAATGACAGTAACAAAGTTTGTCGGGTACTTCTAGATCAAGGGTCTCAACGTTCCTTTATAAAGAGGTCCGTACTAGTGGGACTGAAGCACCGAATCGTAGGGGCTGAGACTCTTCGATTACAGGGCTTCACAGGGGTTACTGATAAACAAGACTACGAGATAGCGGAGATTTCATATTTCTATCGTAAAAACCGGTACTTTATGACTTGTATCGTAGTAGACACCCTACCAGAATATGCATCTGTGGGTGTGAAGAAGGTGGAACACGCATTACGTAGCAAAGGGGTTAACTTGTCAGATCCCATGGGAAATCAGAGTGAGGTGCATGTTCTACTTGGTGTGGATCATTATTATGAAGTAGTATACCCTGGATTTAAAAAGATGTGTGGTGTAATTTTAATCCCCACTAAATTTGGATACTGCATGAGCGGAAAGGTGCATACTACACAGTCAAAGGTCCTGGTCGACACGGTCTCGATATATAGAGTCAATGTAACCGCGGCAGAGGAGTTGGGAAGGGAGGATTCCCAACCTAGTGACCCTAAGATGGCTGCCGAGTTCGACCTGGAACGACTGTGGAGATTGGATCACATAGGCATTAATCCTATGGAGACTGATTATGACTCGGAAGTTGCGCTACAAAGGTTTGACGAGTCTGTGTGCTACTGTGCCTCAGACAAGCAATATAAAGTTAGTTTACCTTGGAAGAACAGTGAGATAAGCCTGCCTACCAACTATGGTTTGGCATTAGGTCGCTTGCGCGCATTGCAGCGGAAATTGTCTAACGAACCGAGCACGCGCCAGGCGTATGACGATGTATTTCGGAGTTATGAGGATAGGGGTTTTATTGAGAGAGTCGATGTCAAGGAACCGTGTAAGAAGGGTAGGGTTCACTATCTGGCCCATCATGGGGTAAAGAAAGACAGCGTCACCACACCAATACGGGTGGTGTATGACTGTTCTGCCCACCAAGGTCAACAGCCAGTCTGAATGACTGCCTGTTGACAGGTCCGTCCATGGTGTCGGACCTGTCCCAACATCTATTGCGGTTTAGGCTGGGAAAGTACGCCTATACCAGTGACATCGAGAAAGCATTCTTGATGGTCAAGCTAAAGGAGGAAGATAGAGATGTTACCCGCTTTCTTTGGTTCAGCGACATTAGCGACTCTGGAAGTCCCATCATAATATACCGTTTTCGGGTTGTACTCTTTGGGGCCACTTGCTCGCAGTTTTTGTTAAAGGCCACAATCAGAAAACATCTAGCTGACACTCATGAGGACACAAGTAAACTATCTCGCGGATTATACATTGACAATTTGCAGGGTACTAGCGATAGTCAAGATGATTTGTTGTATGCATACTGGCAAGCACGCAGATTGTTTGCGGATGCACATCTATTTCTCCGCGAGTGGGTTACTAATAGTGAAGATCTTCAGAGTTTAATACAGGTGGATGGTACGGCATCTCTTAACCAGGAAAAGTCCAGAAATTTGGGGATGATCTGGCAACCTAAACATGACATACTAACTTTTCAAACAAGGTCTTTTGCTCAGCAGACAGGAGCGCACACAAAAAGAAGACTGTTGAGCAAAGTTGCGCAATTTTTTGATCCTGTGGGTCTAGCATTACCTGTTACCATAAGAGCTAGGATTCTAATGCAGGAAGTTTGGAGACGTAAAATAGGATGGGATGACAGTTTGCCCGAGGACCTGAATGACCAAGGGACATGTTGTTGAATGAATATGCCATCCTATGTACTAAACCTATACCTCGTAAAGTGGCGGCGTTCGGTGACGTTACGTTACACACGTTTTGCGATGCTAGCGCCACGGCATACGGGGTAGCCATATATGTTGTTACTTCATTTGTGGCACATTTAGTTACAGCCCGGGCCAAGTAGCCCCGGTTAAAAAAGGTAACTATCCCTAAAATGGAATTGACTGCCATGCTGCTATTAGCACGTCTGGTGCAACATGTACGCGCAGCATACGAGAGCGAATTAAATATTGAAATCGTTCACGTATGGTGCGATAGTCAGGTCGCACTCAACTCGATACATAGCAAGAAGTCTCTGCCAGTTTATGTGCGGAATAGGGTAGATGAGATTAGAGCCCTTTTGCCAGACGTTGCTTATCATTATGTAAATACAAAGGAAAACCCTAGTGATCTCATAACTAGGGGTATAACGGCTAGCCAGTTAATGAAGTCCGAATTGTGGTGGCATGGTCCAAAGTGGCTGCTCCATGAAAGTGAATGGACGATATGGCATGCTGTTGGTGAGGGACTTCTGCCACTGGAAACAGTGGCAGTTACAGCCCAACCAAATGAGCCACCGGGTCCTATCATAAAGTGGGCAAGATTCGGTGACTATAATAAACTAGTCAGAGTTGTAGCTTGGGTGTTGCGATATGTATCCAATCTTAAGCTTAAAGTAACGGGCCAACTCTGCAACAGGGGTCACAACATTGATGCTCGTGAAATTAAAGCAGCTGAAGTAACTTTGATCAAATGGGTTCAAGTAGAAACCTTTTCCAATGAATTAGAATCCTTGAAAGGCTCGAATAAGACATTAATGCCTAATTTAGTGCGTCAACTAAGGTTGCACCTAGACAATGGCCTCATCAGGTGTGAGGGTCGCCTGAAGTGGTCGGGTGTACCAGACGGCACAAACCGACCTATACTTATGCCAACAAGACATCACGTTACTGATCTATTGATCATACGTGCACATAGGGAAGTAAAACACTACGGGGTATGTCATATTATATCAAATTTACGTCTCACATGGTGGATACCCAGAGTTCGACAAGTAGCTCGACGCGTAGTGAGAAAGTGTGTAATATGCCAGAGACTAAAGGGTAAACCATTGCAACTGGACCAGCTCCACCCCTACCTGAATGCCGTGTAAAGCATGTAGAACCTTTCCAAGCGGTAGGATTAGATTACACAGGGGCATTGAAGACGAGGGAGAGTGAGAAGGTTTATATATTATTGTTTACCTGTGCGACATCTCGAGCAGTGCACATAGAACTATGTGATAATATGTCTAGCGAAGAATTTATGCTGGCGTTCAGACGGTTTTGTGCCCGTCGTTCATTCCCTCAACTCATTCTTAGCGACAATGCTCCCACTTATGTCCAAGCATCAAAATATCTAAAGGATATGAGTAGTGATCCTACTATCATCACTTTTTTGGGAGAGAAGAAGTGCGAATGGAGGTTCATTCCAGTTAAGGCACATTGGTTTGGTGGGAATGTGGGAACGGTGTGTCGGCAATAGTAAAGTCAGGACTAAGAGCGGTTGTAGGACGTGCTCTATTAAAGAAGAGTGAGTTGACGACAGTCCTCACAGAGATAGAGGCAGTCGTGAATGATCGCCCGCTTACATATGTGTACACCGACCTGCAAGAACCACTACCATTAACGCCAGCTCACTTGCTATATGGAAAACCATTGACTGCGTTTCCATCTGATTTTCAGTCCATAGTAGAGTTAGAGGATCCCTCGTTGTACTCTGCGGTAGCGGTGTCTAAGAGCTACCAGTATATATCCAGGATAATCGAGGATTTTAGGAAACGGTGGATTAGTGAATATCTGCTAGCATTGAGGGAAAGGAGTGTTACTCCCTCTGGTAGACCAACGGCCCAGTTGGTGACGTTGTTTTAATTAGAGAGATAGTCCTCGTTTATACTGGAAATTAGGCCGCGTATTGGAGGTATACAAGGGGGCAGACTCTGTAGAGCGGGTGGCGCTATTAAAGACAGCCACTGGAACTACTGTTCGTCCTATCGCACGTTTGTACGCTTTGGAGCTAGATTTCGCATTGCAATCTGAGGCTCCACCTGTTATTGCTGGGTCCGAGGATTCTCGAAGGAACGACTCACCTCATACTGATGGTGATCATTCTCGGACCGGGACGCGTCCCAGACGCGCTGCTGCTGGCGCTGTCGACTTGTGGCGTCAGAAGATAGCCTCTGGGCAACTTTAGGTTTAAGGTGGGGTTCAGGTCTTTTTTGTGGGGGGAGTGTATCGTATAAATACGATAGACTATGACTCTTTTGTGATCTTGTATGTCTCTGTGACGTCACGATCTCTCCTACAGCACAATGTAGGACGAGTAGATCGTATATTATAAGATTTTAAATAAGTTAAGTTATAAAAGGCCTAATATGCTATTAAGCAATATTGCCATGGTCTTATGTAGTATATATGAATTTATCGTATATTATTAATATAATTTATCGTATAGAGCAACCTAAATGCGGTACGATAATTTGGGCTCCTGGCGGTTTGCCAAGGCAGCAAGGTGTGCTTTTGAGGTATGTCAGAGCCTTCACGAACACCAACCAGTTAACATTTAATTTTCCGCCCTCAGTTGATCGTGCTTTTTGTGCCTCTTAATCACAATACACATACAGCAATACACACAGCTACACCATCACGACGCTCTCATCGACATCATGACTGACTGATAGATAAGCATAATATTCATGTCCATTCCCATGTAATCATTTATTCTTTCTTTAACTTGACTCGTGTCTCGGGGCCGAAGTCTCCGTTCCCCATTGTCCACCACCATATTGGGTAAAACGTTCTCCCTTGCCTCATTGCCACGTGGAACTATTGGTGAGTTAATTCCTGGCTAATATTAACCCTTATAACCTTACCCTATAATTATATACATTTATTATGTGAGACCTTTGGATATAAATTAGCTTGTTTCAGATTGAATTCAATTTAGAAATAGAGTATTCATTTAGATTGATTTTATTTGATTCATTATAGCTTAGTAATATTTAACTTCCATTGATAGTTTACCACAATATCACCCTGCATTCCGGCTCTAACCATCACTTGGCTAGTCCTCCCAGTTTATCATAGAGTTGTTGCTGCATCCTGGTTTATGTCCCCTTGCTCATTGCCATAAAAAATCCCTTACTGGCAGCAATTCCCGGGTCTGGGCACCAATGTGGTAAACTATCAATGGAAGTTAAATATCTATAAGCTATAATCCATAAAATCAATCAAATCAAATACCATATCTGAATTGAATTGGATCTGAAAACAAGCTAATTATATCCAGAGGTCTCACCTAATAAATTATACATAGGGTAAAGGTTATAATTAATATTAGCCAGGAATTAACTTACCAATAGTTTCCACGTGGCAATGAGGCAAAGGAAGAAACATTTACCCAATATGGCGGGACAATGGGGAGGAAAAGACACCGGCCCGGCCTGAGGCTCGAGTCAAGTGAAAGGGAACAAATTATTATATGGGAC
Organism: Paralithodes platypus; assembly: GCA_032716605.1. Classification (NCBI taxonomy): domain Eukaryota; kingdom Metazoa; phylum Arthropoda; class Malacostraca; order Decapoda; family Lithodidae; genus Paralithodes; species Paralithodes platypus. The sequence continues at coordinate 48,488,311 of CM064533.1, read as the reverse complement.
TGGACATGGAATACTATGCTTATCTGTCAGTGTCATGGCGTCGATGAGAGCGTCGTGATGGTGTATGTATTTATTGCTGTCAGTGTATTGTGATTGAGGCACAAAAGCTCGATCAACTGAGGGCAGAAATTAGATTGTTAACTGGTTGGTGTTGGAGGCTCTGAGCTGTTCCTCAGAGGCACCCTTGCTGCCTTGGGCAAAACGCTAGGAGCCCAAATTATCGTACCGCATATAGGTTGCTCAATACGATAAATTATATTAATATTACGATAAATTCATATATATACCATAAGACCATGTCAATATTCTTAATAGCATATTAGGGCCTTTACAATCTTAACGTTACTTACAATCTTATAATAATACGATCTACTGTCCTACGCTGTGCAGCGGGAACGACCGTGACGTCACAGAGACATACGGGATCACAAAAGAGTAATATCCTATAGTATTTATACGATAATATCTGTAATTGACACATTTCGAAAGTAATACACATTCATCTTCAAAAACTGAAGATGGATGTGTGAGATTTTAAATAAGTTGTCAAATAATACCTCACTGCAGTAATTCAGGTTTCAAGGATAGAGGAATAATTTACCGAAATTTATCTATCTATCTATTGCCTGACGCCGTGATCCCCGAAGGGGTTGGGCCACGAACGAACCGCCCCCATGCACACCTCTGGTCCCCAGTCAGTCGACGACCCCTCCCCCCAACCAGGACCACCTTCGTTCATGTACTTCCTCACTCCAATCCTTCCACCCAATATCGGTTCTACTCTCCCCCTCTGTCCCTCCACCTCGCTCTCATACACCTCTTAGTCATTCTCTCGCTTTCCATACGTTCCATATGGCCGAACCATCTCAAGTTGTTCCTTTTCACACTTGCCAGCACATTACCTCCACACCACCTCCTTCTTACTTCAATTAGTCTGTCTATCCATCATGTAACTCCGCACACTCCTTAAGTAATTCATTTCCACTGCTCTCATCTTGGTCTGAGTCTCTAAACCAACGTCCAGCTTCGTAAGGAAGTCAGTGTCGGGATTACCACATGTCATGCAAGGACTTCTTCACTTCCAACTGACCACCCTATTTCTTGTTACTGCTTTTAGCGTTCCTACAACTCTTCCCCTGTTGTACCCTCTCCGCACCTATCCATAGTCCATCTTTACTCAAAACAACTGCCCAGATACTTAAAAGAGTTGACGATCTCCATAGCCTGACCGTTCATTGACCGAAATTGAGTTTATCAATTTCTTTTTAGTCTATGCCTAAAGTAGGTGAATTCGGCCCACTCAGATGAAATGGATGCTTTGTGTGTGAGTTAATTTTCTATGACGTCAGGATGCATTTGTTCAGAGGCTGCAGGTGAGCAAGAAGTTAACGGAGCATGGTGACAGAACAGAATGATACAGTTGGTAATGAAAAGCAGTAATAGTTATAAACTAATAACCAAGCATTATGACCACTTGAAATGGAAGTTGTTTTAACATTATTGGTTTGAAAAGAAGCAGTAGTTTGCAGCTGTTGATAATGAACTGCGGGTGCCAGTTGATAATGCAGCATCCCCACCAATTGTTAGGTCAAATATTTGACTAAATTGTGGGTATCAATATCTGGCGGTTTGGTAGCTTTAAAAGTTATTTAGGTATCAGATAAAGTATGAAATATTGACACAGAAATGGGGCGAAAGGTATCAAAATCTAAAAACTAATATATGCTAAACATAAGGGAGGAAGGGGGTTCCAGAAAAAGCCAATACCTCCCACTTAAAAACAACCTGTTATCTTGTCCTCCATAACATCTATATTATTAACTCTCTTTATCCTCTCTTCCACTTTTGACAATGTTTCGCTTCTTTAACTTCTGAAGCTTCCTTTGATCTCCTTCAGTCACGCCTAGGATTAATGCCCCTCCCCTTTTTCAACTCTCTCTCTCTCTCTCCTCTCTCTCTCTCTCTCTCTCCTCTCTTATGATAATTACATTTGTTCCGCACCACTGCCAACTTCCTGCCTTGCAAGATGGTGTGTGTCACAAGAGGTTATAATGTGTGTGTGTGTGATACAATTGTTTGTTTAGTGTACCGGCTTGGATACCTCCGTCAGCTGGCGGTATTGTTGAATGGAAACTCCTTAGAGTATAGTTGTTCTTGCAATTACGATATGAACACAAATAACTCATTATATCTTAACTCTAAATGTATCTGCTAATGATGTAAATTTGACATTTTATTTATCTGTTGATATGGGTTTCTTCAGAGGATTCAACACGTATAGGATGATTACGTATATTTTATTGTTTTAGGTATTAAGTTTGATTGACGATTTTGATAAAGCTAATTATTCCTCATATATTGTTTACACTTTATTATACCACCTAATGCAAATTCCTACATGCAACTATGGACTCTATTGGATGTATGCTTATTCTCCAACAAGGCCATGTGGTCAATTGGTTTTTTTTTTTTTTTTTTTATATATTGTTTTTTCTTTAAAAACTCTCCAAGCCACATATGTTTTGTGCTTCACCTCTTGTAAAGGCCACACCATCCACTACCCATAGATGAACTTTTATATTAGTTAAATAATTTAATAATCAACCAACTAAAGATTAAGCATTTATTGTTTAAATTGTTCACCAAGATTTTTGGTTGCATGAAGCTCTGTCGGTAACTTGTGATATGATGTGGGTGATTCTTTCATGTATATATGAGGACCCTGGAGGACAAGGGGCGAATGCGCCAATACCTTACTTTCGAGTTATGAGTGTTTAAAGTCTGGAATAGGTTGGCATACATAGAATATTACCGAATAGCATGTTATTATATACCATTAGAATCCTCTGGAAGAGACAAATTGATAAAACAAAAAAAAAAAAAAAAAAAACGCATATACATTGATTCTTTTTTTTCAGCCTATAGTAATTATTGTTCAATCTGCTTGAAATTTAACCCTGTATTAGATGTCCATGAAACTAAGATACTGTTAAATTTTCAGCCAAAAAAAACGCGCAAAACGCGCGTGTGATTGGCCGGGAGGCGGGCCTTTACCCCGGGGAATGCTAGCCGCCGATCATTGGCTTGAGCGCGCGGGAACATTCGCCCCTCCACCTCCTACAATCCATACCTCCTCCGCCGCTACACAAGGTCGAACCAAGGGATTTAGACCCTAGGGTACTGAGCGCATAGGTGGGAATCGCAAAACGCTCTTCACACCTTCACCACGTGATTTCAGTCCATCTATCGGGAACCAGTCCTAACAAATTTGCTCATGGTGGCACCATTCGCCCTTGTCCTCATACTTATATATATTAGGTGTGGCAAAAATTACCTCTTCAGTTTTGGATATTCATATTAGTTAAATAGGAAGTATATGGGCTGAAAATGACCATTAGATTACCATCATCTCAATCCTTTATTTTGTCATACATTTTTGAACATCAAGTATTTTACATTTACATAGGTGCCACCAAGTTGTTTCATGATTCGAATATTGTATGCATGAAGCTTCATGAAGGTAATGTGAGAAGGTGAGAAAAAAAGGATGTACTGGCAGTCTTAACCCTTAAAAAGCGGCTCACACTTAAGTCGTGTTGAAAAACTGGCAAAAAACGGGTGAAAAAGGGTGGAATCGAGTGAAAATGGGTGGGATAGTAATGATCCATACGTCCGACATCTGTGGCCTCCGGCCCACAATAACTCCAGTTCCCCCACCGCGCGGCCGTCCGTGTGGGTCGAGGATGAACAGGGGTGTAAAAAAAAAACCCAACCCAAAAATAGGGTTCGCTCAATAAAAAGTGGAAAGCAAGGGTAGCAACAAAAAATCTGCTAAAACCTTCCATTCTTCGAGGGGTAAACCCCACTTGTCAGTTGCTCCACCGGAGTGCTACGGTAAAGCTGTTATTGTGGCCGTTCATTGGGTTGTAAAAGCGATTTCCAACCTAGGTTTTCGGGCGCGCCAAACTTACAGTTTCCTTTCATTTTTTTACTGGATGGTGGATTATAGAGTTCAGTCTCAGAACGGCCCAGAACGGCCCAAAAGGGCCAAAAACGGCCACCAGAAGGCACCCGCTAGAGCGCCAGGAGGGTTTAAAGTACCAGGAATAAAATGGAAGCCATCACAACTTCTGCGGGAGAGTTTAAAACACATACAAATGTTTACTTGCTTTTTAGGTTGCAGGCGGTCTGAGGGGATTATATGCAGCTGAAAAGCAGGTAAGGGTGTATGGTTTGAACACAATATCCCCCCCAACCGAGAAAAAGCAGGCCCATCTCGGGCCTACTTTTTCTTCAGGTGTTGTAGACTACGGGGGGGAAAATATGGACACACTGAATCCATGTGGGCCAGTAGGGGGACAGAGGGGAATGCCCTTCTTGATGAGCAACTACTCTGGTGTTTCCAGGAAACGAGGGGATATCCTTGAATTGTTACTAATATCTCAGATGGAAACCATGTCTAACAAAAGCAACCATAATAGAATTGGTGCAAAGGGAAATTTGGTTTTTGTGGGCTCAATGCAATCAGGTAATTGCACAGAAAATTAATGGCACAAAAGGAACTGCATTTATGCCCAAGAAAAAAAAAAAAAAAAAAACAACCCAACCCAGAAAAACCACAGAAAAACCATGCCCCCCCAGAGAAAAAAAAAAAAAACAGACAAAACCCCCAAAGTTGACATTCAATTTTTCCTTAAAAAAAACCGACAGGGAAATCTCACTTGGCCCCCCCCCCCCAAAACTCCCATCATTAATTTGTTTAATGAAGTAAATGTTTCCCACTTTTTTTCTTATTGAAACATTGTTCTCGGAATGTAAAAAACATTATAAACTTACTAACAAACTTGAGGCCTGGACAGCATTATGGGTTAGGAAAGCCATTATGCTATCCCAAAGGAAATTGGCCTCTAACAACAACAAAAAAACCTGGGGGGGACTTCCTGTACAGGGAGGTTCGGAGGAATTTCTTCAACTGACGAGCAGTTTGGGCCGTTTAAAATATATAAAAAAAAAGTCATTATGCTGTTCCTTTCAAGATACAGATTACTGTTCACCTCTTGTGGGGGTGGGGGAAAAAAGTGGAGGTGGGTTGCCATTGGAAGGGCCAGTTTGGGACCCAAAAAATTCAAAAATAACAAGCTTTATTAGAATTAAAAATCAAAATAACCCTGCCAAATCCCAACACAGGGGGGACCTTTCCTTACAATTTATTTCCATTACGGGGGAAGAAAAAACACAAAAAAAAAAACAAAACGTTTGCATTCCCCTTTCTGGCATTATTCTACAGATATTTTTCACCAGGGCAAATTGTTTCCGAGGAACTTGCTTCAAATTGTGCCGGCCCTCTTCCCACCATCTTTTTTCCCCGGTAGTTTACTAGGGCAAAAAGCTGAGAGCGTCCCATTGTGGAAATTACAACTTTCTCACTCAACAAATGTGCAGAATCTTCTGCGCTTACTCAGGAATTCATTTATCCCCCAAAGAAGCTTTACACACTTTTTAACCTGCTTTGGGAATTTCACTTCCCCTCGGGACAATTGCTTTTTACACCAAACAAACTTACAATCTAACAAAATGTTTACAAAATTCCAAGTGTTTAACAAACACAATTTTTTATGAAATGAGAGGGATGTCCTTTAGGCACCATGGGGGGGGGAAACCTTTTTGGTTTTAATCCTGTGTTTTTTCCTTTCCTCCGTTTTTCAATTGTCTCTTAAAAAAAAAAAAAAAAAAAAAACAAAACAAAGGGGGAGGGGAGGCTTGTTAAAGCAGGGGGGACATGGGGCCTGTTTACCCCAATTTTCATTCAACCAGGGGGGGGGCCACATCCATGGCTTCTGACTGCTCATGAAAAAACGTGTGAATTATCCAACCAAAAAAAAAACGAGTGGGGCTTTCTGTCGGGTGGGGCTCCTTACTCAAGAGGAGGTGGGAGTGTGAAAAAACCAAACAAAAACGGGTATTGTATTGGCACGACGTTTTGTTTTAAGTGATTTTAAAGGGGCTTAAAAATTTTCAATTAATAAATTGGCCATGCTGAACCTAACCATTTAATTTATTTATGGTTCCTTCAACAAAACACAACCAAAACTAGTACTCCCTTATAAATCGATTAAAATGAAAATTTACAAACACATTGTTTCTTTTTTTTTTGGGCAGTCCGTGTGGATTCGAATTCCCAGGGATTGCCTCAACACCCGGAAAACTCAAAAAAAACAAACCCTTTTTTTTTTTAAATTGCGCCATCGGCCCCCACCCACGAAAGAACAGTTAAAGGAATGGTTGGGACACTGCCTACGAAGTTTATTATGGCAATACTTCGCAACTCCTGCATAATTCAATCTAAGAGTGTACACCAACATCCCAAAAAACTGGCAACTCACGATAGGGCTATTTGGCATAATTTTAAAAAGAAACAAAAAAAAAAACCAAACATTACAATGGGGCAGCAGGAAGCAAAAAAAAAAAACCCCACCATGGCAAGGAAAAAAAAAAAAAAACGAGGGGAAAATCAGGAGAGCTTTTTGATTAATGTTTGGGCTGGTATTCTTCTGGACGGGGACCATCTCTTAATTCGGGGGGGACCTTTTCCCTGCTAACCACCAATAAAAAACTGTTACAGGGCAATGTGTACACCCGAATTTTCCTTTCAGGGATCGGACTTACCCATTTACCTACTTGAAGGATGTTTTGGCCTCTCAGAAAAACAACGTAGGACAAATTATGGTTTCCAAGGGCATGATGCGGCTCCAAGCTTATTTTTCTTCACAGAGACGGTTTTACTAAGGGGGATTTTTCCTTTTAATGTTTAATAATTTAAAAATAAATTAATATATTTAATTTATTAATTTTAATTTTTTAAATTTTTAAAAACACGTTTAAAAACTTAATATAATGCCACGGGAGGGGGGGGGGGCCAACTCGCCACGGGGGTATATGTTTTTTGAGGTTATTGATTGTTTTAAAAAGTTAAACATACATTTTACATACAACACAGTAGATAAAGGGGGCATAATAATATATTATATATATATTTTTCCAAATGGGACCGCACAAAAAAAAAAACAAGCTTAGGAAAACAGATAAATGTGTTTTTTAGATGGTTTTAAAAAACAAAAAAATAAAAACAAAAAAAAAAAAAAATAAACTAAAATAAAAAACCACAAAAAAAAAAAACATGCATAGGTTTTTTTTTTTGGTATTGCGAAAAAAAAAAAAATATTTTATAAGGACTTTTTTTAAATTGCCCAAACAAAAATTTTGAAAAAAACAAAAATGCATTTGATTTTTTTTTTAATTTTATTTTTTTGTCTTTATTTTGTGTTGTGTTTGTAATAAAATTAATTCATTAATGTAATTTGAACCACATTTAAAAACACTGTTTATTGTTTCCCAAACCGTTAGTTTATGTACGGTTTGGTTGGGAGGGGAGGAGGGGGGGGTGGAAAGGGGTTTGGTTGTTCCAGGTATTCCAAGAAAAAAAAAAAAAAGTCCGTCGACTGGGGGACACTACTCGGTCGACGTCTTCTTCGTTTTGGCATCTCTTTTAGGGTCTTGCAGTCATTGGACTTCTGTCGCCTCGAAAAGTTAGGGTGAAGGTAGGGTCTTTGTGTGGGCTGCGGGGGGGGGGGGAAACGTATTTCGTCCACAAAAACATCCTGGAGATGCGGTTTGGTAAGGCTTCTTTTTGTTTTCATTGGCAACTCCCCCTGGGGTACTTGAACAATAGGGGCAAAAACGGGGAATTTTGTGGAGGAGGTCAAAAAAAAAAAAAAAAAAAAAAACCACCATTGGGGGTCATTTAAGTTTTGGCTTCTTTTACCCTTCTGCCATGAAAAAAACCACTTTCCCCGCTGCACCATGAAAAGCCGTCCATGTAAGCCACCCCCAGGGGACCCACTTTAATGCCCACTCCCTGTAATTCACTGGGTGAAGGGGACTATCAGGCGGCCTTGGCAGCACTTGGGAATCCCGAAAAAACCTGTTTTTCTGGTTTGTGGGCCCGGCCTTTGCTGAATGTGGTTGTTTTGGGCAAGAAAACCTCCAAAGTTAAGGGGAACCAGTCGCTTTTTTTGTTTTTTTTTTCTCCTCCATGCGGGGGGACCATTTTTCAGTGGGGGACCTGCTTCCTTTCCTTCTGTGTGTCAGGGAACATTTAAGCCTGGTGTTGTAGTGGGGTCAGTGGGGAATTTTAACATTCCTTGCCCTTCAGGTGCTTCTCAAAAAAACCCACACCCTCCCCCCCAAAAAAGTTCGCCGGGATCCACAGGGCTAGGGAAAATTGAGTGGCCAGCCTCCAGGGGAAGAAGTGGGACGATGGGGCAAACAGGAAAAGAAAAAACGAATTGTTATGGGGAATGAGTTTCTTTAGGGTAAGCAATAGGCAAAAGAGGGTTGGGGATATTCTTGTGTCTGGCCAGGGGGGCAATTATATGAAAAAACACCCAACCAGTTTCCAAAAAAGGGACTTATTTCAAGCAGGGGTACGGTGATTTTGTGTGGAATTGAAGTGGACATAAAGCAAACTTTTTTTTTTGCCGCACATTCAGGAAAGATCCCCTTTCTTTGGCCTCCGGACCCTCGTTTCCAGACCACTAAAAAAAAAAAAGTTAGGGCCTTGTTGGGGGGGACCTTTGATATTAACGTGGGGATTAACCCCAAAGATTATAACGTCCACATTTTTTGTGGCCAGCGGTTTAATACTTGGGCGCTAAGGGGGTAGTTCAGAGGGGATTAGTGCATTAGTTGGGTTTGCTTTGGAAAGATTCAACAAGCCCAATTCCAAAAAAGGGAATTTCCAGGGTTGTTCAGGGTGGGTCCTTGGTATAAAATCTGCAATTTGAAAAAAAAATTCATGGCCAGGCCTTGGGCCATGAATCCGTTCCTCTTTCATCGCCAAGTTGGGGACCACCTCTCACCTCCCGGTTGTTGTCTTGCCTGGATCCCAAAAGTTCTGGCCCAAATTTTTGTTTTGAAACTGATCTACCCATGTGTGTTGCCGGGGCCAGGTGTCACTTTCTTTGGTAGTGTAATCACCCGAATCTTATAAAAGTTTTTTCTGCACCGCCTTAACGAAAAAACGGGGAAATTTGCTTTAATGGGGCATTGGGGGCCTCTTGGCTGCTCTATCCAATGTATCGTCTGAAAGGCATCATAGGGAGGGTTCCAACCCAGGTAGATCCAGGGAGGTAGGTTACAAGCTCTGTTTTCGGGATTCTTGGGAACGAAGAATTAAGTGGTTGTGGGACATAAAACAGGTTGGGGGGGCAGAGAACCTTTTGGCAGGGGAAGCTTTTAAATTTAGGTTTGCCAAGTGAAGATTTCGTTCCACTAGTCTTGTTGTTGGGGGTTACATGGTGGGCCCTCTTTGGCGGTGGGGGGACGAGGACTTACCAGTGGGCAAGTGGGCCGGAAGGAGGTCCTTAGGAGTACACAATTTCGCACCCATGTTTCGGATGGGTTATTGTCTATGGGACATAAGTTTTTGGTTAAGAAAAAGGGGCGGCAAGGTACGGCAAAAAAAACCATTGGGGAATTCTTCGTTAGTATTCAACAGACCACTGAATATTGTTTGGACGGTTTTTAGTTGCGACTCTTCCCCTTTCCCCTTCACTCGTGAAACGGTTTAGGGACAAAAATGTCTCAACTTCCAATCGCTTTATTTATTGTACTGGGACTGGGGGGGAACAATCATGGGGCTTTCCAGGGGGGTTGCCCCCAATAACTGTTAAATAGGGTTATTTGGCCCCACCCATTTATCAATTCCCACTTTTCTTCGAAAGGCCCAAACTTTAAATCCAACAGGCAATTTTCCACAAGGGGGGGCCCTAACCTTTCTTCGGGTGTTACAAAGCTTTGGGCGGTTTTGGTTGCTTTCTTTACTTAACAATAAGGACCTGGCCACTGTTCCCTTTTACACTTTTTGAAAAATTGCGGGTTCTTCTGGCCCAGGGTCTTTGGCATTCGTTTACGACTAGGTTTGCCAGGGGGGAAGGGGGGGGCCTGTAAGGGGGGGCCTCCAACCAATATCCGGAGTTCAGCTTGACAAAAAAACCACAATTGTTAGCAAACAAGGGATTACCGGGAGAGGAAAAGGAAATTAAAAGGTTTTACAAACCAAAATAGCGGAGGGTAAAATCACTCGGTGTTGTTGACTTCTAACTCGGGGTTTGAAGCGTTGGGAACTACTGAAGAATGTCTGTGTCAAGCGCCTCGGTGAGTGGTCGGGCGGGCGGCCATTTTCAATTCCCCATGTCGTCGCCGCGCTCGCATTGGCTGAGCGCGTTTGGGCGAGTTGGCCCCTCTGATAACCCAGATTCACACCCATAAAAGGTCTGCACATTAACGGCCAAAAACAAGGGACGATCAACCCTATGTGCAGTTGCAATAAGGACGAAAGTCGGTATGGTTTTTTTGCTAGCTGATTCCCCAAGGAATTCATGGAGCGGGGAACCAGCTAGCGCGCGGTTTTTGAAAAGGTGGCGTAGTTGGCCCCTCTGGCCAGGACCTCTTCCTACTAATAATAATGTACCCTGAAAGGTGGGTAGGCCGTGCGTGGTCCCCTAGCCTGGATACCTAGAAATCACCAGACATAACTCCACTTGAATTTTATCTTAGGGGCCACTTGAAGAGCAGACGTGTATGCTACACAAATCAACACCGTTAATTGTAAATTACTGTAAAAATACATTGATGTGAAACATAAATATTACAAAATAAAGTAATTGAGGTGCTGGTAATCTATTGATCATTTCCATCCCCCCTAAACTTTCCTATTTTAAACCAAAATGTGGAATACCACGGTAAATATGAGATATTTCCAAAACCTGACAGAGTAAAGTACTGTATATTTATTATTGCTAGGTCGATTCATTCTGGAAATTATGAAAGGCATTTTTGAAAAACCCTGTAATCATAATTAACATCGAATTTAGGTGGCAACCACTTTGAAAACAAGTGTCGAGTTGTAGGCGACCTGGGTATACGAGACTACATTGGGGTATAGGACGCCTTGTTGGTCACTAAACATTACCACCTAGCGTCTCTGTGTCCCATTATATAAACCACCACACCT
>CM064533.1:48181359-48477137 GCA_032716605.1 Paralithodes platypus | reverse complement strand
AATCGAGTTGTCAACTTGGGAATGGGCTTCCCCGAGACGTTATAGACTGCAGCACCGTTGATTCATTTAAATTACGCCTAGACAAATATCTCGCATCAAACCCGCGACTGACTGCGTTTGTAAATGAATAACTTTATCCTCCCCTCAGTTACTAACCCATATGTCCCCTACTAACTTCCTAGTCCTGCCACGTTAGTGGCAGGGCAGTAGTTCCCTTTCCAATGTTCCCTTACCCACTCTAAACCACTGTTTGGACACTTGATCCTCAGTGTTTTGGAGGACAAGCAACCTAGAAGGGTCACTAGACCTGTTGTTGCTTGATTTCCTTTGTACTCCTTTGTACTCCTTTGTACTCCTTTGTACTTTGTACCATCAGAGGTGAATGGGAATGGTCCCGGTCGGTGCACTTGTGGACGTATGTGTGGGGAGGAGGGCTGTGGATAGCCAAACACCCTTCTTCCGACACAGAATGGATACACAGGTACACGTGGAAAGTGGGTGTGGAGTAAGGAGGGATGGGGACAGTGGAGGAACTGAAAGGCAACTGATTGATTATAATATGTACGGGACACAAATGAAACGAATGAAGAATTTCTGGTGCTGGATGCTAGGTTTGTATAGTGGGATGGGGGGGGGAGCGTGGGATCTGTCGGATACCATTATGTATTGTAGTAGCTAACAATTAGGATACAAAAGAAGGTGGGGTGAGGAGAAGTTTGGAGAGAGACAAGAAGCGTGGCGGGGGCGAAGAGTGCGGGAGGAGGAGATCCAGGGAAACATTTCAAGAAAGCAGGAGGTGAGCAAAGAGTGTTTAAGGAAGATGATAATGTGCAAGCATGTGAGGAGGTGTGTGGAGTAAGGAGAGAAGGGGGGGGGCGGGGGGGGGGAGGAAGGGTACAGCATGGTGGACTGAATAGGTAAAAAATAGCTATTGAAGACAAGAAGAAAGCGTATTGAGAGTGGTTGGGTAGAAGAGGGAATGAAGATTTGGAGAGACAGAAAAGAGCGAGGTACTTGGAGAAAAAGAGAGTGATGAAGAGAGTAGTGAAGGAAAGTAAGAGAAGAGCAGATGAGGAATTTGGAAGGCATCTAAGTGTAAAATGGAGAGAGTGTAAGAAACTGTTCTGGAAACAGGTCAATAAAGTTAGAGAGCTTAGCAAGGGAAATAGTCTATCTATCTATCTATTGCCTGACGCCGTGACAGTCGACACCCCTCCTCCCAACCAGCACCGTCTTCATTCATATACTTCCTCACTCCATCTTCCACCTCTCCCTCGGTGCACCTCTCCCTCTCTGTCCTTCCACCTCGCTCTAGTACACCTGTTAGTCAATCTCTCGCTTTCCATACGTTTCATATGGCCGTACCATCTCAAGTTGTTCCTTTTCACACTTTCCAGCACATCTACCTCCACACCACACCTCCTTCTGACTTCCTCATTCGTCTGTCTATCCCTCCATGTAACTCCGCACGCACTTCTCAAGTAACTCATTTCCACCGCTCTCACTCTTGGTCTGAGTCTCTTCCTAAACATCCATGCTTCGCTTCCGTAATTTAGTGTCGGGATTACCACACTGTCATGCAAGGACTTCTTCACTTCCATACTGACCACTCTATTTCTTGTTACTGCTTTCAACGTTCTTACAGCCCTCTTCCCCTGTTGCACCCTCTCCCGCACTTCTTCATCCATAGTCCCATCTTTACTCGACACACTGACCCAGATACTTAAAAGAGCTGACAATCTCCACAGCCTGACCGTTCAACTTCACCTCACACTCTGTGACTTCACCCCTTTCGAAGACCATAACCTTGCTCTTCCCCGCATTTAATTTCAAATTCAGTTTTTCACACACTGTTCCAAATTCATTTACCAGATCCTGCAACTCCCATTCATTATCGCTCATCAGAACTGTATCATCCGCAAACAGCAGCATAGGCAGCTTCCACTCATTTCCCTCCCTTTTCAGCGATACACAAACATCCAATGCTCTTCCTAGTATTTCTTTCATGACTCCATCCATATATACAGTAAACAACCACGGGGACATCACACACCCCTGTTTCAACCCAACACTCAGGTCAAAGAACTCGCTCTGAGATTCGTCACACGTACTGCCGCCTTTGCACCCTCATACATCCTCTTCACTGCTTTCAGCAAACTTGCCATTTACTGGTATATTCTAAGTACTTTCCACATGCCTTCTCTATCCACTCTGTCATAGGCAGGATTCAAGTCCATAAAGGCAACATACACCTTTTGTTTCTTCTCCAGATATTTCTCCACAACAGAATTCAGGGTAAAAATCTGATCTACACATCCTCTTCCATTCCTAAAACCTCCCTGCTCATCGCCTATCCATTTCTCCGTTCTCACTCTCACTCTCGCAATCACTACCCTACTGTACACCTTCCGTACTACGCTTAAAAGACATATTCCTCGGTGGTTACCACACACTCCTCTTTCCCCTTTGCCCTTATATAGGGGGACTATTATGCCAGTCTTCCAGTCATCGGGTGCATTCCCCGTCTCCCATGCTAGTTTGCAAATTTTCCATACCCATTTGATCACGATCTCACCACCAAACCTCAACATTTCCCCACACACTCCATCTGTTCCTGGTGCTTTCCCCAACTTCACTATTTTCATGGTTTCCCACACTTCTGACCTCCTGATCCCCACCTCCTCCTCCACTACTTCTCCTCTTCTCCCTCCCATACCCCATCCAACTATGTTTACTGGCTCTTCATTCCTTACATTTAGCAACTCGTTGAAGTACTTCCTCCATCTTTCGACTCTCTCTTGCTTCTCGGCTAGCATTCTCCCATTCTTATCTTTCACACTCCTTCTGTTTCCCTTGCTACCTTCCCTAACTTTCTTGACTTCTTTCCAGAACAGTTTCTTACACTCCCTCCATTTTACACTCATATTCCTTCCCAATTCCTCTTACCTTCCTTCACTACTCTCTTCACCACTCTCTTTCTCTCCACGTACCTCGCTCGTTTCTGCCTCTCCAAATCTTCATTCCCTCTACTACCCAACCACTCTCTATACGCTTTCTTCTTATCTTCGGCAGCTATTTTTACCTCTTCTATCCACCATGCTGTACCTTTCACTCCCCTCCCTCTTCTCCTCACTCCACACACCTCCTTACATGCTGCACAGACCTCTTCCTTAAACACATTGCTTATCTCCTCCACTTCCTCCATATCTTCCAGGTCGAACCCACCTAGTCGTCATTCTACTGCTCTCCTGTACTCTTCCCTGATTTCCTCCTCCTGTAGCCTCTCCACCCTCCTCACCATTCCACCTTCCTCTCGCCTCCCTCCAGCTCTCCTCACCCACTTCTTTTGTATCCTAACCTTGGCTCGAACGTCCCTTGATTTTGGCCCTGTCACTCTTTCAACTATGGGGGAGGCACTCGCTATAGGCAGTTATGCCTTTTGCCTCCCTCAATCACATAGAAAAAAAAAAAAAAAAAAAAAAAAAAGCTACTACTACATAATGATCAGACAGATCCCCTCCAATACCCCTATACACCCTAGCATCCATCACAGATGTCTTCATTCTTCCATCCACACATATATAATCAATCAGTGACTTTCGTTCCACCACTGTTTTATCCTCATCCTTCATCGTCCACACCACTTTCCATGTGTACCTGTGTATCATTCTGTGTCAGAAGAAGGTGTTGGCTATCCACAACCTCCTCCCACACAACGTCCACAAGTTCACTACCATTCCCATTCACCTCTGACGGTACCCCCCCCCCCCCTCCCCCCCCCCCTCAACTTTCCTATCACCCACCTTACCATTCATATCCCCAATCAGAAATATTCTTTCGTTCTTGTCAAACTTATCCAGGCACGCCTCCACACTCACCCATAACTCCTCTTTCTCTCTTACAAGTTTATCCTCTGTCGGAGCATACACACACACAATCACCCATGTTTGTATTCCTACTTTCATTCTCACCCACACAATCCTTGAACCCACCGACCCATATTCTCTTACACACTCCTTCCATTTGTTACTTACAAACAAACATGCACCTTCTCTCGCTGCTCCCTCACTCACTCCAGCACACACATCCATTCCAATAGTAAGGGTGTGAAAGATAAGAATGGGTGAGTGATAGCCGAGAAGCAAGAGAGAGTCTTAAGATGGAGGGAGTACTTCAACGAATTGCTAAATGTAAGGAATGAAGCACCAGCAAAAATAGTTGGATGGGGTATGGGAGGGAGAAGAAAAGAAGTAGTGGAGGAGGAGGTGGGGATCAGGAGGCCACAAGTGTGTGCAGCCATGAAAAGAATGAAGATGGGGAAAGCATCAGGAATAAATGGAGTGTGTGGGGAAATGCTGAGGTATGGTGGTGAGATAGTGATCGAATGGGTATGGGAAATGTGTATACTAGCATGGGAGAAGGGGAGTGAAGGGTTGTGGAGAAATGTATGGAGAAGGGACATAAGTTGTATGCTGCCTTTATGGACTTGGAGAAGGCCTATGACAGATTTGATAGAGAAGGTTTGTGGAAAGTACTGAGAATAGAAGGAGTAGACGGCAAGTTGCTGAAAGCAGTGAAGAGCATATATGAGGGTGCAAAGGCGTCAGTACTTGTGGAGAATGAGCAGAGCGAGTTTTTTTATCTCAATGTTGAGTTAAAGTAAGGGTGTGTGATGTCCACACGGCTGTTCAATATATACTGTATATATGGATGGAGTCATGAAAGAAATACAAAGAAGAGCAGTGGATGTTGGTGTACTTCTAATAAGGGAAGGAAATGAGTGGAAGTTGCCTGTACTGCTGTTTGCTGATGATAAGTTCAGATGAGCGATAGTGAATGGGAGTTCCAGGGGCTGGTAAATATGTTTGGAACAGTGTGTGAAAACGGAATCTGAAGGCAAATACATGGAAGAGCAAGGTTATGGTCATCGGAATGGGTGCACCCACAGAGTGTTAGGTGAGGTTGAAGAGTCAGGTTATGGAGAATGTCACCTCATTTAAGTATTTGGGCAGTGTATTGAGTAAAGATGGGAGTATGAATGAAGAAGTGCGGGAGAGGGTGCAACGGGGGAAGATAGTTGTAGGAACGCTGAAAGCAATAACAAGAATTTGGGTGGTTAGCATGGAGGTAAAGAAGTCCTTGCATGACAGTGTGGTAATACCGACATTGACTTACGGGAGTGAAGCATGGTGAAGAGACTCAAACCAAGAGTGAGAGGGGTGGATATGAGTTACTTGAGAAGTGCATGCGGAGTTACATGGAGGGATGGTGTGGATATAAATGTGCTGGAAAGTGTGAAAAGGAACACCTTGAAATGGTTCGGCCATGTGGAACGTATGGGAAGCGAGAGAATGACTAAGAGAGTGTACGAGAGTGAGGTGGAAGGACAGAGAGGGAGGGTAAACCGGGTAAGAGGTGGAAGGATGGAGTTAAGAAGTATATGAGTGAAGGCGGTGTTGGATGGGAAGAGGGGTGTTGACTGACGGGTGACAGAGGTGCATGGGGCCGTTTCGTTCGTGGCCACCCCTCCGGGGATCACGGCGTCCGACAATAGATAGATAAATAGAAATATTTAAACACTCTGTCTTCAGTATACAGTTATTCTATAAAGTGAACCTCAGCCAATAAATCTCTTTCCATTATCGCTAACACCACTTCACCACTTCACCACTTCAAAGTAAAATTTAATAACGTGACTTACTAATCTCTCAATAGTTTCTTTTATTGGATGCCAGGAAAAAAGTATGTTTTCTTCGAATGTGATTGAATGTAAAACCAATATTTCAAACAAAGCCTTTTTAGATGCAAACCAGGATGAGTCGCGAAGGAGGCAATTGTGCTACAGGTAATTCTGTGCTCTGTTGTCCACCATCAGATAAGGAAATCGAACCATCCATGTTGAATGGATATTAACTTGATTACTGTCACAACGTATGATGGCGGCAAGCATGGATTCTGACAGTTCTCAATTCGGCTTTTGCAGGAATTTCCTTTATGGTGTTAAGTCAAAATCAAAGCAACTATTTAAAAACAAAAACAAATATCGTATATCGTTTATCATTAGGATAAGTTTGTATGGTAGAGGTGAAAATATATAATTGGTAAGGTTCGTCTCTCTGTCTCTCTCTCTCTCTCTCTCTCTCTCTCTCTCTCTCTCTCTCTCTCTCTCTCTCTCTCTCTCTCTCTCTCTCTCTCAGATGGAGGCATGATGGAACGGAAGGCCCTAGGAAACTTCTGATGGTAAAGATTAATTGGAGAGAGAGAGAGAGTGAGTGAGTGTGTGCGTGAGAGTGAGAGAGAATACACTTTACGACTACCATGCGGGTCGTAAATCAAAGCAGTATTGTTATGGGTGGAGTTCCCCCAATGACCAGTAAACATGGCTGGAACAGAACATATTGAAGGTTCTGTACATGGGGTGCAATATGTAAGGCCGGTTACAATACCAGGATGCCACAGTTGTGCACACACACACATACCCACGCAGACAGAGATATTTACATAGATACATTTACATAGATATACTGACCACACAGACCTTACGATCCCAGCGAGGTGGTCAGGACTTAATTCTAGTAGAGATAGTTAACCCGAGAGTAAGGTACAGTAGAAGGAAAGGATAGCAAAGAAGAAGGCTCTCTCCCCGACCCTCCTCCCTCCGGCAATAGCTGTATATGAAGACAGTTAGAAGTTAATATTCAACCTTGCAGATCTTGGAAACCGCCTGAAGGAATTTATAGAAAGTTAGAAATGGAAAGGATATTGCATGCAAACCTTCACCTGTAGTTATATAATATACAGTATATATACTGTACATATGTATAGATTTTTTAGTTTTTCCCTCAGTTGGCTCTCTTCAACTAGAAGCAGTGTTCGTTACTACCACATCGTGCTATCATTGGTTATTACCTACTCCATCCCTATTTATCTGTGGTATGAGTCTAGATTTATCTTAAATACATCTATTAAGATACTATCTATTACTTTATTTGAGAGAGAGAGAGAGAGAGAGAATTATATTTATAAACATGACAAAATGGTCCGATTGATTATGAAGTAATGAAGTCATTCAACAGATTGATAGTATTGAAATATATTCTGCATATGAGTAATGTTACCGTCATGCATATTTAAGATTTTATTTTTCCTAAACTGGCATTGTTAAAATTACAAATTATTATAAATGATGATTTAACAATAAGATCATTAGCACCCACCTATTGCCAACATAGTGATTAGGTGAGGTAAGAGGGAGGTGAGGACCATCACTGCCATCTGTGGAAGGAATATAAATATAATATTAGTTCACTCTGAGTTTGCTATCCAGTGGAAGGACAAAACAGTGAAAAACAATCAGAGCATTATTTCTACAAATGTTTCATTATAGCGACCAATCTCAACATACTGTAAACTACCAAATTATTTTCTACTAAAATCAAAATTTGACTAAACTTCAAGCCTTTCACGCATTAGAGACATTACTGTAGTGTATGAGTTTACACTCGCATCTACAAGTAGAACTGATATTGAATAACGCCGTCAACAGATTCAGAGGAGATTCGTGAACACCAATAATGGAAGCTATATAAGGAGGAGATCTTACGTAGGCAGCCTAATTATTGGTCAATGAGAGATGCATATGGGATTAAAAATGTTCATCTCAAGAATAATATAGCCTTTTGTTCGAGAGTTTATAAGTGTTCAGTGGTCCAGACAAACAGATCCTACAGAGTGATTTTCAATTATCCTTCCTAGCTTGACATGGAATACAATATTGTCTCCATGTAGGATTTTACCATCTATATAACATATACATAAACTGGTTAATTAACTATTCTTCAACAAATGTATTCCGTCTCTATGGTAAATTGTCAAGAAATGTTTTGCTGTCCATACTTCCTTTACATGATTGTCTATATTTCTAATGCCTCTTTTATAAGAATTCAACTCCGTCCTTAATACATTCACATACGGGTAACCACATCAGTGTTTTAATAATGGAAACATAATTTCTTGTTTCGCTATCTCATCCCCGGTACACATAGGGTTTATTAAGTTTTGCCAGCACACACATGCACACGAATACCCTTGCGTGCACATACACACGTACACACATTTTAATTTTCTCCCTAACGACCAAGATGAGGGAGGGAGCCGTACACTAAAAAAAATTACGAGTGCAAAATGTTATATTTTTTTCTCAGTTTTGTTCACTTTGTGTTCATTCTATATAGGCTGTAACGTAACAAACTGGTACATCTATTTCTTCAGAACTACAATAATAAGTCCTTATTTCGTACGTTATTTTTCTATTAATCCCATTGCTTCATTGTATTTGGAAGAGAGAGAGAGAGAGAGAGTGAAAGTGAGAGTGAGAGTGAGAGTGAGAGAGAGCTAGGGGGGAGGGGTGGGGGTGGGGGAGAGAAACATAATTGATTTACTTAATTCTATTTGTCCGTTCTCTCGACCGTTTGTGGTCTGCCAGAAACGGGTCAGAGGCAGAGTGACAGACTACGATTCAAGAGACAGTTCAGAAAGAAGAGTCAACAGGAATTAGGCTTTCAAATTGTGCTAGTGAGAGGGAATTATGCTAGTACACTCCAATATGCGATTTCTCACACTGCTTTACAATCAATTGGTAGCCCTCACTAACCTCATTATTAGGGTTTCTAAAGGTTAGTGGCGCTTGGCAGTATGCTAGTTTCCGCGGCACTCATCTCTGTGCCTTTGAACATATGGTGAGTGTGTTTCAAGACCTGGTTCACATGACCTATATTATCCAGGTTACCCCAGGGTTCTTATACCACATCGAACTTAGCAAATGTCCACTTACCCTTATCATGGTTCCTATTTACTGATTGGCTAATAGAGTCATCATCTGTGAGGAGATTACCTGGGAATCGAACTAACCAATGTGCTACAATTCACCCATATGGATGGTATTGGGGAAGGGGTTGATTAATGGTAGATTAATTTAATAACTTATCTTTTTAGTGTCCTCCCTAGACTTTCATCAAGCTTAAAAAACACATTTCCAAGATCCCCCTTCCAGATAAAATTATAAATTTTTCGGTAGAAAAAATGTCCTGGCTGAAGGCCGTTTTACTCCAAAATTACAGGCTCGCTATCGCTCGCCATGGAAAAATCGAATCATAAATGGTACGAAAGGTCTTAAGATTGACAAGGAAATGGGGGGAGAAGTGTTAAAATCGCCAAATATAATATGCCGTCCGTCTTAAAATCTGTAAACTAATGTGCCTAAGCATGAGGGAGAGGTGACACAGAATACAACAACCATTCTCCCCCCCCCCCCCGGATTAACATATTTTTCAAACAAGGAAGGAGTCAGAAGAGGGGGGGGGGGGGAAGCCTTGGTTGGTCAGGACGGAGCAGGGAGGTGTTAAGTTGAGTTAAATTACTGATCACTATTCGCGCAACCTTTCTGTCCACATTCCTCTAAACTATTCCTAATGCTTTCTTTTACCTCTATCAGTTTTTGTTATTATTATCTTTTAACTCCACATCTCGAGTGGATGGGACTCGTTAGCCTTGGTCGGCAACCCATCTAGGGGAGATACCCTTATACAAATCTGGATGAATGGGACTCGTCAGCCGTGGTCGGCAACATGTCTAGGGGAGTAAACCTTATACAAATCCGTACTGCTACATTAGAGTGAAGTAGGTTAGTGGATGGATTAGCCGCACACCACTGTAGAAAAATAGTGCTAAACTATACATAAAAGGCCTCTGAGTCGGACGGACCCTAAATTGAGTGGTCAATCCTGTAAGTCCTTCAGTAAACTGGAATGGGTTGTCCCTCTTACTTGGGATAGGTCCACTTGGGGGTCTTCTGTGTATGGCCACCCTCATTAAGGGGTGTAAGGCGTCCGGCAATATATAGATAGATAGATAGAACTCCACATCGTCCAATCCTACGATAAACCCTCTTTCGTTGTTCTCTCTCTCTCTTCTTAGGAAACTTTCGCCCTCCTTCCTATCAATTTGTCTAATTCCTGTTTATCTTATCACGTAAATATTTATTTAAGGAGACACGGACACTAACGCTCTCGGGCAGCATTGGGTGAGTGGGTAAACAAATCAGTGTTCTGTTACAAATCTGCATAACAGATTCAGTGTGGGTCAAATGACCAGCTGAGTTAAGGAAAATTTAAATGTATCTTAATATTAAACAAATAAAACAATAAAAGGGAAATGTGCTAATGGCATTCATTACCACGTTTTTTACTGTTAGATGACGCTTTTGTTAATCAGCCCTAGTGATTAAATGCAGTATATTACTATTATTCTAATGCAAAACTCTGCTACATAATCAACGTTGAAAGTCATTGAAGGTTCATCAACATAAGAAGGCCTCCATTGTTGTTGTATTGATTAATCCGATAGTAGTCTAATCTTGAGAAGAACGGTTTCTATATTGCTGTCATCTTATCCCTTTTTCCCAGTCTTCTCACCATTACCCGGTCCTCCTCCTCCTGCCCCTCCTCCTCCCCCCTTCTCTTCCTCCTCCTCCTCCTCCTCCTCTTCCTCCAGTGCTCTTCACAACAAACCTCCAGTTCACTTCTTTTTTTCTTATTCCAGATAATGACCCGAATTCCATCTGGGTGTATGTTCTTTGTGCCTTGTTTGTAGTTACCCTGGTCTCAGCCACTTCGGGTGAGAGAACTGCCTTAAAATAGAAGCAAGGATTGATAAGATGAGAGGAGGGAGGTGCCAAAGAGAACCATAAGGACAGTAATAATTACATTTATGTTATTCGAAAGTCATGACAAATCAAATCCCGGCTAGGACATTGAAACAAAAGTACTGCCCAACTTATACACAATGTACTACTTAGACTTACCCAGGGATTATTCAAATTGGGTTGAATGAGTTCCAGCAATATAAGAGGTAAATTTTGCCAATGTACGACCAAATAAGCAGCCACAACCCGCAATTAAATGCGTCCAAGTAACACATTTCAATATTATTGGGAATAACAATTGTGAGTAGATTAGATTTCTCAGTTCTTCAGTGCCAATGAACAAGTTGTGCCTGAGCATGGACTTCATACCAAGATGTATATATTCCAATGTGTGTGTGTGTGTGTGTGTGCGTGTGTTGTAAATAATGTTGGATCATTATTGAATCATATTTTGTACTGTAGGTTACGGTTAACATGTACATACTATGTATAGTCTTTCTTGAATCAGTGTCCAGCAATCTTGAAGCCATTTTCCCTTGTGTAGTTTGGCTGATCAACTATGAAGTACTAATGAACATCTAGAATTCTAGATTATCATGTCCCTTGAATTTGTTATATAATTCAATTATATCTCCTCTCATTTTGCGCCTTTTCCGGCTAAACAGGTTCAACTGTTCATGACGTTCATCATATGGTTTCTTTCGCAACTTTTGTTATAACTTTTGTGACCCTTTTCTGTATTCATTACTGACCACAGTACTCCAGATGGGGTCGTACTGATGAGTTTTATAATGGTAGGATTATATTGTTTATTTGTTTTCGTATTTGGTTTTATGTATTTATTATATATTTTGATATTAATCCGAATGAGCTTCCAATTAGTCCAACTACTTTATTTGCCTAATGTGCCGCTTCCGAGCAGTGGAGACTTGGCTTAAAGTTACTAATTACTACAACACCCAGATATAATACTAAATTTGCGATCCATTCATGTTGCAATGTGCATGTTCATTTTGGCTTCCAATAAGTAGAACTAGGCATTTTTCCGTTTTGAAGTCCATTTTCCATTTTTAGACCAGTCAACTAGTTCATTAACCCGTGCAGTACCAGTGCCGTCCTTTTAACTTTAATTTGGTTACCACTCGACGATTTTATTCAGTTCAAAAAGGGCCTCCAGCAAGTAACAGGCTTCGTATTATCTCACTCAACCCTTTTTGCTGCCACAGATCCTTTTTAAACTGCAAAAAATCATCTAATTATAGCTAGAAGAAAATTTAAAAGACGTCGTTGGTACAGCAGGGGTTAAGTCTTGCTGGAGTTCTTGTGTATTAAGTGTCGTCTTAAGTTTACCTTTATCCTATATAACCCTCTGAGATATATTTGTACTTGAATTTAGTATAGCATATCCAAACTGGAGAAACATGTGGCATATAAAACGGAGAGCCACACAGCATGGTAAAGTATAAGTGTGAGAGGATATAGTAGTTAATAATAGTGATAAACGGAGAGCCACACAGCATGGTAAAGTATAAGTGTGAGAGGATATAGTAGTTAATAATAGTGATAAACGGAGAGCCACACAGCATGGTAAAGTATAAGTGTGAGAGGATATAGTAGTAAATAATAGTGATAAACGG
Organism: Paralithodes platypus; assembly: GCA_032716605.1. Taxonomy (NCBI): domain Eukaryota; kingdom Metazoa; phylum Arthropoda; class Malacostraca; order Decapoda; family Lithodidae; genus Paralithodes; species Paralithodes platypus. The sequence continues at coordinate 48,464,798 of CM064533.1, read as the reverse complement.
AGAGCCACACAGCACGGTAAAGTATAAGTGTGAGAGGATATAGTAGTTAATAATAGTGATAAACGGAGAGCCACACAGCACGGTAAAGTATAAGTGTGAGAGGATATAGTAGTTAATAATAGTGATAAACGGAGAGCCACACAGCATGGTAAAGTATAAGTGTGAGAGGATATAGTAGTAAATAATAATGATAAACGATGGCCACCACAATAACCAACACCTTGAACCCTTCCTGCACAGATTATCCAGCTGGTCCAGGATATGTTATGTCACACACACATGCAAGTGCATATATCAACAGTCACACACAGAACATTGGGATCTTTGTCTCATAAACATATAATAATACATACACACACTCTTACACTCTTGCATATACAGCACAGTCACTCATAACAAATCATGGACTTCACCTATTATGGAAGTTTATCTCTGGAAACGAATGTATGCCTTTAATTGTCTATACATCAAGTACAAAACGATAATATACTATGTACTGAAAAGCAAGTGTCATCCTCAAAATAATTTGGACAAATATAATTGCATAAAGATTTTTTTTTTTTTTAAGAGACAATGAACTGAGGAAGGAAAAACACAGATAAAACAAAAAGGTCCATGCGACTAAAGGCATCCTCCATTCATAAAATGTTTGTAACAACTGGATTTAAAAATTTGTAGATTGTAGATAAGGGGGTTCATGAATGTTTATAAGTGACTGTACATACACAGCGATACTGATGAGCACACACATTTCTCAAATAAACCTGTGTACAGTCCTGGACGAGAATATAGGCACAATGTATGAAGGTACAATTATGGTATGTAGGCGATCAATTTTGATAGATTGTTTCAACTCCAACGATTCATTTATATGGATTAATTACTTAATTCTAAACATTGTGTTTTAATCACTAGGAGAGTGTTCAGGTATTTATGGCCACGACTGTACCTGCAAAACAATACACAAACACGCATTACATTTCGCTATAATCATCCTGGAACTAAATTACAATGAACGTTTATCTTTTCATTTTTCTTAAGTTAATTGGATGTCTTGTACGATAATTAGTTTTGGAATTAATGCTCCTCAGAGTGCTTGCTAATGCAGGAGTTTCTTAAAGAGGACAAACTAAGTTAATGTAGGAAATATTTCAGTAAGATGATATAATACTATTTTTAAATACATCTTGAGTTTAATAGTCTTGTGATTATCCTATTAATTAGTTAGTTAAAATAGAACTTCAGAGGCTATTACCCCTTCTGGACTATTAAACCAGCACATTGTAAATAAAAAATAGCGTCAGGACTGTAGCCCCATTTTGATAACTCCGGTCCCTTTCCTATTAACTAACATAAATCCTTCATAGGTACTGTACAACAAGGTACCGTAATCTTAAAATATAATACCTCCTACGAAGACCCAACATCCAAAAAAATGTCTTACTATTATATAAAATGTTCTGGTTGTATAGTTTTCAGCATATACAAGGTTACAGTAGTTCGAATCTTTGAGTCTTCAACCCCTTCAGCACCATGACGTCTTGTTACCTTTGATTGTAACTAAAATTAGAAGATGTTATGCAGTTTAAGAAGGACCCATGTTACTAAGAGGCTTATTGAGATCGTACTTACACAATTTAGTCGTAGAGGTAGATTATAAAGTAAAGCAAATCGTCTAATGGAAACCAGAATATGATGAAAATGACGTAATGGTGGTGAAGGGCTTAAAGCCAAGTAGTGAAGCATTTGGGCTTTAATAATGCATTGTATTGTCTCGTTTGCGTTCGATACTGATTCAAATGGGTGTTGCCATTTATGCTCGTAACTGTACCTGGACTATAGCAACAATCGGTTGACAAGACATGATTTAAGGGGGGAGGGGTGTATTGATTAACTTATTTAATTATATAGTTGCTATTTTTGTTTGTTTCTTCCCTAGACCTCCATCAAGCTTAAAATACACACCCAATACTCCCATTCAAGATATATTTGTACATTCTTCGATAAAAAATGACCCGGCCGAAGGTCGGTTCCTCTTAAAGTACAGGAACGCTGTCGCTCGCCAGGAAAAAAATCGACATTTAAATTGTATGAAAGGTCAACATATTGGCAAAACAATGAGTCGAAAGATCTTAATACCGCCAAACTAATGAGGCAATCGTCTTAAAATCTCAGAATTAATGGGGCTAAGCATGAGAGAGAAGGGGTCCATCCCAGATCAGATGACTGGAGTAAAATAGGAAAGAAGAGTAAATGGACTGAGGAAGAACAAGCTGAGAAGTGAGAAGTACAGTAGAAGTCTGAAAGTTCTCGGGCTCAACCAAGTTGCCATACAAATCAACCATCTCCCCTTAACATTAACTCGATAATGTTGATCAGGTGCTGGCTGAACTGTACTGTAAATGCGGCACTGGTCTACTGCACCTCTGATGTCCGCCATTGTAGAGAGGGGTTGGAAGGCTATGGGGAAGTTTTGAAGTATGCTTAGTTAGTTCAAATAGGACTTCAGAGGCTATTAACCCTTCTGGAATATTTAGCCAGCACACTGTAAGTCAAGAATTTGTGTCAGGACTGGAGCCCCGGCCTTTTCGAGAACTCCAGTCAATGGCATGAAGAAGATTTGAGGTATGCGTGCTTCTACTTATTACATTTATCTTCCTGTTTTCTTTATGATTTATGTTTTGTAAGTTTAGGATTAATCGATTATATATGGTTCAGGTGACAAAGACACACACTAGTCGAGGGGCCTGCATGAAAATCGGCATCCTGTAATAGGGTTATTATTTAGCATGTGTATCAGCAGGGTTTGTAGGGCTGTGGGGTTCATAGCTCGTGAAATGACGGGCTCAAAGCAAACCCGGAAGGAACAAAGTGCAGGATAGCCAGTCTTCGCCTTCCACAGCATAACAAGAAGCAGCAGGAAAGGTCAAGCAAAGTAGATGAGTCACCTCTGATTAACCCAACCAGAATATATCAGTCAGCCCATTAACCACATGCTCTGAATCATCAACTGCCCAGCTCGAGAATGGGAAACCTCAACCAATCACCGCCCACCTGTGTCAACCAATCACCTCCCGAGTTTCGAATGAAGTCGACGATCCAGCACCCAGCATCGTCCCTTTATCCAGATTTGCATTACACCGAGAATATGTTTATGCTAATGCAACATGAACGCCCCGAAACCTACGGACATAAAGGGGAATAAAAGATAACCTGGAAGACGACAGAAACGCAGATATAAGAACCTCCAAGTAACTATATCTACCCAGAAAGATATAAGCAGATTCATGTTGGACTAGGAATAAAGGCCTATCCAAGTTTACGAGAGAAATGTCGATCATTAAGCTAAGTAAACAATCATTAACTATGTATTATTATACCTTGGAAGTACACCATTATGTCCATACAAAACTTCCAAGTCTAAGCAAAGTATTTACCTCACAATAACCACACAACCATTTTCCCCATAACCTTGTGGCTTCGAGACCTGAGAAACGAGAGTAAAATATAATGCCGCATATTACCTCTAGAAAATTAGAGAGGAGTATGCAACCACACCTCAATACTATTCTAAAACGTTCGGGCTCAGAGTAGCGAAATAAAAGTGTTGGCTTCCCCAGCCTGCCCCAACCCACCCGGAGAGTACCTGCCTGTGGTATTCCTGAAGTCTTACCTGTGGACGTCCTGCCTACCTGAAGTCTGGACCCTGGACTACTCCTCGAGTGACGCCGTACACCCGTGAAGTGCTTCTCCACGGACCCACGATCAACGTTGGCCAGACTTGTACTCTCGACCCCTGCCCTCCAAATACCATAAGTGTACCTGTGTATCTTGCGTTGTGTTATTATTGTTGAGGTAAAAAGGTAAAATATGTGAAACGTGCTGTGTTAAGTTATTCTGTGATCTGTGCCTAAGATAATTTATTTTGCGTACTGTGTTCATCCTTCAGAACTTTATATATCACCCGTGTTAGATTTGTGACTAAATTCTAAACCTGTTCATTGATTAATTTGTTAAAAAGTATTACGCATACGTTATATAGTTGTGTTCAATCAGTTACCTTGCCACGCGCTCACAGATTTTTCCATATATATGTATTCTGTTATGTATTGTGTAAGTTGAAGTCGCAGTGTATTTCGTGAATTGATTTCCTTCTTTAAAAATGTTTACCTAGAACCTACGCCCATTTGCATAACGAAAATACTTATTCCCGTGAGAATTAATCCACTTCCCAAACTCCCCATTTTAAGCTCAGTTATTTAATCGCGTTTGTAATTGTTTTATGAACTCATATTACCGTTCATTCGATTACCGATGTAAGTAATTTTGACTCTTCATGCCCAGGAATTCCAGCATTGCATAGTTTCTATTGTTTAATTCAACATCATTCCTCTTATACTCCGTATTTTAGTGTATGTAATTTAAAGTTTCTGTTAACTCGTTCAGAACTTATTAATACTGCTATAAGTATTATTTAGTATAACTTCGTCGTATGCGCCCAGTTTATATCCTTTATTAATTCATTATTAATTACTCTTTGACGCTTTCAATTATACCCGCGTTCCCAGAGTCCTTCTTGATTAACTTGTTTTATTCAACTTAGTTTGCCTCTATTTTGCATTGTATTGATTTATTCAGTATATTCCTTACTCCATATGCTTTAAGTCTACAACTGAATTCCTAAGTTCGATTCGTTATTATTTCAAATAACCGTCGACGTGAATATAAAATAAGAACTTGTATCTAATTATATTATAAATATAATTAATTGTGAATTAAATTATTCATTCTTCTGCCACCATTTATATTGAACTATACTTGAAACTCAGTTGCTAGTCGCATTAACTCTAAATTAAATTCCCAACCCCTCAGTCCATCTCATGACCTGACCTCCAGTGGTTAAAATACTACGGTCACTTTAGGATACGCGGCAAGCTACCTAGCACACCTTTGTTTACCGTGTGACTCGCTCCGCCTACCTGTGCGTTTGTAATTCCCCTCAACTCCTCTCATCTCTCCTCTTGAGTTATTCGTTATTTATATATTCCATTACTTATTTCACGGAAGGCACTCGGCCCCCATTGATTGTTATTCTTGAGGGTTACCATTACATATATACCTGTGCCATTTAGTTGCTATATTTTGATTACCTGATACTTAACCACAATTGTTCATGATACTCTCTGATTAAGAGCCCCAATTCGCCAGCATTATATTGTCGGTGTATTGATTATTATTATTGTGAATTATAAACCATCCAAGAATACAAGTCTATATTTGTACCTTGGGTATTATAATTATTATGTGAAGACAGTCTACGTCTCCTCCAGCTAGACAGTACTTTGAATAAAACCCCATTGATAATCTTACATGTGTTGTTATTGAGTTCTGTATTATCCTATTGAATACCTATTCTGTGTTAGTAAGAACGTGCTAGATGTGACCCTGTCAAGCTTTATCAAGGTCTATCAGTCCATAATTGGATCGTTATACAGACTATATCACGAGTTATAAACCATTTTAACTCGACATAACAGCTCGGATGGCGTTTTATTTGCCAATTACTATATTTATCATTAGTAACCCCTTATTGGTTTAATTATTCTTAGTTTTTACTGGTTGAGTCCATATAAATCTCCGCTTTTGGGTTTGCTCCATATATCGTTAATTTACCTCTGCCAACATCCGAACTATCAATATCATAAACTTGTCAACCATTTACATTTTCCACTTATGATGGGAACTTGCTACTTAGGATGATATCAGTTCGTGTAAATAATGGATCTGACCCTGGACTTTTATTTTTTATTTATGTGGATGAGGGAAACAAAAGGCAAAACTGCCTGTGACGAGTGCCTCCCCCAGAAGTGAAATAGTGACAGGGCCAAAATCAAGAAAGATTCGAGCCAAAATGCCTGGACACACGGAGTTTGAAACAATTTAGGTTATAGGATGAGGTAAATATGTTTTCAGGGAGAGTTCCAGAGCTCAGCTGTTGAATAGAAGAATTATTGGGAATATAATTACACTCTTAAGTTGGAGAGTTGCACAGAGTAGGGGTGGGATTGTGTTGCAAGACGGGTGCTCCGTGCCCTACGTAGAGGAGGTGGTATACACTGAGAAGCTCTGAGGAACACTGATTATTTTGTGATAACGATAGAATAGCGAGAGAGATGCAACATTGCGGCAAAGAGAGGGAGTGATTGCAGAGAATCGGTGAGTGGACGCCAGTAAATGAGACAAAAAGTTTGTTTTTCTACTTTGCTTAGAACTGCTGTGTGAGAGGATTCTCCACACACATGAGAACAATACTCAATACATGGCCGAACTGTGCCCCTGTATGGAGCAAGAAGCTGTACAGGGGTAAAGAACCCCCTGAGGCGGTTGAGCACACCCAGCTTCTGGGAAGCCGTTTTATCTAGAGTGGCAATATGGTTTTTCCAAGAGAGATTAGAAGAAAAAGAGACACTCTGACTTCAATGCTTTATATTTATTATCCTGCTGGCAGTGCGGGCATGGTAATCCATATCGTATCTGCTATGTGAATTGCCCACTTGCGAGTTTCGTTCTATAAGGAAGTTAGAGCTGTTGACATCGATATTTAGCAGAATCACAAGCTAAAATACGGTTGTAATGCATTGATTTATACATGAAACCCAATTCAACACACTTTTTATCCATCAGAAACCTACATTGTTATTGCATTTCGTATTAATAGCGATGTTTACGATTTCAACTTCCTTATAGCCTGAAACTCGCAAGTGGTCAATTGGAGGTGTTGGCCAGGTTACACACACATATTTACGGTATTTTAATGTTATAATGCCTGAAACTCAATACCGTGTTACTAAGAATGAAGTTCACAGATTATGAACCCAATATAAATTTCAATGTTATTCAAATATCAATGATATTACAGTGAATATTTACAAATATCAATGTAATTACCGCACATGCAATATTTAGATTTATCTAATTAATTAGGTACACTTAAGAGTATACACAATTAAGGAAACTATTTTTGGCAGGTAACGCACTCTTAGTTTACCATCACAGGCTGCTAAAGCCAAAATCACGGAGATGAGCGCCACGGTCACGCGATGCTTGACTTTTACTAATACTACAGGAAACAATGAGTTATTATGTTATTAAAACTGCTAGAAATATTTGTGCATTCCAATGAAAACAGAAATAGTTGGATGGTATATATATGCAAATTGTTTTTACCTGAAAATCTAGTATTCAAGTCGCCTGGAGGGTACAAAATCTAGTATTCAAGTCGCCTGGAGGGTACAAAATCTAGTATTCAAGTCGCCTGGAGGGTACAATTTTCACATAACTTCATATTTCCTTTCGCTGCTCAGACTCTCTTCCTTGACTTCTACTTTAACTATATTTGTAATTCACATCATGCTCTTGACCATATTTATTCCACTTACTCATACATCTATCCAGATCAACCGATATAATTAGATCTAGTACGGTATATAAAAATACCTATGACTTTCTGTTCCATTTTGAAACATAAACACACACCACACACACACACACACACACACACACACACACACACACACACACACATACACACACACACAGCAAGCATAAAACAATGTTCGAATATTTTTCCATTTCACTTTACCAATTTCCTCCTCCAGACATTGTCTAGAATTCTTCTCTTGGCTAATTCTTTCCGTCTGACAATTCTCGTCAGATATTTTATACCCGGAAGTATTATTGTCATACTCGCACATGAGTGTGTAGGTTTACTGTTCATTGTTTGCATAAACTACAAATATTATATTATATTTAGAGTGGTTTTACGATACTGAATGCATGTACAGTACAATATAATAATGCATGTACAGTACAATATAATAATGCATGTACAGTACAATATAATAATGCATGTACAGTACAATATAATAATGCATGTACAGTACAATATAATAAGCTTAGTATTACCCTACACTGTATAACCCTTGTATGGTGGGATGGGCGTATTTATTTGCTTATTTAGGCTATATATCTTTATATATATATATTTTAATTCCTCCCTAGACCTCCATTACAAAAACACCTCAAGACCCTCCTTCATGATAAAATTGTACATTTGTCTACAGAATAATGTTCCGGTCAATTTCTACTGTATTACAGGCTCGCTATCGCTCGCCTGGGAAAAAAATTGACACTCAAATTGCACGAGTGGTCTTAATAATGACAAAGAAATGGGGCGAGATGTCTTAAAATCGCCAAACTAATGGGGCGAACGTCTTAAAATATCATAACTAGTGGAGATAAACATGAGGGATGAAGGAGGTCCATAAAAAGCACCCATCTCCTCATAACTCAACACATATTATATTCTAACAGAGCTCAGTAGGGGCTGAAATAGAGATGTCACCAGTATAGAACCCCAAGCCTGGAAACGTCGTAAATATTGCACAAACACAAAATTAAATATTATTATTGACTTGGTACATTTCTATAGCAAGTTATCACAGAAGTATATATCAACACACAAATAATGTGACATCCATAACGATTCACGAAACAGACAAATGTAATCATGTTATTCTGAATTTCCACAAGGAAGATTGTACTTATTAGCAATGGCAAGTAATGTTTAATAAATCTATTAATAACTCCTTCACCACCATTACCTAATTTTCATCCCTTTCTGGTTACCATCAGACGACTTCATTTAGAATAAAATCTACTGCTACGACTCAAAGAGTAAAACACAATTGCAATAAACCCTCTTAAATAACATAGCCTTCTTAAACTGCATACAATCGTCTAGTGGTAGCCAGAATCATAGTAAAAAGGCGTCTTGGTGCTGAAGGGGTCAAAGGTGTCTTGGTGCTGAAGGGGTCAAAGGTGTCTTGGTGCTGAAGGGGTTAAAAGTGTCTTGGTGCTGAAGGGGTCAAAGGTGTCTTGGTGCTGAAGGGGTCAAAGGTGTCTTGGTGCTGAAGGGGTTAAAGTGTTTTTGGTGCTGAAGGGGTCAAAGGTGTCTTGGTGCTGAAGGGGTCAAAGGTGTCTTGGTGCTGAAGGGGTTAAAGGTGTTTTGGTGCTGAAGGGGTCAAAGGTGTCTTGGTGCTGAAGGGGTCAAAGGTGTCTTGGTGCTGAAGGGGTCAAAGGTGTCTTGGTGCTGAAGGGGTTAAAGGTGTCTTGGTGCTGAAGGGGTTAAAGGTGTCTTGGTGCTGAAGGGGTTAAAGGTGTCTTGGTGCTGAAGGGGTTAAAGGTGTCTTGGTGCTGAAGGGGTCAAAGGTGTCTTGGTGCTGAAGGGGTTAAAGGTGTCTTGGTGCTGAAGGGTTAAAGGTGTCTTGGTGCTGAAGGGGTTAAAGGTGTCTTGGTGCTGAAGGGGTCAAAGGTGTCTTGGTGCTGAAGGGGTCAAAGGTGTCTTGGTGCTGAAGGGGTCAAAGGTGTCTTGGTGCTGAAGGGGTCAAAGGTGTCTTGGTGCTGAAGGGGTCAAAGGTGTCTTGGTGCTGAAGGGGTTAAAGGTGTCTTGGTGCTGAAGGGGTCAAAGGTGTCTTGGTGCTGAAGGGGTTAAAGGTGTCTTGGTGCTGAAGGGGTTAAAGGTGTCTTGGTGCTGAAGGGGTTAAAGGTGTCTTGGTGCTGAAGGGGTCAAAGGTGTCTTGGTGCTGAAGGGGTCAAAGGTGTCTTGGTGCTGAAGGGGTTAAAGGTGTCTTGGTGCTGAAGGGGTCAAAGGTGTATTGGTGCTGAAGGGGTTAAAGATGTCTTGGTGCTGAAGGAGTTAAAGGTGTCTTGGTGCTGAAGGGGTCAAAGGTGTCTTGGTGCTGAAGGGGTTAAAGTTAGTTTATTCAAGTGTCTTCTCACCAAAACTAGATTGGAATGTTTGTCCTCATAAGAACATGATTTGGAAGTCCATCTTAAACAGTAATTCCTGTATTATCATAGTCAGTGTTACCAATTACCCTACCAGACACAGGGGAAGGATCATCAAGCGCTTGCCTGAATATCTCAACCTTCTTCATTATGGTGTATGTATTAGAGAGAGAGAGAGAGGAGAGAGAGGTGTGTGTGCGTGTGTGTGTGTGTGTGTGTGAGTGAGAGCGAGAGTGAGTGAGTGAGAAAGATACAAATATATATCGAAAGATGGTATGCCACAAGGCGTTGGTAATTGAGAAATTATGTTTAACCGTATTCTATTCCATTCCTTGGTAACTAAATGCTACAGTAAGCTTATCTGAAATGCTAAATGCCTTGTAAATACCGATGACGTCCTTTTCATCATAATCTGGCACTATTAGAAGATTATGTTAAGCTTTGGAAGGACCTCTTACCCCTAAAAGGCTACAAACTATCTCAATTAATCCTTTCAACTACCATATACCGGTATCCTTTCTAAGCTGAAAAAATTGCTGGAATATAATAACAATAACATCACTGGTTAATGGCAAATAGTGAAGAGTAGAGGAGGGAGACGAGCAAGGTTACTACGGAGAGCAACGGATGAATGGATAAAGAGAGATGAGTTGAAATGTGGAGTGAATGGAAAAGAGAGTAAAGAGATGACAAGAGGAAAACAATAATCGTAAAAGATATATTAGAAGGGAGCAAAGATGGCGTGACATAATATAAATAGTAGAGGATAATCATTGGTGTGTAAATATAATCATCAGTACTAGATAAGAGTGAAGTGCAATGAAGATCAAAACAAAAATGATTGGGTAAATCAAAGATGGAGCAATAGTGACTAATAAAGCAAATCAAACGAGAGTGAGACACATGGAGAGACAAACAAATTATGGGGTAAAAATAATATTAATATTTGTCCTCACTGTATATATATTTGTTTAGTTAAACAAATGTTAATTCCTCTCAAGACATCCATCAAGCTTAAACATTATCTCCAAGACCACCCTTCGAGATAAATTTGTAAACAAAATTCAGTAGAAAAATGTCCCAGCGTCCTTTTAAATTTCAGGCTCGCTCTCGATCGCCAGGAAAAAATCGACACCTAAATGGCACAAAGGATATTATAATCGACAAGCTAATGAAACGAACGTCTTATAAGATCTTAAAACTATTGGGGCGAAACATGAGGGAGAAGGGGGTCCAGCAGTAATCCAAGCTCCATGACTTCTTCCCACCGACCTATTGTATACTGGTTCCTTCCTCCCTCCCTGTCTACTGTCTATACTGTATTATAAGACGTTCGGCCCATTAGTTTGGCGATTTTAACACCTTTCACCCCATTTCGTTGTCAATTTTAAGATCTTTCGTGCCATTTAGGTGTCGATTATTTCCTGGCTAGCGATAGCGAGCCTGCAATTTTAAGAGGAATCGGCCTACGGCCCGGACATTTTTCTACCGAAAAATGTACACATTTATCTTGAAGGGGGGTCTTGGGGGTGTTTTTCTAAGCTTGATGGAGGTCTAGGGAGGAAAGTAAACAAAATATTTGAATACATTAATTAATAGACAAACAAACGGCCCAGCCTCCCCTTACGACTCTCTCTCTCTCTCTCTCTCTCTCTATCTCTCTCCTATCTCCTCTTCTCTTCTCTCTCTCTTTCTCTCTCTCTCTCTCTCTCTCTCTCTCTCTCTCTCTCTCTCTCTCTCTCTCTCTCTCTCTCTCTCTCTCTCTCTCCCTACAACCCCCCTCCCTCTCTCCCATAACCACACACCCTACTAAATATTATATTACTATCGGCATGTAAACTTCTCCACTGGTTTCATATTGCGCTAACTATCCCCTCAATAACCATTATTGTAATAAGAATTTGAAGGATGTAAATAATGTTTGTAAAATATTTGTATTACTATAATTCCATTATAACTTCGGTAGTTGGTAATATTAGTCACATTATGTATGTGACTCTTGTATTCAGCTAACTATGACCTCAATAACCGTTGATGTAATGAAGAATATGAAGTGTCCCTCATATGATTGTAATATATTTGTGGTACTATTATTGCATAATAATTAATGTAGTTCGAAATATTAGTCACATCTTGTATGTAATAATTGTATTCAGCTACCTATGATCTCAATAACCATTGATGTAAGAAAACATGAATAGCCTCCTCATATGATTGCACTAGTTTTGTGTAGTTATTATTTACTGTCAATTAATAATTCAGTCATTTGTTTTTTTTTTTTCATGAGCACGTATATACAGCATATGTGGCAATCAAATGAGGGAGGGAAACTATAATAACACCAGACGACGATACTGTTGTTACAGTAGAATAATGCTCTTTGAGCAGTATGTATTGCCTTACCAGTGGTTGTCCCCTTATTAGTATTATTATTTTATTATTATTATTGAAATACCACAGGAACGAAAATTCCTGGGAGCGAAACTTCCACCCCCCAACGAGATCCCTCTCTTTCTACCACCTCCCTCCACATGTTACACGTCTCGTTAATCACAGTCTTCTAATATACAAATCACATTTCCTTACCCCCTGACATTCTTGAAATACCCACTAAGTATATTCAATTAGATACCCAACCATGCAGACTATAATACGTTCGTTGTGTATGGGTACGAGGCGATCTCAAGACACCTTAGCTCCCAGTGCACAACGAACCGGATCATGATTATGTCCGCCTGTATTAAATTATGTATTATGGTGATTTTATACCATTGCCTATTTTTGTAATAATTGTATTCAGCTAACTATGATCTCAATAATCATTGATGTAATGAAAATATGAATAGTCTCCTCATACGATTGCACTAGTTCTGTAGTGCTATTATTTACAACCTGTCAATTAATAATTCAGTCACTACAAGCTTGCTTGCTTGCTTTTTTTTTTTTTTTTTTTTTTTTTTTTTTTTTTTTTTTTTTTAATGAAATACGTATATACAGACCATGTGACAATTAAATGAGGAGGAAACTATAATAACGCATCTGAATAATGCCAACCTGACTTATAAACACAAATATGAATGTAACCAGACGACGATGCTGTTGTTTCAGTGGAATAATGGCTCTTTGAGCAGTATGTATCGCCTTACTAGTGGTCGTCCCCTCACAGGATGGGGGGCGCTGCTCAATAAACTCGCCCCTCGGGGCAAAATCAAAATCAAAATCTCTCTCTCTCTCTCTCTCTCTCTCTCTCTCTCTCTCTCTCTCTCTCTCTCTCTCTCTCTCTCTCTCTCTCTCTCTCTCTCATAAAATGTAGTATTCCAAATGAAACATGTCTACATAAATAATGTGTTCTTGCAAACATTAACCCCTTGTTTACCGGCGGCGTCCTTTTAACTTATTTTGGCTACTATTAGACAATTTTATTCAGCTTAGAAAGGACGTCTGCCAATCAAAAAGCTACAGACTATCTCAATTCATCCTTTTAGCTACCATATACCCTTCCTAAGCTACTTAAAATCGTCTAAATGTAGCTGATATTAAATACAAAAAACGTCACCGGTACAGAAGGGGTTAAGTATGAAGGGGTTGTAGTAATATATAATGTGGGTATAAGACCTATGAGTTGTAAGGAAGTTTATAATGGATGGGGTAAGAACAAAACTCTATATGGGTGACCGGCCAACTCAACCAGTAGACCATCTCAACCAGTACCAAATCAACCAATACGGCTAGGTTAGGTTAGGTTAGATTAGTACTGTACTATATTTTGGCACTGGTTTGGTTGGTCTGTGTTAATTTGGCACTGGTTGAGAGCTACTGGTTGAAATGGTCTACTGGTTGAGATGACATGGAACCCTCTATATGATACTTCTGGTAACCTACAATTTTGGTAACAAATATATTGAGTAATTTGACTACGTCGCTGTTAATATGATTCAATTAACTGTTTCCGTCATAAACTGAATTAAAACAAACAGCCGAACCAATTAAACTTGATTATAACTGTCTGGTTCTTTGGCTACTCTCCCCTTGGTTCTACAAACGTTATGAAATTCCTGAGATGAAAGTTGTTCTAGCTGCTTCCTAATTTGATCAGGTGAAACGTCTTCTGGGCGAATAAACGTGTGTGCAAATAGACGTAAGAAAATTGTTGGTGAAAGAGAAAACAAGAGTTTGTTGGAGAACCAAGCAATTTTGTGGAAGTAATTGTACAGTAGGATAATTTTTTGTTTTGTATGTGCATGAAGGAGACAAAAGGCAAAGCTGGCTGTAACAATTGTCCCCCCCCCCCCCCATGGTTAAAAATATTATAGAAAGCTAAAATCAAGGTACGTTAGAGGTAATTTAGGTAATTTATTATTGGATAGAAGTGGGGTGTGCTTGTTGACTGTAGGGAAATGTAGTGAAAAGGAGGTGTTTAATGTTACATCAAAATATTTGAAACACCATTTGATGCTTCGCAAAAAGCTTCTTCAAGTCACCTGAAAAAGTGTTGTTCTTATAACTCTGTCACATTTTCAACATATGGTATTATTATATTTTTGTATTTCTTGAGATATATTTCAATCAGCAGCACACATAGACTCATTGAACACATGGATGAAGTACAGCGTGATTATCATGTATCACCTAGAACAATAATTACAGCGGAACCCAAGCCCATACTATTCCAACTTACACATCATAATATTATGTGGACTTAAATTGCATATTGGTATGTGTTCTCGTGAGTGGACCTTTACACAATAATGTAAACCATTTTTGTGTAAAGGTTCTCTCATGAGAATTTGCTGAAATGCTTATGGGTTGTTAGGGACAATGTATTCAATATACTATGTACCATGAATAGTTCTGGAGATATATAAGAACATATATGATATTTGGATGAAAACGCAAATTTACAGAATTTTCATTGTTAATCTATTAAATAACTATTGCCAGCATCCTTGATCCCCGCAGTGGTTGCCAGTAATTAATTATATCTTCATATTATGAGGTAATTTGTTTATCTACTTCCAGGCATCTCCTCCAATTGCTTTCTATTTTCATTCATGTGATCACATATCCCTGCATAGTATGTGCCAGTTGTGACTTTTATGCCTATTAATTCAATTGTTATAAAACGCTTCCTTTTCATCTTAAAACAAATCCATGTGTGTAAATAAACAAAATTAATTGTAGAAACAATTCAGTTTTTCTACTGCCATATATGTTTTTTTCTTTAGAGGTATCTGAGAATGAAATGTAACGGGGATTGGAACACTAAAGGGGGAGACGATAAATGAAGTGACCCATTAAGTAAACAATAAGCATACAATAAACGGGAATATGTTGGATGGTGCACCAATAGTAATAAATAGCCATGATCTCTTTTTAGCGGAAACACAAATGTAATAGTAAGAGGATACATGTTACTTAAAACATACCGAAATAGGGGTATTAATTGCAGAAATAGCATATACAAAGTTAAAAAAAGAAGGTAAATCCAATATACGAACGTGCTCTTTCATAATTTAAGCCACCTCGTCTCCTTCCTACCACCCAAAGTCAAATTCACTCAAACTACGTAACGGGTCCAAATATTTGTGTTTAATTGTACTTGACCCTTCAATTTGAAGCGCCAGTATTAAAAGGCAGTTTTATCTGAGTTTCTTTTCACTAAGAGAAAAAAGTATATCCGTCCAGGTGCGTGCATTCCTTGGCAGCAGTGTTAATACAAAGGAAGACTAGAACCCATATACCTAATGAAGTTTACCAGGCCGCTTGTTTGACAGGAAGGAATTATTTCCACAGAAAATAACTGGAGGGCCTTGGCTCCAGAAAACCGGTGGTACAAAAACAAAATGATAGGACTATCAACAGCATTGACAAGCACATTCCTCAGGCACAAATGCAGTCAGGCGAGGATTCAAGGCAAGATATTTGTCTAAGCGATATTTACATAACAACTATTAGCAATATATTTCACACGTTAGCTACCGTACTCTGTTGAAGAAAACAAAATGCTTCCCTTTATGTGACTGAAAAATATTTTAACAATTTTCTAACCATTACTTCTGGTGACAATTCGAATGAGCTATTGTGAGGTACTAACTTGCATCCATGTTAGTATGGCCTTTGATAAATAGATACAAATATATTTGGATTAGGTCACTTTTTAATCTGCGGCTTGTGAAGCGGAATATGTTTAACTTATAGTAATTTCTCATATGGCTTTTTTTGTCATTGAATAAGATTAAATCAATGTTCATATATTCTGGCTACTGTTGGACAGTTTGACTTATATCAATATTAACACCCTCTGACATTCATATGTCCATCCTAAGTTTACCAGAATCGTCTAATGAAAAGACTATATAATATCATAACAACAATATTATAACCCCTCTTCTCTCTCTCTCTCTCTCGTCAATGACTGTTTCAGTCAATTCGCTTTAATTCCTCGTTAAGAGTGTCATCAGCTCTTTCCCTTTATCGCTCTTCTCTTATATTTCTTATTTTTTCTGCCAGTAATGTGGCTGTTATCATTTTTCTCTTCGTTATCACTTACTCCGTTCTTATAAACCCTTCATTATCTGCTCTCCCTAGTATCAGTAGACTATTAATCATAGTTAGTTATGATTTCAATGTTAGTTAAATGTATTATTTAAATTCCAATATATGTATCTAAATCACGGTGGATGATTACATTCAAATATAATTGAAGTGTCTGCCATAGTTTCAATAAGCCATCCATAGAAAGTGTTGAACGAGGCTTCCCATAGAAACATAGCTTTGATATTTTTACTCGACCTGTAATTGTTGTGTCTTTTTCACCTCTTCTTTTAACCCTCTCCGACATATGACGCAATGTTGAGCCTATTAAGGATACTTTAAAGCCTTTATTACCATCAGGGGTATTTACAAACCTTTAGTTTAGTTACTTCAACCTCTGCAGTTGTCTTTGAGTTAGCTGTGGGCAGAAAACTAGTTTTGGAGAGGTAATTATAAGAGTGAGAAAACTTTATTTCTTATTGCTAATCTGGCAACCTCTGCATCATATGAGTCTCAAGGGGTTAATGACGTATTTTATATAAAGCTTATCAATTGTTGTTGTCGCTGGCCCATTCATATACTTTTAATTACCGGTATACTTTTATTGGCGAATCTTATCTAACCTAACATTTCATTGATTCCTGCATATAATATCTGAATATATCCTAATCAACACATCTATAAATCTGCTTGGCTATTTTCTGTTATTGAAAACAATGATATTTGGGACGAAAAGGTGCTTGTGTTCGTGTGTGTGTGTGTGTGTGTTTGGCCCATCATATTGTGATGGTGGGATGATTAAGCAGAACATAATTCAGGAAGTTTTACAAGGACAGCATGAACAAATACATTCATTTTTCTATACAGTATAATTGGATAATTTGTTATATTTGGGGTTACATTCTGCTGCTATTTTATCTATTACTATTCTATCTATCTATCTATTGCCCAACGCCGTGATCCCCGAAGGGGTGGCCACGAACGAACCGCCCCCATGCACCTCTGTCCCTAGCCAGTCGACGTCCCTCCCCACAACCAGCACCACCTTCGTTAAAATACTTCCTCACTCCATCCTTCCACCTCTCTTTCGGTCTACTTCTCCCTCTCTGTCCCTCCACCTTGCTCTCGTACACCCTCTTAGTCATGCTCTCGCTTTCCATACGTTCCATATGGGCGAACCATCTCAAGTTGTTCCTTTTCACACTCTCCAGCACATCCACCTCCACACCACACCTCCTTCTTACTTCCTCATTAGTCTGTCTATCCCTCCATGTAACTCCGCACGCACTTCTTAAGTAATTCATTTCTACTGCTCTCACTCTTGGTATGAGTCTCTCAAACAACGTCCATGCTTCGCTTCCGTAAGTCAGTGTCGGGATTACCACACTGTCATGCAATGACTTCTTCACTTCCATACTGACCACCCTATTTCTTGTTACCGGTACTGCTTTCAGCATTCCTACAACACTCTTCCCCTGTTGTACCCTCTCCCGCACTTCTTCATCCATAGTCCCATCTTTACTCAACACACTGCCCAGATACTTAAAAGAGTTGACGATCTCCATAGCCTGACCTATTACTATTGCATCCATGAAATGCTGTTAGTGTATAATTATATTTTTAAGATAAAACTGAACAATCATTATGATATGAACAGGTGTGAGTGCTCCCTTTGTCCATGTAAGACACATTATTCATGCTATTATCTCTGTACATACAATGAGTCTACGACCCTATGTGAAAACACTGCGGGCCCAGACTGGGGATCAATAGCCATGTGTGAAAATCGTCCAACACCAGGGATATCACAGTTTGTTATATATTGGGATGCTGTAGGAGGTAAGTCAGGATTTGGTTTGTTTAATTGCCAAAACAAATACATAGTGAATTAGTTATTGATGTAAAAGTCGATACTTAGTTCTTATTAATGAGTTTGTTGAACATATATTTCAAAGTTTCATATTTTGTTTTCCTGACAAAATATGAACACTCTATCATCATTGCTGATCTACCCGTGGCATCAATAATGGTAATGCCATATACTGGTAAGATTGAATATATTGCATTATATTACAAGTTAATATAGCACATAGTTGTAAGTGGAATATATATATATATATATATATATATATATATATATATATATATATATATATATATATATATATATATATATAACATTGTATGTAAATATCTTGGGCTATTCCTTTTTTCAGTTGCATTCTGTCTTATATTTCATGTACAGTATGTTTTTTTTTTTTTTTTTGGTACTATACGGTACTCCATTGCTCATATCCTAATGTTTTCCCATTCCCATTTTCCGCCCTACACCTCTCTCGTTGCTAATATTTCCATTGTATTTCCTTTTCACATTCCCCTCCTCTGCCTTGGTCTCATTCTCTCTCTCCTCCACCAAGCGCACGACAAATCTCCCGGAGCACCAACTCGTTCTGATTTTTAATCTCTGAAAGATTTCTCCAATTAGCTTTTCACTATATGATTTCTCTTTTGCGCTCGGGGGTAATGGAGACACGATTTTATAGGCTTCTCATTGAAGGTCCTTTTTCACACATCATTTTTGTTTCTGCAATTAAACAATTTAATTTTAAAGCATTATGTTTTTGCTTTGGGTAAATAACAAAGGCATAATTGTAACCACTTTAGGGAGGAAACATTAAATATGATGACTTATGGAAGATCATTTGTTTTTCGGAGGTATTCGTGGCAAAGGTTTTCGGAGCAATGGGAAGTATGTGGAAGACGAGAAATCTCGGAGTGAAAGTAAAAAGTGCACTGTATCAAGGAATTGTTGTGCCAACAGTGATGTATGGGGCTGAGACATGGGCTCTGAAGAAAAAGGAGAAAAGAGGGCTGGATGTGATGGAGATGAGCTGCTTGAGGACTATGTGTGGAGTTACTCGTAGAGACAGATTGAGGAATGAAGAGATACGTAGGAGAGTGGGGCAGCAGGAACATTTGTCAGCCAGAGTGGACAGAAGGGTGCTGAGCTGGTATGGTCATGTTGAACGAATGGGAGATGAAAGGCTTACAAAGATAATATGTGAGTCAGGTACAAGGGGAGATAGAAGGGCAGGAAGACCCCCATTGAGATGGAGAGACTGTGTAAGAAAGGCTTTGGATGATAGAGGAATGACTATAGATCAGGCAGGGGAAGTGGTGGTGGACAGGAGTGAATGGAGAATGCTTGTGAATAGTTGAGTGAACACGTGGTCATTTGGAGTAAGGGGTCGGGCGCAAGTTCGACTAGATAATAGTCCATCAGGCGCCTGGCCCGGGGAGACGATTAATATGAAGGGTGTGCCTGGAAGTGTGGTGGGAGGGCTTGTGGCTTTGGCTCCGCTGCATGTCTGCCTGCCGAGATCGGAACCTCTCCGGGTGGTCAGGGGCCGGGGGAGTGCTGGAGCGACCTTGGTAACCCTGGTCTCTGGGTCTTCTCCTGGGTGACCTGGATGTGTGTGAGTTTGTGTTTTTTATCAGTGTTTATTTTTTGTTTTATGTTGCTTTTGTGTTTTCCCTGTTTTTGCTCTGTCTTGAGTCGGCTACCCCCAAAATGGGGATTGGGCCTGAGCATATAGATAGATAGATAGATAGATTCGTGGCATGCAATGCTGTTTTGCTATGTTTGTGTTGGCATAGACCAAGCAGTGGAAGGCCTTAATTTGCTAGCAAAACACCAAATGTTTATATAAACCCGGTTTGGGCAATGGTATTTGCCGTATTTTTTTCCACCTGGTTCAGACTCGCCTTCCTCTAGAGGGCGATCCCTCAAAAACACATTTTGCA
This sequence comes from Paralithodes platypus, assembly GCA_032716605.1. Lineage (NCBI taxonomy): Eukaryota > Metazoa > Arthropoda > Malacostraca > Decapoda > Lithodidae > Paralithodes > Paralithodes platypus. The sequence goes on along the minus strand of CM064533.1, from coordinate 48,444,611 downwards.
AGGCATAATACATTATTTTACGATCTCAGCTCAACGTACACACATTTTACATGAGCATTTGGCCTATGGTAAACTCAATCCTCTTGATTATCAAAGGGCTAGGTCCTTATTTACCCTAGGGCCAGCATTTTAATTTTGTTTTATTAGTATTAGTATTATACTATATGTATCTTCATAGCCGGGAAATTGTTGTTTGATTATTTTTTTTCAGAAAAAAACAGTACAAAAATAAAATACAATAATATTAAATAAAATAAAATATATATGCATTCCTCGACTTCCTGGATCATGTGAATTTAAGAAAAAAAGAGTACTACCACCATTCCTGCTACCAGGGCGTTGAGGACCTACACAGTCCTCGTAGGTAACCCAGTCCATGCTAATAACTGTAATGAAGCCACCCAGGACAATGAGAGGGTTCTGGGTGTAACAATGGCCTACTTTAGTCTACAGTTGGCAATAGGACAGTTCTGTGTCTTCTAAATCACGCTTCTCAATAGGGAACAAGGGAGAACGAGATTGCCACAGCCACCCCTTTAAGAAGGTAGGGTTTACTTTTTGGTTTAATTATTCATTTAACCTATATATATATTTGTTTTTTTAACCCGTGGTGCCCCGGCTAGTTTTGTATGGTTTGTTCACCAGAACCCGGCCGGTTTTCAAAAAATGGTTTTATTCCAGAAACAATAGCGAATGGGTTAGGAATGAAGGAAAAACCACGAAAAACCGCTCAAAAAGCTTAAAGAATGGTCCTACAGAGCCCCCGAAAACGTATTTTACACGAGTAACAAATTGAAGGCAATTACCCAAAAAAAACAGGTTATTGCGTGCTCACGCGCACGCACGTGGACTTTGAGAGTTTTCAACCATCGGCACGGTTGCGTGGGATACGTACACAGTTCCCATACAAATCTGAGCCCTCTCGAGTGGCTACACCTGAGGTTATGGTCGGAGCAATTAGGGTGACTCGTCGCCGCGTCGCTGGGGCTGTGCGTTACATACATCGCCGACGCGCCAGACGCGTCGCTGGTCCTGGACGGGTTGATTTCCTCGCTAAGCTTCCGTCAAGTATAAAATAACACCTCCAAGACGGGGGCCCCCTTTAATGTTATTTTGTACATTTTTCGGTGGAAAAATTTCCCGGCCGAAGGCTGATTTATCCCAAAACTATAGGCTCGGTATTGCTCGCCAGGAAAATATCGACACCTAAATGGCACGAACGGCCTTGATATTGACAAAGGAATGGGGTGAAAGGTCTTAATATTGACAAACTAATGAGTCAAATGTCTTGAAATATCAAACTTAATGGTGCTAATCATGAGGGATAAGGGGGTCCAGAAAAATCAAGCCGAGCACCATTGATATGTGCCAGAAGTAGGAACAACCTTCGCTACTGATCCCACTGTTGTCAGATCACCTCACCATACAGAGGACCACTTTGTTAATCCCCCCATCTCTATAGTTCCCCTGATGGAAGGTGCAGTCGGTCATTGTATAAAGAATATTGGACATTGTGGTGACCTGTGGTGCAGTGGGTGCAGTGTCCCGGGTTGGATTCCTGGGCAGCGCGAGACGGATGGCCAGTTTCCTAACACTTAATGCCTCTGTTCACCTAAGCAGTGACTTGGATACCTAGTGTTAGTGGACAGTTGTGAGTACCCATCTAGGGAAGTAATTTGTGGTAACCCACAAAAATGCAGTAGCCCCTGTATTGGGTTAATTACCTTAGGCTCCAAAGGGCAATTAGAAGGAGATGAACGCCGCGGTGTAGCTGTTTCAGCGTATGCCCCTGAACTTTATTATACAGGTATATTCAACTCCTAAATACAAATATATTATCTTATATTTTCAAGTACAGTATAACCGTATGTATTAACTATAATCTAGTTTTTATTTATTGTCATAAACATATTTTTCACAGCATTAAAATCCACAAGTTTATTTTGAATGCGAAGTAATAATACACACATACCTGATACATCATTATACAATCACAAACAAATATGTAACAGGCCATTTTGAGCGACTGTAGACTCTAGAGTAATTCATATAATCACTTCTATAACTCACACCTTTATAACAGTTATTCACTTACTTAAGTAGACAATTGTACATTTAAGTTGGGAATGATCTCCCCTATAGAAGATCATCCCCCTATAAAGAACAATTCTTGCAGAGTAAGCAAGGGTTCCCACGATCTTCTCAGAGTATTGCGGCAATACCAAGATGATTGCTAGCAACTAAGTAGCATGTAACACCTCACTAGATAAAAGCCGGCACGCTCCTGCAGAGTGGCAACCCTGGCCTATGGGGTTGGCAATGCTGGTTTAAATCAGCGAGGTTAAGCAACGTGGGGTCTGGTCAGTAGTTGGATGGGTGACCGCCTGGTACCAGCACACAGCTGCTGGGTGGCTTGGGTGGCCCTGCACCAGCGCGGTGTAGCTGGATGGGTGATTGCACCCGGGACCGACATTGATCAGATGGTTGTCACACATGCATGGGATGGGTGAAATTTCCTTGGCTTGCCACCAGGTTCCAAGTAGCCCAGGAGTGTTGAACAAACTCCAATTCCTGTGTAGTTCCGTCTCACTCAGACGAAAATGAGTACCTGGAATCGTTGTGGCTCAAATGAATCCAGGGACCTGATTGGTGGCTTTCTGCAACCAATCAAACACACGAGAATGAGAACTTGGCTAGCCACCAGGATTGCTCAGTGGTCATTGGGCTGGCCTTCTCTCGTGTTTGCCTCGTCCCACCCATACGTAAAAAAAAATGGGTACCTGGAGTGTAAAAACGGCCTTGGCAAGGTCGTATCCTGGGGTAAATTTGATTACTTGTCTCATCTTTCCTATATTCCCTCAATTCAATTCCCTCAGATCAGACAGCCCCATTGGAAGGTCGACCCTTCGTTCGGCTGTGGTAATTAGTACAGTGACGTCTACTGTGACAAAGTGCGATACGGTGCGATATCAGTGTGTGTGTGTACCATTTATATATTTTACACTATTCTTATCTTTTATTCTTTTACAGGTAAGAATATTTTTTTACAGGAATATAGCTCAAATCTAGTTGCTTTTATAGTTTAGTGCAAGCTGTAGGTATTTCCCAGTCGGGTAGCTACAATACCTTCAAAGACAATTAATAAATCAAACAAGCCATAATTAAGCAAAGTATATTTTGCTGGTAATAAAACCATAGAAAACCCAACAGTGTCTTTGCTTCAAATCAGTTACCTTAACAATTTACCTTTCAACATGTTTTTACAGTGAAAACCTGAACTACAAGCATAACCAAGGACAATTAAGGTAAGAAGCAAAAAGGCAACCATACAGCCACCGCTACATAATTGGTTGGCAGCTTAAATGGGATTAGTGTTCCCCAATCGAAAACACAATCAATAAGACCTCCGAAGAGCAAACAAAGAAAAAGCACTAAGAAAAAGCAACTAGAAAAACTTTAACATTAATGAGCTAACTTGGAAAAGAAACAGACAGTGAAGTTACCCAACTAAAGTGTATGGAGGAGTGAACTGGTATTCTCAGTGCACAAACATCTGTATCTCTCCACTCAGCGCTCAGCTCAGCAGTTTCTCGCCCAGGCAACATTCACCCGACTCACCCCAGAGTCACCCTACTTAGCTCAGACCACAGCCACGCGCACTACCCAAGGTCTGACGTAGTGGTGACGTCACAGCAGCAGCCAGCAGAGAAGAGAAAGAAAGAGAGCGAGCAGGTGTATAATAAACTCCAGGGGATTTTCACCAACAATTTCGGAAGACCTTCAAGACATCGCAACGTTAATTCAGCTTTGTATAGGTTGGTCAACATACTACAATACAAATTAAATATACTAGTAAATAGTACTAGTAAAAATCCTGTCAACACAACAAGCAATGCCAAAGTATCTTAACTATTCTTTCAACTTATTCATGTGTATAGAATATTTTAGCTGGGACTGAACATTCCTCATTAATTACATTCAATCTATGAATTCAAGTTAGATCAAAGAATTTAAGTACTCTATATATTTGCTGTAACAGTTTCTCAAGTAATACTTAGCAGAGGATCAAAAACTTACTTCTGTTACTCACTGTGTTAAAAAAGAAATTATAATTTCTAGTAAGAGAGTATTCTTATACAGTACCTTACTAACTTGAATTTTCCAGAATTTTTCTGTATTAACAAACTAACTGCTCACTCATCAGACTAACCACCATTATCAGCCATACAAACTTGGGTACGGGTGTGTGGTTAAGAGAGATCCCTACTACAAAAATTTGTTGTACCAGTGCTAAAAAAAAAAAGAATTGAGGGATTATTTGTCAATGACATTCAATCCAGGTACCTTTATCAAAAGTGTAATTGTCTCTAATGTCCTTTAACCTTTTTAGAAAAGAGTGATTTAGAGGAAGATCTCATATCCTCTGATAGTCAATCTGATGCAAATTCAGACAGCCCTTTTGAAGGAGAAGGAGGGGAAGTTGCACTACAGTCGGTCACTGAGTTAGATAAAAAGATAGACATTTCTTTTGACACTGACATTGACAAACTTGCTAACCGACTGTCCGACTCTTTCAAGGATAAATCGAGTTATCCACCAGAGGTTGACACCTCCTCTAGCGCCTGTGGTACACAAAAGGTTACATCAGACCTCGTCGACACAGAGTCTAGCGTAAACCTAAGCGCAAGCGGGGAGAACAAGGTAATTAGCGCGCCTCCAGAATATACAAAAACCAAGTCGTTCCAGTTACGCCCTACAGTTTTTGGCGGTCGTCAATATCGATCAAGTAATCGTTATCCGACAGGTAATTTCAACATGACGACTCCTCCGTCAACTACGAGTACACCTTCATCCACTTCGTCAACGGCTACTACGACTGCTACGAGTACGGCTACTACAACAACCACCATGTCAGGACACGTTCCACCACCGACGCTAACCCTTATGCACAAAGGGCAAGGTGTTGCATGTTACTCCGGGAAGTACTGCCCTAATTACCCGGGAGGAGTTCTCACATTTCTCAGGAACATCGAAGGACTCATGAGAAACAGCAACATTATAACGGATGAAGACAAAATTGAGTTTGTTAGATCATATCTGAAAGACGGCTCGAAACCTAAACTCCTCCAGTCCATACTAGCCTTCCAGACCGAAGTCTACGAATAATAGAGAAACTATCTGCTTGATGTCTTTGGAGACGGTAACCAAGGAGGAGAACTAGCCTTCATCCATAGATTGGCGGACAAAATCTACACAGGTGGCGGAAAACATGACCAATACATGGCAATGGCAATTGCCGGGGATGTATATGAAGATGCCAAAGGAAGGTTTCTAGCTCCCTCTTCAGTATGGATCAACAATGATCCCTATAATTGTATGATGCTGGATAACTTAGGCAAAGTAGTGGAATACTTAGTATACATGATCATGCTGGATCCTCGGCTGAGGAAGGAAATTACGAAAACAGAGTTCCTACCCACCACTAACCTTCAGAAGTTAGTGAGCAAACGATCATACAAGATTACCACAGACTTAGTACCAAAAGCCTTGGTAACCCCAGTAGAAGCCTCAGGGAGCAGACCCAAACAAGCGTATAGTAGCAGCTCCAGGAAAGACAGCAGCTGTGATCATTGCCACAAGAAGGGACATGACAAGACAGCCTGTTGGAGACTGCACCCGCAGCTAATTCCAGACGAGTACAAGAAGAAGACGACATTCACACCCTCCAATGGGACATCATGCCAAAGTGGACAAGCTCAATTACACCAGACAAGCCAAGCGCAAGGGAAACAGAAGAAGACTTGCCTGTTCCATGGTGAGAAAGGACACTCCACAGATGAATGCCGTACAATCAAAGGCTTAGCTGCAAAGCGCCAACAAGGATCGTCGGGGGATGACTCGCGCGCAAGACCCAAAGATCAAACGTAGACAAACCTACACCGTTACCTACCAATGTCCACTCGTCGCCCTTACACGTTCCCTCGCTCGTTGCGGCAGTAACACGAGTGAACATTATGTCAATTCCAGTAACGGTAGGTGACGTGAAGATGTCTCTGGCTCTTGACTCCGGCGCCTGCGCCAACGTCTTGTCCTACGAGTCATTGATAAATCTTCAAAATCAGCTTAAGTGCAACTGGAAACTTAATCTCCCAGACATGCAACTTACAGGAGTTACACGGGATACCCTAAAACTAGTTGGTATGGTGGACATTCCGTTTAGATTCACACATCACGGAGACCCAAACATCAAGATGAGGTTTTACGTGATCAAGGATTTTCCACTCCCAGCAGATGGCCTCATAGGCATCGGAACAATGAAAGACAATCGCATCGCTTTAAATCCTTCCGAACAAAAGATGATCTATAACCGGCACAAGTATTCTACACTGCAGAATCCGCATCCTTTCCTGCACTCGACCATTGCAGCGGCTGTTTCAACAAGCATGGACAGTTTGCGTGCGCGGCCCTTGGTGTCCCCTACTCCAAGTAACCAGAGTGTTGGATCAACGGATCAAGGTTCACGGTAGTATCCCTTAGTGGTAATCGGAAAGCAAAGGATTCGTGCTAGAGAGGGTGCACACCTTCCAGTTAGGTTACCCAAGCTAAAGAAAGGCACGGATGCAGTATGTCTAAGTGAAACTGCATGTATTAAAGGACTAGCTCTCGAGTCAACCTTGTACAAGCTTCAGGGTAAAGCAAGGAGAGAGATACTAGTTTATAACAGGTCTAACAGGCCAATCACACTGAAGTCCGGCTGCAAGATCGGAAAAGCTCTTGTGTACGACTATCCAGTAGATCCTGAACCTCCGGAGTGGCCCTCCGCAGAAGCACCAATTGCAGCAATGACAGCATCGTCACCGTCCGAGATGCAAGACGAAGATCCTCTCAGGCAAAACCTAAAGAAGACAGACTTTCCAGAAGAGACAGAATCCCTTCTGAAGTTGCTACAGTCTTTCAGAGATGTAATTGCACTCCCAGGAGAACGTCTAGGTAAAACGTATCTAACAACGCATACCATACCCCTAAAACCAGGCACCAATCCCGTTTACACAGAGGCATACAGATTGCCACACTTACAAAGGGAAGTAGTAAAAGGGATGGTAGACAAAATGCTGGAGCAAAAGGTTATTCGCCATTCATCCTCGCCATGGAATTCACCTCTTTTCCTGGTACCTAAGAAGGATGGAGGATGGCGTCTGGTGATTGATTATCGCAAAGTCAATCAAGCAACTATAACTGACAGGTATCCCATGCCTGTACTGTCCGAGCTACTACAAGGCATAGGAAAAGGGAACAAGGTATTCAGTACTCTAGACCTCCTCAGTGGGTACTGGCAAGTTGGAATGGATGAGAAATCAACAGAAGTCACTGCATTCTCTACCCCTAGCGGACACTACGAATGGCTACGCATGCCGTTCGGACTAAGAAACGCACCCCTCACCTTTCAAAGGTTAGTAAACAATCTTTTTGCGGGCCTATTGGGTGACTCAGTCTTCGCCTACCTGGACGACATCATAGTCTGTAGCAAAGACGTCAGCTCTCATTTCAGCAAACTCCAACATGTCTTGGAAAGACTTCAAACGGCAGGTTTACGTATCAAGATCAGCAAGTGTGATTTCCTAAAGGGGAAAATCAAATTCCTAGGTCATCAGGTGAACGCAGAAGGAATTCACACTATGAACGACAAGATCGTCGCGTTACAAAATCGTCCACGCCCAAAGTCGGTAGAGAATGTCAGAAGCTTTATCTGGCTTTCTGGGTACTACCGGTCTTTCGTGAAGAACTATGCGAGTCTAGCGAGGCCTCTGACACAACTTCTCCGGAAGGACGCTCCATTCACATGGGGTCAAGAGCAAGAGGAAGCATTCACCAACCTCAAGGAAGCACTCACCAAAACACCTGTCCTAGTTTTCCCTGACCATGATAGACCATTCACACTCTGCACCGACGCCTCTCTCAAAGGGCTAGGAGCTGTTCTAATGCAACCAGATGAACGAAGCAAGATGCAAGTCATTGGAAATGCAAGTCGGGTGTTGAATGATGCTGAGACTAGGTATCACACGACGGAATGGGAAACCCTTGCAGTAGCTTGGGCATTGAAACATTTCAGAGACATCATCCTGGATTACAAGATCGACCTCTACACAGATAATGAGGCGGTAACAAAGATATTCAAGGGTGGTAAGAATCTCACTGGCAGACTAGCGCGGTGGTACGAGACAGTATTGCAGTTTGATCCGACTCTGTATCATATCAAAGGTAAAGCTAACGTGGCGGCAGACGCACTCTCCCGAAATGTGCAAGTAGCCCCAGTGATCCAGCTACCGACGCTTACAGAAGCCCAAGTGAAAGAAGAGCAAAGCAAAGATCCACTGTGGTCCAAAGTAATCTATTCCTTAGCATCAGGGGATAACACAACTCTCCCAGAAACTATCCGTACTCACATGCAATTCCGGTTTGCTGGACGGACTACTAGTTTGATTATCCCACAGACCTTGACGCACGCCCTCGTGTAGTGATTCCAGACACGCTTACAGAAGCAGTACTTCAACAGCAACATGATGCTCCCCAAGCTGGTCACCCAGGACGGGACAGAACACTTGACGCTACCAGAAGGAAGTACTACTGAAAAACGATGAGAAAGGATATTGAACAACACATAGCAAGATGTCTCTCCTGTGCCCAGCATAAGGGAACCTGTGATGGTCCTGCACCAATCTTGGAGTATCCAACGCCTTCACTTCCATTCAACACTGTATCAGTGGATTTGCTGAAGTTACTGCGGAGTCACCAGGATTCACAGTATCTTCTAGTATGTGTTGATTTCTTCTCAAGATTCGTAGTTCTAGCCCCGCTTAAAACTAAAACAGCGGATGAAGTTGCTCATGCACTAGTAACGCATCTCATCTGTCCATTCTCCTGCCCTAAGACGCTCCTCTCGGACAACGGGTTGGAATTCAAGAACCAGGTGATTGCAAGTATCTGTGATATCTACAATATCAAGCAATCGTACATTGCAGCATACCACCCAGCCTCAAATGGGTTGGTAGAACGCATGAATAGGACACTCCTCGAAGTCCTATGCCATGTAACAAACCCGCTCCATGAAGCGTGGGAAGACTGGCTTCCACAGGTAGCAGCTTGTGTAAACGGCTCTGTAAACTCCTCTACAGGTAAGACACCACACTACATAGTCTATGGCCAGGACAAGATTCTGCCATATGACCTGCTGTCCAAGTCTAGCACATCAGTCTACAATCTAGAGGACTATGCTAAGAGACAACTCCAGGTCTTTAGCAAGATCCACCATCAAGTCCGAGATCATTTACAGGCATCCCGTGCAGAAATGATAAGGAAACAGCATAAAAGAGCACACCAAACTGTTCTTGAAGTAGGTGACAAAGTTATGTGCCTAGATCCGACGAGAATGTCTAAGCTCTCGCCGAAGTATAGTGGACCCTATGTCGTTACGGACACAGCATCCGGTAACAAGTTTGAGGTTCGAGACCCTACCACCAACAAGGTAGAAGTAATTCATGGTGACAGGTTAAAACGGGTGAGCTCAGAACTCTCCGTAGATGGCCATATTATACCTGATCCATCACCTTCGGCGGTGCAGCCAAATGCACCTACCACAACTGACTCCGCACAGACAAACGAGTATTGGCGGAAGCTTCGTTCTGCTAGCAGAGCATCCTAAGACAAGCAGAGCGTTCTAAGACCACTCTAGTAAGAGAGTGAAGTGAGACCACTCTAGTAAGAGAGTGAAGTGAGACCACTCAAGTAAGACCACTCTAGTCAGAGAGTGAAGTATTCTATACACATCATCGTTCTGTTAACGTCACATAACTGACAGAGCAAGCCATTCCCCATGTACATCCTGCTGGGCGAGTGAAGTATTCTATTAGTAACCCTACGAGTAGAATATTGCCCTTTCTCCCGAGAAAGATGATCTGGTTAATGAAAGCCCTTCTTCTACTTGGAACACTAATTGTGGTTGATTCTACGATACCCTCGTATCTGCAACCCGGCGCCCTTGTAGCCCAAGTTGGAAGAGTGCTAATTGCGGAAGATGTAGTAGCAGTTCACTATGATTTCGGAGACCTCTTTGACATCTCCCGTGATGTTGAGACGCTCCAACGTCGCCTAGACAAATTAAACTCTACTTTTAGCTTCCTATTGACTAATCAGACAATGCCCGTGACTTACGACTTACAGTTATACTCCAACGCTCACGTGTAGCTCGTATATATCGTAAATTACGGAAGATCCAATTGGCCCTGCCTGAAGATCCTATCAGTTAGCCAACACCGCTCACTCACGGCGTACAAAGAGAGAACTTTTCATTTTGTTGGCTTGAAAAAAAAAAAAAATCTCCCATGAGCTCTTTGGAACAGCCCAAGCTTCTGATGTTGAAAAGCTGGGAAAAGAGGACTAGTGTACTGGAGACAGCAAAGCAAGAGCCATGAATAGAGTCTTGAATTACGACCCAATAGCAATGAAGGATGTAGTCACGACAGTTAACTCGGTAATTTTGACAATGAATAACTTGACACAAGTAGTTAATTCTCTAGTTTCTGATGGACATTCCACAGATAAAGTAATCTAAACTTGTCCGAGATCTGCAAGCTACTGAGGAAGATGTTGAGCGAATTATTTCTGGGTACGAAGAGGGTTATAGCAAATCTCGTTGATGCTGCCCTAAGCCGAGTCACCAGTGACCTAGTACCTGTAGAACATCTCAGTACGGCAATAGAGATAGCGAAAGATCAGTATTCCTTGATGCCGCTATTTGAAGAATGTGAATGTGAGTTCTATTACCCTCTACTGGAAGCAGTTCTTACGCACTCATCAATTTTAGTCCACATCCCGTTCAAGTCCTCACACATGTTCAATGCTTGAGAATTATCCCGTTCCCGTTTTTTTTAGACGGAAGATTACTAACTGTGACTGACACAGCGGACATGATGCTCGTCTCCGACGACCTTCAACTTGTGACTGTGACTGACAAAAAAAAAAAAAAAAACAAAAATGACACACTTAACTTATGTAGGTCCTCGGATCTTCCATCCTATATGTGTGTCCAGCGTATGTGTTTTCCTTTATGTCCCCGGACAAAACTGCATGCGAACTTACCTTGACTCAAGCCACTGTGACTGACACTGGAGCTATGAAAGACTGTACTTACGCCCCGGTTCCTCAGCTCCCCGTGTTTCATAAACACTTGCTAGATATTCAGTTCTTTTGCTTCCCTAACCAGACCCAGGTGTCTCTCATTTGTCAAGATTCTAGAAATGTATTTCATGCACAAGGGATGTATCAGGCCCCTGATCACTATGAAGTAAGGAGTTCACTCATTCATACTCTACCTTCTCATCAGCACTTTGCCCTGATTACTAACCTCTCTTCTGTGTTCATCCCAATTAACATTTCTTTCACAGGCAACTCTTCAGACCTAATCATCAAGTCACGTAGCATTAAGATGTTAAATACATTGAATTCTTCTGAGTTTACTAATATACTTAGTTCATCTCTCCCCATCTCCATCAGCCCGGACATTATCTATCCTACAGTACTAACCCCTACCTTGGCTCTCTCAGTACTAATTCTAATCCTTGTAGGCTTCTTCCTTCGCCTATCTTTCAGGGTTGATCGCCTGACTCGTAGACGTAAGGCTAAGCTGGCAACTGCCGAGGCGATTGTGTAAGTTGGTTCTTACCTTTTCATACTTTCTTTGGCATTGCTATACACTGGGAACAGGGTTATGTAAGTCATAGGGATGATTATGACGTATATTTCTCTATATATATGTTCGGTGGGCCTCACTTTACGTGGCCGAGCGGTGTAACAGCGCATTTTGAGCGACTGTACACTCTAGGGTAATTCATATAATCACTTATATAACTCACACCTTTATAACAGTTATTCACTTAATTAAGTAGACAACTGACTCCGCACAGACAAACGAGTATAGGCGGAAGCTTCATTCTGCTAGCAGAGCGTCCTAAGACAAGCAGAGCGTTCTAAGACCACTCTAGTAAGAGAGTGAAGTTAGACCACTCTAGTAAGAGAGTGAAGTGAGACCACTCTAGTAAGAGAGTGAAGTATTCTATACACATCATCGTTCTGTTAACGTCACATAACTGACAGAGCAAGCCATTCCCCATGTACATCCTGCTGGGCGAGTGAAGTATTCTATTAGTAACCCTACGAGTAGAATATTGCCCTTTCTCCCGAGAAAGATGATCTGGTTAATGAAAGCCCTTCTTCTACTTGGAACACTAATTGTGGTTGATTCTACGACACCCTCGTATCTGAAACCCGGCGGCCTTGTAGCCCAAGTTGGAAAAGTGCTAATTGCGGAAGATGTAGTAGCAGTTCAGTATGATTTCGGAGACCTCTTTGACATCTCCCGTGATGTTGAGACGCTCCAACGTCGCCTAGACAAATTACACTCTACTTTTAGCTTCCTATTGACTAATCAGACAATGCCCCATGACTTACGACTTACAGTTATACTCCAACGCTCACGTGTAGCTCGTATAAATCGTAAATTACGGAAGATCCAATTGGCCCTGCCTGAAGATCCTATCCAGTTAGCCAAACACGCTCACTCACGGCGTACAAAGAGAGAACTTTTCAATTTTGTTGGCTTGATCTCCCATGAGCTCTTTGGAACAGCCCAAGCTTCTGATGTTGAAAAGCTGGGAAAGAGACTTAGTGTACTGGAGACAGCAGCAAGAGCCATGAATAGAGTCTTGAATTACGACTCAATAGCAATGAAGGATGTATTCACGACAGTTAACTCGGTAATTTCGACAATGAATAACTTGACACAAGTAGTTAATTCTCTAGTTTCTGATGGACATTCCACAGATAAAGTCATATGCTTGTCCGAGATCCTGCAAGCTACTGAGGAAGATGTTAGCGAATTATTTCTGGGTACGAAGAGGGTTATAGCAAATCTCGTTGATGCTGCCCTAAGCCGAGTCACCAGTGACCTAGTATCTGTAGAACATCTCGACATGATCAGTTATTTAAAAAAAATTGGCAATAGACCGATACGAGAAAGATCAGTATTCCCTGATGCCGCTATTTGAAGCACGTGAATGTGAGTTCTATTACCCTCTACTGGAAGCAGTTTAGTCCACATCCCGTTCAAGTCCTCACACATGATCAATGCTTGGAGAATTATCCCGTTCCCGTTTCTTTTAGACGGAAGATTACTAACCGTGACTGACACAGCGGACATGATGCTCATCTCCGACGACCTTCAACTTATGACTGTGACTGACAATAACACACTTAACTTATGTAGGTCCTCGTATCTTCATCTATATGTGTGTCCAGCGTATGTGTTTTCCTTTATGTCCCCGGACAAAACTGCATGCGAACTTAAATTTGACTCAAGCCACGGTGACTGACACTGGAGCTATGAAAGACTGTATTTACGCCCCGGTTCCTCAGCTCCCCGTGTTTCATAAACACTTGCTAGATATTCAGTTCTTTTACTTCCCTAACCAGACCCAGGTGTCTCTCATTTGTCAAGATTCTAGAAATGTATTTCATGCACAAGGGATGTATCAGGCCTCTGATCACTGTGAAGTAAGGAGTTCACTCATTCATACTCTACCTTCTCATCAGCACTTTGCCCTGATTACTAACCTCTCTTCTGAGTTCATCCCAATTAACATTTTTTTCACAGGCAACTCTTCAGACCTAATCATCAAGTCACGTAGCATTAAGATGTTAAATACATTGAATTCTTCTGAGTTTACTAATATACTTAGTTCATCTCTCCCCATGTCCATCAGCCCGGACGTTATCTATCCTACAGTACTAACCCCTACCTTGGCTCTCTCAGTACTCATTCTAATCCTTGTAGGCTTCTTCCTTCGCCTATCTTTCAGGGTTGATCGCCTGACTCGTAGACGTAAGGCTAAGCTGGCAACTGCCGAGGCGATTGTGTAAGTTGGTTCTTACCTTTTCATACTTTCTTTGTCATTGCTATACACTGGGAACAGGGTTATGTAAGTCATAGGGATGATTATGACGTATATTTCTCTATATATATGTTCGGTGAGCCTCACTTTACGTGGCCGAGCGGTGTAACATCGCATTTTGAGCGACTGTACACTCTAGGGTAATTCATATAATCACTTATATAACTCACACCTTTATAACAGTTATTCACTTAATTAAGTAGACAACTGTACATTTAAGTTGGGAATGATCATCCCCCTATAAAGGACCTTGGTTCAATTCTTGCAGAGTAAGCAAGGGTTCCCACGACCTCCTCAGAGTATTGCGGCAATACCAAGATGATTGCTAGCAACTAAGTAGCATGTAACACCTCACTAGATAAAAGCCGGCACACTCCTGCTTCAAGGCATTGGTCAGTAGCAGATCAGACAGCCCCATTGGAAGGTCGACCCTTTGGTCGGCTGTGGTAATTAGTACAGTGACGTCTACTGTGACAAAGTGCGATACGGTGCGATATCAGTGTGTCTGTGTACCATTTATACATTTTACACTATTCTTATCTTTTATTCTTTTACAGGGAAGAATATAAATTACAGGAATATAACTCAAATCTAGTTGCTTTTATAGTTTAGTGCAAGCTGTAGGTATTTCCCAGTCGGGTAGGTACAATACCTACAAAGACAATTAATAAATCAAACAAGCCATAATTAAGCATAGTACATTTTGCTGGTAATAAAACCATAGAAAACCCGACAGTGTCTTTGCTTCAAATCAGTTACCTTAACAATTTACCTTTCAACATGTTTTTACAGTGAAAACCTGAACTACAAGCATAACGAAGGACAATTAAGGTACGAAGCAAAAAGGCAACCATACGGCCACCACTACAAAAATCGATACCGTAATTTACTGAATACAACAGGATAAATCAAGCCCCCCTTGGGGGATATTGGAAACTGGTCCATATATATTACCCTGAGTCGGTCGGGGAAGATAGTACGAGATGAAAGAATCAAAATATTTGAGATAATATGAGACAATGCGAGAAGGGAACAGACAGAAATATGTGACGCAAAAGGAATACCAGTATTATCATTTATCTAATAATATTATATATGGTAACATTATAAGTAATCTAGTCTGTATTTAGAATTGTTTAATAATATTACTTACAACAAAAATATATAAATATTATAAAATTACACATATTAAAGTATACAATATACAGAAACACATTGCTCTAAGTTACCGTACATTGTGCTACTTAAGTTCAATAATTAATTATTTTGTAATTTGATCTTACTACCTGTCTTATTATAAATTACATCAGGAACTGGGAGGCGAACTTATGTGGTCAAATGTGTTAACACTCTGTAACTATTGGCAAATGGAATAATTGTATTACCGGTATGTATGTATGTATGTATATACTCAGGCACAATACCCCATAGCTGGGGTCGGCCGACTCGAAACAGAGCCTGAACCGAAACAACATATACACTTTCAATTGTTAGGGACCGGGACCACTTTTGCGTTCCTTCGCCCCTTTCTCTGTCTCGTCTATTAGGTAGATATTACAAGGGGAGGAGGATTCCTAGCCACCCGCCCCCGAATAATTAATGAATTAAAATTAGAGTTGCGTAAATGGCAAAGTATACTTGTTCAATGATGCATTTCAATTCTGCTTCATATATTAATTTTGAAATATATAATAAAAAAACATTATATTTTAGGTTTTCTATGAGTGACTATAAATCAGTATTAACCAATTTTACCGACTTTGAGAACTAATATTCCCTCTTCAAGTGTGGTGTGGTAGATCTATCAGAGTGAGGGTTGGTGTCCTCTACCTCCCATAGCCAGTTCCGACTTTACCTTGTTCATCATTCTTGTTTCTATTTTGTTTTGTTTTCCCGAGAGTGGTTCAGGGAGTGGGGCCATAATGGTGTACCTCATGGTTCCCCACTGTCTCGTTCTCACAGCACAATGACACTAGTTGACCTTCCTCTTTCTGGCATAGGGATGCGGCGACCCCACCACTTCGGTGGTGCAGTTAGCCTCTGTAGCAGTTACGGTCATTTCTTGTTACTGCCTTGTTGTAGCACGGTAAAAGCAAAAGCGGGTGTGGTGCGGATAATGCAGGTGCAAGTGCTGCAGGGGGACATTATTGAGTCGTACTAAGGCACTATTAGCGCTATACCAACATCAGCCCCAGTGATGACATGATAGGGAGGTGTTGTGGCAAGACTTAATTTTACTGTACTTCAGTAAAAAGACAGAAACCACGCCCTCTGTAGATACAGCAGTCTTTAAATACGTATATACAGTATAAAAGTCTGTATATTTTCAGCTGACATTTGATTGACAGCTGTTAGGAAGATAAAATAGTGAGCTATTTTTTAATATTGAAAATGTTATATTTATTTGATGCAGACACATGGTAAATTCATATATTTCCATTAAGTAGTGATAAAATAACTGCAGAAATATTAAATTTACCGTTAGCTAAAGAAACAAAAAAAGACAAACAAATAGAAAACAATCTTATGCAACCACTGACTCCGAGTTAATACTGTAGATACCATATCTCCAAGCCTAACACAACCCCGGTCCATATCCCACACTCTTCCTAATTATGTCTGGAGGTTAAACAGGATTTGTTGGGTAGGTTATGTGTGGTAATAAACAAGTGGGAGACAGATGGCTTACCTCGGCCGTGTACATTATGTTATTGGTCAACAGTACCTTAAAGGGGGAGGTAGCTGCATTTTCTCCCTATGTTTAGTTTCATAAGCTTGGCGATTTTGATACCTTTCACCCCATTTCCTTGTCAATATTTAGGTGTCAATTTTTTCCTGGCGAGCGATAGCGAGCCTGTAATTGTATTTTCCCGGCCTTTGGCCGGGACGTTTTTCTAGCAAAAAAAAAAATCAAATTTATCTTGAAGTGGGGTCTAAGGGGTGTTCCTTTAAACTTAGTAGAGGTCTAGCGAGATAGCTGTAAAATAAATAAATAACTAAATAAGTATACCAAAACTCACTACTATCGGTACCCCCTTAACACTAAGAAGAAAAAACTGCCTTAAGGGAAGGTTTTCTGGACCCCTTTCTTTCTCACGTTTAACCCCACTAGTGTTGAGATTTTAAGACACTCGTCCCATTAGTTTGGCGATTTGAAAACCTTTAGTGCTATTTAGGTGTCGATTTTTCTAGTATAGCGAGTGATAGCGAGCCTACAGTTTAGGAGGAACCGGGTAATTTCTCTACCGAAAAATACACAAATCTATCTCGAAGGGGGGTCTTCTGGGTATGTTGTTAAGTTTGATATACAGTAGGTCTAGGGAGGACACTAAAAATAACATATTATATTATATATATAAACAAATAAATACGGCCCTCCCCCCTCTTTAACCATGCATTGGCTTTTAATGCAATATGAAATAGTATGAAACTAATCTGCATTTGACTTAGATAAGAGTTTTATGACATGATTTTGGAAATCAAAATTGTTAAAAACAAAGTGTATTAACTGTTTAAAGAGTATGACGCATTTTGGCAGTTTATTTTGGCTATCATTAGACGATCATATGCGATTTAGCAATTTAGGAAGGAGTTGTTAGAAATATAATGGTAAACTCTATCTCAATAACCCTCTGACTTCCCTATACACTTCCTAATATGAATAAAATCGTCTAATAATAGCCAGAAAACATATAATAATTACGTCGATCATTGTATCTTCTAAGGGTTAATACTCTGCTTTAACCCATTTAGCACGAGGACGTTATTTTCATATTATTCTGGTTACCATTAGACGATTTTCTTCAGCATATAATCTACCTCTAGGATTCAAAGGGGTAAATACGACCTAAATAATCCCTTTAATTAAAATAGGTCCTTCGGAAACTGCATAAAATAGTCTAAATGTAGCCGGCATGAGAGGCAAATAGACGTCATAGTGCTGAAGGGGTTAATAATATCCAAGTCATCATCTTCACAACACAATTATGCTGTAGTCCGTTTGCCACTTGCATGTCCTATAGGTAATGACCTTGTTGTTGTGAGAAGTGTATTGTTTGTTGGTGGGTTCTTATTAATATGAGTCTATAAAGAAAATTTAGCTTGGTTGCCAGATTGGCAACCTTGGGGAAATTATGTAATTTGCATAAATCCAAAATGGCCGATTCCGACAGCGGCGGATTATAACATTTTAGCCAACTAACTTACAATCACGTGTGGTATGTGTTTCCATACATTTCTGACCTAAGGAATCGATATCTGGAGTCAGTTTTGTGATTTGGAATCAAATTCAGGAGTTGAATATTTGTTTTGAAATTTTTTTTTTTTTTTTATTGATGTTATTCCATTAAACGATTATGCAGAACTTAAATAAATGAAATAAGAATAGATAGTAACCATGCTTCGTCATGTTTGAACACACCATTACTAGAACTCTCCACAGTCACTCCTCCTAAGTTGTAGTTACTTAGCACTTTCAGCAGTTGCAGTTTCTTATGCTTATTACTCATGATGGCATCTCGACTAGGAAGTGGTGTGTTGATAGTGAGGTTGTAGTTGATGGAGCCGAGGCCAGCACACCGCATACGCTTATGGTCCTTTGCAGAAACACTGTTGTATTTGTCGAAGACTAAGATCTTCAACCTGGTCTTGATGGACTTAACTATGACTGATGCATTGCCTTTTGATGGCCAAGCAATGTGGTAAATAATTTGGCTAATGTCGACAATGGTGACTTCTGGTAGCATTGGTTGTCTTCTCTACACACACAGTTTCAAAGCCAGCAGTGCTTTTCTACTTTTTCTCAGGCAGCCATACTCATCAGTGAGTGAGGGCGGTATGGGACACAACTCGTACTGGAAAATGGGTGCTAGTTTCATGTGCTGCTGTTGTACGATGGCCAACAGCCTGAGGAAGATAGTTTCTAGGTCGAAGATCATCTTGTCTCCAACTTTCACCCCTTTCCTTATGTATTCCATGGTCTTAATGAGGCTACAGATGGTTGCATGAAATCCTGATGGCGGGAATGTCTGGAATTATGCAGCCATTTTAGTGCCTATGTCAGCTGATTCAGCAACATTCACCTCAGCATCAGGGGGACAGATTTTACCATTGGCAATGTTGTGGAGGTGTGGGGGCATGTTCTCCAATGGATGAGACAGTTTAGAGAGTTTAAGGAAGATTCGATGTCGGGCATCTGCGTCCATCTCTCTCCTTTTATCCCCCTCCACCTTGTGGCGTGGTCAGCTGCATGTGTGACTTGCTCCAGCTATATCTTTGCGTTCCTTGACAGGGAGAACAGGAAAGATGTTCTCCATGGTGTCAGAGATGTAGGCAGTGACGCGATAGGAATCAATCCATTCTGAAACCCTCTCTGGATATAGGGTCATACCCTTGAGACCACTCTTTCCAATTAGAATGGCAGTTTGCTCACCAAACTAGTCAGAGCTAACGCCATTCCAGTACCGGTAACCCTCTTGGCGACGACATAAAAATGCTCCTGTCATAAGCTTTGTCTTGGTTGTGTGTGGTATCAGGTGACGCATCTCAAGAATGTGATGGGCAATGTAGCGGGCATAGTGGTGATGGCCAGCAACAAAGAAATAAGGGAGCATGCGCCTGAGTGTGAGATGATGAAGTAGGAAATCTCCCTCCCTCTCACTACGAAGCATGTACACCATGTACAACTGCATGTCGACTGAGATGTGGACCTATGACATTCCCATGTCAGTGAACAACTTTGTCAAATACATCAGTGAAGTCAGAACTGCATCCGGATGAGAATCTTTGGCATCAATGAGAGGTCCAAACATATAGGTACTCGCTGGCTTCTTGTGAACTTCATCATTGCATGCTTCCTTATTGTTGAACCCACTCCACTCCATTGCCTTTTCCTGTGCATTGAGTATATTCAGCCATGCCATGTGTCCTTTTCCTGAGCAATAGCTAGACTATTCTGGCGGACACACACTTCTAAGTAGGAGATGCCAGAGGTGACCTCTACAACTGGTGGGTTCACCTTGCCCCCCCCCGGTGTAGAGGAGGTTGCCTGAAGCGCTGCTGCTGGTCCTACATTGGTCAGCTATCTTAGAGAGTCTGGGGATGGTGAGGTTGTTCATCCCTGGCTTAGCACAACCATACTCCATTCCTGCAGGATGTTGTTGCTATAATTCATGTAAGAGGACATGGGTGGAGCGTCGACCATTTGGTGTGAAGACCTGGATATTGAGGTTGTTAAACCATGCAAAGATGACACCTAGTTTTATTCACCCCCATGGAGAACCTCTACATTGTCATGTAAATGACGTGCGGCTGATTTTCTGAATCTTAGGGCGAATGAGATTGAACTTTCACTTTTACCCTGAACTTGATTCCAAATCACAAAACTGACTCCAGACATCGATTTTTCAGGTCAGAAATGTATGGAAAACACATATCACATGTGATTGTAAGTTAGTTGGCTAAAAAGTTATACTTCACCGCTGTTGGAAGCGACCATTTTGGATTAATGAAAAATTACAGGATTTCCCCAAGGTTGCCGATCCGGCAACCAAGCAAAATGTTCTAGCTATATTAGTAAGAAACTACATAAAAACAATACACTTCTCACAACAACAAGGTTATCACTCTGGCACCTAGACTACTGGTTAATGGTGTACCGGTATAAAAGTTGTATTATTTGTTTTTATTTTGTTATAGATTGATTGAAATGAGAACATGATACATTGATTTTAACTATTCAAAGCAAACAAACTGTGTGTTTATGTATTACTTTATACTAATACAAACAAACTGTGTGTTTATGTATTACTTTATACTAATACAAACAAACTGTGTGTTTATGTATTACTTTATACTAATACAAACAAACTGTGTGTTTATGTATTACTTTATACTAATACAAACAAACTGTGTGTTTATGTATTACTTTATACTAATACAAACAAACTGTGTGTTTATGTATTACTTTATACTAATACAAACAAACTGTGTGTTTATGTATTACTTTATACTAATACAAACAAACTGTGTGTTTATGTATTACTTTATACTAATACAAACAAACTGTGTGTTTATGTATTACTTTATACTAATACAAATACATCACTAAAAACTAACTTAAGGTGATGTCACACAAGTGGTTATTCAGGTAATTTTATAATAGCAATTTTGTGTTCTCGCAATATTTAGGGATATTTGTATTAATCGGTATCGGGAACTAGATTGACATTAGACTATGTTTGGTTGCGCAAGACTAATGAACGTATAATTCCGAAGTTATCAGACGGGAAGTAGCCCTTGACCAGCTATTTGTGTGCGCAATTCCTGAAACAGACAATACGTTACCGGTATTCTTAATATTGTGCTTACCGTATATAATTTGCACATGCATGGTAATACAGTGTACAATGAATGCGTATGTGTTACTAATTACAATAGCAAGATTGTTACTTTCTTCATAAACTCTTTTTACGGCGAGGTATTTGGGTTTCTGGACCCCCTTCTCCCTCATTTTCAGGCTCATTACTTTTGAAATTTTTAAATTAATTCGCCCCATTAGCTTACCGATATCAAGACCTTTCGTTCCATTCCTTTGTCAATATTACGACCTCTTGTGCAATTTAGGAGTCGTCGATAATTTTCTGAGCAGCGATAGCGATCCTGTAATTTAAGTGGAACCGGCCTTCGGCCACTATATTTTCTACCGAAAAAACGGACAAATTTACCTTGAAGGGCGGCCCCTCGTCTTGGGAGGGTTTCTTTAAAGCTTGATAGAGGTCTAGGGAGCGAACTACCGGTACCCACCCATCCCTCTCCCCACCCAACCCTTTAATACACAGTTTTATATATACAGCGTAATAATTATTGGTTTATCGTGTTTTAGATTATACCACGCTCCAATAACGGCCAAGTTTGCTTGACCGAGAGTTTAATATTACTAATATAATACACACCGGGATAATAGGTTTCCGAGGAAAGAGGAGATACAGTAGTTACATGTAGTGTTAACCCGGATTATGACCCGTTTTGACAGTACCGGTGTATTCTGGCTATTATTCGACGAATTTGTTCAACTTAGTAAGGAGGTCTCAAACAACCCTCTAACTTCCATACACCCTTCCTAATCTGAATAAGTAGAAAATAGATGCGTTATCGTATCTTGAAGGGGTAACAATATATAAAGCTTATATATATATGTACATAAATATATATGAAGAGTACCGGTAATCAAAACTGCCTCTTGTGACTTTATTCAGGAGTTTAAGTTATTATGAGTTGACTATATGCCAAGAAGTAATTTAAAATGGGGTTTAAGATAATGTAATACAATTTAAGATACTGGACATGGTGTTGTTCAGATAATTATTACTGTTTAATGTGCGACATCAGTACATTATGCTAACAAAAAACAAATTACTCGTAGGCTTCTGTGAGTTAATATTACCGTATTGTTGCATCTCTCTCACTCTTCTACCACCATTACAATAAATAGTGTTCATCAGAGCTCTCTCGGTCAGTATATACTTTCTCCCTTACTGAGAGTGGGTGGCACCCGTGTTTCAACACATTCTCTCCCCTATTCTGTCCAACTCTCTAACCCAAGAGTGAACTAATTTCCTCAGCCGATCTTCTACTCAACAAGTACACTATTGAACTTTCTCCCTCAGTCTGTCTATCTTTTCCTCGTCCGGTGACTTAGACAGATTCAAACTCCGCGTGTCCAGACAATTTGACTCTAACGTACTGGTACCGGTACCCTGAATTCGGCTCCCTATCACTCTTGCAACTTTGATGGAGACACTTGTTACAGGCACCTTTGCCTTTTGTCTCCTTCATACACATATAATGAAGAAAAATAAAACATTTGCAGATTACAACGCGTTTTAACATTTTATTATAATTATTATTAGACGATTATATGCAGCTTAGGAAACATGTGCGGGAGTCAGAGGCATAATTGAGTTGAATTTGACCCCAATGATTCCTGGAGATCATTCCTAAGCTGCATACCGTACTATAATGTAAAATATGCGTCCTCATGTACGGTCATACTGTAAAGGTTAAATATTTGTCGAGAGCTGTCTGCTGATATAAATATTAACAAGACAATTAAAGGAAGACTTGAATTTATGATAATACATTTAATTGATTTATATAGAGAACATTTTGCCTCGGTCTCCGTATGGGAAGAGTCCAAACATATCGTGACATGTTAAAAGCATTCTAGATAATAATAAAGTCCGAATAAACATTGGGATGCTCCGAGCAGATTTGATTTTCTGACAAAATGTTTTGTAAATTGGGCATTGTAACTACCGGTATATACATAAACGTATATTCAACTGTGTGCATTAAATCAAAATATAAACAACTGAAGGGCTACCCGGTGACTCTTCAACACAGCTGAGTTGATGGCATCATAACAATTGGAATATGAGAGAGAGATAAAGAGAGAGAGAGAGAGAGAGAGAGAGAGAGAGAGAGAGAGAGAGAGAGAGAGAGAGAGAGAGAGAGAGAGAGAGAGAGAGAGCGAGAGAGCGAGAGAGAGAGAGAGAGAGAGAGCGACAGAGAGAAAGATAGAGAGAGAGAGAGAGAGAGAGAGAGAGAGAGAGAGAGAGAGAGAGAGAGAGAGCGACAGAGAGAAAGATAGAGAGAGACAGCAGGAGCGAGAGAGATAAATAAACTCTAATAAGCGACATGATCACATGAATGACCAACCCATTATATGTAAAGGTCATTACAGTAATTCCTTTGTTTACTCTTATCATGCGTAGGTTGTATGTTTACTGTATATGTCTCAGCTGGCATCACGTTTGGCTCGCTGATACAAATTATTGATCAAAATAAACTTAGGGGCGAGTCATCACTTATTTGGCCGACTGTACACATACCGTAATTGAGCAATTCCTTGGAGAGTCCAAATGAGACTGGCACGATAATTGAGAACATTACCAATGCAAAGTAAGGAACTCAACCCCAAGCTCGTCGGATGGGGCTCAAGTAAAATTATTCAATCCAAATGTACAGTTACCCACATAAGTTTTGTTCCTCTCCGTGATCTTATACATGGAAATATATTGCGCATGGTTAATTTACGAGTGTAGTTATTAATGCAGTGGTTAACTTGTCTGATTAGTCAACTGATAATTAAAAGAAACCACACTCGAAATTAATTCACACTTATTAAATGTTCATGCCAAAGTTCACGATGAGGAACAACATTTATGTGGGAAACTGTACAATAGGTGCTTTCACTTCAACGACGATGTATCATTATGTGAATATCCAGATTATTTTGCTCGACTTATCATAGAGCTTTTTATAATATAGAGATGAAGAACAGTTGCCTCCATCCTTTGTACAAAAGATGCATGTATTCAAGGTACGCTATTAACCTTCTGAGTACCAGCGACGTGTTATATTGTATTCTAGCTCTATTCTGACGATATTATGCAGCTTAGGAAGGATCTGTGGTAATTAAAAGAGTTGGTTGAGACATATTAAAGCCTTATCATTGCTAGAGATCCTTCCTAAGCTACATAAAATCGTCTAATAGTTGCCAGAATATGATAAAAAAGACGCCTCTGGTACTGTACGGGTTAAGAGTCCAAATGTCTGGATACACGGAGCGTGAACCAGTTTAATTCACAGGATGAGGGAAAGATAGATTGAGGGAGATTGTTCTACAGTTTACTTGTTGAGTGGACATGAGCCTGGGGAAATCGCTTCACTATAAGGTTAAAGAGTTGGTAAGAATAGGGATGAGAATGTGTTGTAAGGCGGGTACCACCTACTCTCCATAAGGGAGGAGGTATATACTAAGAAAAATCCGAAAAACACTTATTTTTAGGGACATTGTAGTTTCATATTAATTTTGTCCACTAAGTATCGAACAAATCAGCTGCCAAGCCTGCAAGGTATCCACGTTATGGTCAACTGACATATGACTGACTATAAAGTATAATGTTAGTGAAAATATGAGGTTAGTGTGACCAGTAAAGAGTATTGTTATCAAACCTGTTCAATGATCCTGAAAACAAATATATAAATCTCTAAATCGTCTTGAATAGGCCTACCATCTTGAGTATGTTGGTGCATTTTCTGTTTACTTTGGCTATGATTATACGATCGTTTTTAGTCTAAGGTCTTTTGAGTCGGAAAGTAATATAAAGCTTCTTTTGGCCGTCTGATTACCATTAGTCTCCTATAAGCTGAATAAATTTAACAGTCTCCTAACCCTTTCAAGATACAATAACGCTTTTCTTTTATCTTTTCTGGCTATTATTATACGATTGTATACAAATTAGGAAGGCTGTATGGAAGTTTGAGGATTACTTGAGATACCTGGTAGTCTTTAACCTTTTCAATCCCACAGCTCCTTCCTAAACTGTATGAAATTGTCTTAGGATAGCCAGAATAAACTGTTAATAAGCGTCATAGGCCTCAAGAGGTTAACCCATTCTGTACCGGTGACGTCTTTATAATTTGATTTCAGCTATAGGCCTAGTTAGACGATTTTATTAGGATTAGGAAGGATTATATGGTAGCTAAAAGGATTAATTTAGATAGTCTGTAACCTTCTAATTGATAGACATCCATACTAAGCTGCACAACATCGTTAAAATCTAGCTAGAAATATATTAATACGTCGCCGGTACAGAAAGGGTTAATGAAGAGGAACAAAAACCTCGACACATAATATATTTCATAACACAAACTTTTAGTATGGCTATTTTATAAGCTTTCGCCCCATTTATTTGTCAATACTAAGATCTTTCGTGCCATTTAGGTGTCGATTTTATTCCTGGCGAGCGAGAGCGAGCCTGTAATTTAGGAGGTATCAGTCCTTGGCCGCGAACATTTTGTACCGAACACTGTACCAATTTATCTAGAAGGAGGATGTTGGGGATTTGTTTTAAGCTTGATATAGGTTTAGGGAGGTTACTTAACAAATTATAACTATATAAGTAAATAGACAAAAAATTAAACCCTAGGCTAGGCCTATTCCCTTAAACGTTTTGTTTGCACTTGACAGCTGTAGTTTACTCCATCGAAAAGTCACCAACTACAAACATAAATTCGCACGTCAGTTATTTGAGACAATTAAGTTGTTTTACGATATTAGGTTTTAATACTTGGCCTTTGAAAGATGATAGGCCTATTATAAATCTAAATATATCATACCAATATAATTCGGGGATATTAGGCTTTGGGGGAAACACTCGTTACAGGCAACATGCATGTTAGGCTTTGGGGAAACACTCGTTACAGGCAACATGCATGTTGTATCCATCATACACATACGCAAAAACAAGCTCCTAAAAATACTTGCTAAATGGGCTTACAGCTCTTTATTAATAATTAAATATTAAGATGAAGAGGAACAGTAATTAGATATATGCTAGTTATCGTACCCAGAGAAAACAACTTTAACTTCAACGGTCAACCCCTTCTGTACCGGTGACGTCTGTTTTATTAGATTGCAGCTACATTTAGACGATTTTATGAAGCTTGGAAAGTTATAGGGTAGCTAAAAGGATTGATTCTTGGAGATAGTATGCAGCCTTTTAATGGGTAGACGTCCTTCCTAAGCTGCATAAAATCGCCCAATAGGCCTAGTTGCCAGAATATAATGAAAAGGATGTCACCGGTACTGAATCGGCTAAAAAATTACAATAGGTTACTTACGAAATGTTATACAGCGACAAATGTAAGAGGTTATGACTGACTCCTGCCGTCAAACACACACTTGTATACTCACTTAATTAAACATATTCAATTTACAAGGTTCTGGTTATCATAATTCTCATATCACGCCATGTTCATAAACGTATTGAACATTTATCAAAATATATCCACATAACCTCACTATTATATCAGTAATGAGAGATTAAGTTAGCTAGTATGTCACTTAATATAACAAACTGGAATGTGAACGTTAAGAATGGTACGGTAAAGTGTTAAATCTTTTCTGCAAGCGACTACCGGGGAAGTAAGGTACAGTGCGACGCGACCCTCTCCTCCGGCGGTTGGATGAACACTGGCGCTCGTCCTTGCCTCTTCTAGCATTTACGAACAAAGCGTCAGCGCAGAGGTTTTACTCCACTATCACCACCACCACTACCACTACTATCACCACCATCATGAAGGCCCACATCACCACCAACACGATCATCATAACCACATCCACCACGCTCATCACCACCTAAATTCACCGCTTCCACCACATCCAGATTAAAAAATATAACAAAATAAAAACTTCACACATGAAGACCCACCAACGCTTCCACTAAAATTACCATATTCCCCGTCTCCATCATCATCAACACCATCACCATCAACATCAATGCCGTCAATGATGGTTTCCTCCCTCGTTGCCCTCTCAGACACAGATCTCATCTCTCCCTGGCCCCCTGGCCCCTTCGGGGGGCCCGAGCATCTGGAGCGACTTCGGTCTACCGGACTCGGGACTGTTCGGACAGACAGTCTGGGGAACTACAACAACAACACCATTAATGCCATAATATTCACCATCGCTTATTATAATATTACTACCACCACCATTACCATTGTACCTATAATTCCCCGTCTCCACCATCACTATCACCACCATCAATGCCATAATATTCACCATCACTCACTATAACATCACTATCACTACCATTACCTTCGCCCCTATAATTCCCCATCTCCACCATCACCACCATCAATGCCATAATATCCACCATCACTCACTATAACATCACTATCACTACTATTACCTTCGCCCCTATAATTCCCCATCTCCACCATCAATGCCATAATATCCACCATCACTCACTATAACATCACTACCACAACCATTACCTTCGTCCCTATAATTTCCCATCTCCACCATCACCACCATCAATGCCATAATATTCACCATCACGCACTATAACATCACTACCACTACCATTACCTTCGTCCCTATAATTTCCCATCTCCACCACCCTCAACACCATCACCATCACCACCATTACCATCAATGCCATAATATTCACCATCACTTAAATAGTCGGATTTATTTCAACTGATAGTAAATTGAATGATTTAGCAACTAATTCCTCGATACTTAACGGAAAAATATGACACTACTACATAGCTATGCCGTTATAATATGACACTACTACATATCTATGCCGTTATAATATGACACTACTACATATCTATGCCGTTATAATATGACACTACTACATATCTATGCCGTTATAATATGACACTACTACATATCTATGCCGTTATAATATGACACTACTACATATCTATGCCGTTATAATATGACACTACTACATATCTATGCCGTTATAATGCCAAGTCCTCATATTTAACAAACCTATTTCGCTACAAAATCTTCGTAATGGTTGAGTAATAAAGATGAGGACATGACAATTTACCATAAGCTGAGCATAAACAGAGTATATAACATCACTACCACCACCATTACCATCACCTATAATAATATCGGCAACACTCACAACTCCAGCCTCACTGACACCATTAACCCGTTCTGTACCGGCGACGTCCTTCTAGATATATTCTGGACTCTATTCGATTATTTTATTCAGCTTAAGAATTACCCTTAGCAATTGAAAGGATACATTCTCTCTCATTTCTTCCTTGTAGCCTCCACAGATCTTTCCTAATCTGAATAAAGTTGTCTAATAGTTGCCAGAATATGATAAAAAGGACGTCATCGGTACAGAATGGGTTAACCACTTCACCACCATGACGCCTTTCTACCTTTGATGCTGGCTATAATTAGACGATTATGTGTAGTTTCAGAAGAATCTATGTTATTAAGGGGAGACTGACCGTTTGTTTGGTCTATTAATTAATGTATTCATATATTTTGTTAGTTTCCTCCCTAGACCTCCATCAAGCTTAGAAAAACACCCCCTAGACCCCCCTTCAAGATAAATTTGTACATTTTTCGGTAGGAAAATTAGGCTTTAAAACTTCTTAAAGCCTGTAGAATTGAGTGCGAGGGAGCAGGAGCGCGACAGGCCAACCATCCTTCCTCCAGCCAGCCGGCCAGTGCACTGAGGAGTATGAGCCATACTCTCGCGAGATATACAGCGGTGCCAAATGCAAATGTAGCGCGACATTAGCGATAATTGCTCATTTTAGCGAATGTCTATGGTAGCGCTGCGGGTGAAGCCCCCGAGCTACGAAGCTCATTTTAGTGTTATATGAAGCTATTTTCTTCTAGTTTTTGGCTGAATACATTTCATTTCATTCAGACACTTGCTTAATCAGTCAGGAGTGCCTGAATGAGCCCTAATACGGGGGAAATAGGTGGAAACATGCCCGCACCGTAAATGATAAGTAAGTTCCTAGATTTTAATACTTTGATTATATTACAAAATGTACAATGCATTATGTTATGTAAATGCTAAACAAAATATGCTAGCACCTGATAAGCAGAATTGAGCTGATTACACTGGTTACAGACGACATTCGGTCACACCCACAGCCATTCCTGCATTACGATAACGTTCTTCGTCTTTCCCTCCTCTTTTCCACTCTGACGGCACTACTGTCACATCTTCCTCTGAAAAAGCTGATATCTTCGCTACACTTTCTCTAAAAACTCCACTTTGGATGATTCTGGTGCTATTCTTCCCTCTCTATCCCCCTCTCTCCTACTTATACTTAACATCAGAATCTCTTCCAAGGATGTACTTTCTACCCTCTCTGGTCTTAATGCTAAGAATGCATACAGACCGGATGGTGTTCCTCCTATTGTACTATAAAACTGTGCTTCCGTCTCTGTCTCTCTTCTAACGTCTTCCTTTCTTGCTGGATGTTTGCTTTTATTTAACCTGCCCCAAAGAAGGGTGACCGCTCTCAACCCTCCAATTATCGTCCAGTTCCTCTCATTTCTTGCATCTCTAAGGTTTTTGAAACTATTCTTACCTCAAAAATTCTTAAGCATTTATCTTCCCATAAACTACTCTCAGACCACCAGTATGGCTTCCTTAAGGGCCACTCTACTGGTCATCTTCTTTCTTATCTTGGTCATCCTCCATTCGGGACTTCGGTGAGACTTTTTCTGTAGCACTTGACATATTGAATGCCTTCGTTAGAGCCAGGCACAAATCCCTTATTTCCAAACTACCCTCCTACGGTTTCTATCCCTCCATCTGTGCCTTTGCCTTTAATTTCCTTTCCGGTCACCGGTTTTGGACGGCCACCATTCACTTCCTCAACCTTTCAACTCTGGTGTTGCTCAGGGTTCTGTCTATCTCCAATTATCTTCCTATTATTCATTAACGACCACCTCAACTGCACCTCCAGCCCCATTCACTCATATGTTGAAGACTCTGAGTCTACATTACACTATTCAACTAGCTCTCCACAACGCCATTTACAGCAGGAACTCCCAAACTCTCGTAAGGAGGCCATAAAACACCTATCTTTTAATCTCTCTACTATATCTCTAATTGGGGCAGAGAAAACCTTGTTACTTTCAATGCTTCCAAAACTCAATTTCTCCATCTGTCTATTCGTCGCACCCTTCCTGAAAACTATGACCTACTCTTCAACAACATACAAATGAACTTTTCATCTTCTCTTAATATTCTCGGTGTCTCTTTTTCTTCGGATCTCTCTTAGAAGGATCATATTACCACTTGCTAAAAACATCTGCCCATTAGCTGGGTGTGCTCAACCGCCTCTAGTTTTTTTTTTAATCCTGCACAGCTTCTTGCTCTGTACAGGGACACAGTGAATCCATGTATTGAGTATTGTTCACACATGTGGGGAGGATCCACTCACACAGCACTTCTAGACAAAGTAAAAATTAAAGCTTTCAGTCTCCTCAACTCACATCCACTCACCTATTTTTTTGCAGCCTCTCTCTCCTTGCCGCAATGTTGCATCTCTCTCACTATTCTACTGCTATTACAATAATCAGTATTTTTCAGAGCTCTCTCAACGTATGCCACCTCCTCTATGTAGGGTACGTAGTACCCGTATTTCAACACAATCCCACCCCTATTCTGTGCAACTCTCCAACTCAAGAGTGAAACGATGCTCCCAATCTTTCTTCTATTCAACAGCTGAGCTCTGGAACTCTCTCCCTGAATCCATCTTTCCCTCATCCTATGACTTAAATTGCTTCTAACTCAGTGTCTCCAGGCATTTTGGCTCGACTGTTCCTTGGTTTTGGCCCTGTCACTCTTTCAACTCTGAGGGAGCCACTCATCACAGGCAGTGTTGCCTTTTGTCTCCCTCATCTACATAGAAAACACACATTTAAAAAAAAAATAATAATAATAAGGTTGGTTACCCTTAGCTGTGAACATTATTTCTCAAACACGTGGAATTGATATAGTGAAGAAAGACCCGAAATTACTTAGTTTTCTCAAAGAGACAGCTTCATCATAAGAAAATAATGTTGCCTGTTTACCACACACCTACTTTCACTTATATAATTTACAGCAATGATCAATATAGAAAACTAAGGCTTCCCAACTTATTCCATGATAAGGAGGCTTAACCATGGGGAATTATTGAGAGTTCTAGGTTCCTATTTGTTTAAGGAAACGTTATGTTATTTGTTTGATCTATGTATTTATTCAATCATTTCTTTGTTTAGTTTCCTCGCTAGGTCTCCATCAATCTTTAAAAACACCCTTAAGACCCCCCTTCAAGATAAATTTGTACATTATTCGGTAGAAAAATGACCCGCCCTGGCTCGCTACCTCTCGTCAGGAAAAATATCGACACCAAAGTGGTACGAAAGGTCTTAATATTGACAAGAAAATGGAGCGAAAGATTTTAATACTGTCAAACTAATGGAGTAAACGTTTTAAAACCTCATAATTAATGGGGCTAAACATGAGGGAGAAAGGGGTCCAGAAAAACCTAATACCTAGACAATGTACATAGAGAAACAGAAATTATGTTCCCTCCCCAAGTTCGTTCGGAGTTGTTTATGACTGTGTAAGCGACGGAGACCTTTTGAATACCGATATAGCGGACCTCCCAACCTCCCTGTCCCACAATAAAGCTATATTTACCTGCCTGGTGAAATGTCTGCAGCTGACACATATGGCGGTCATTTTATATGCGTCATTATTTTGTCTTAAAGTAATCCATAATCATTAGTTACACATACAAATATATAGGAAGAAGATAATTGCACGTTTGTATGATAATGTATGTAGTTATTATCAGCTGCATATGGTAATTCCCCTGACTACCATATTATAGACAAACACTACGAGTAACCATCGACTATAAAATATAGCGCCATGTAATGAAAAGATAGCGTGCTCTATTACGCATATATTAGGTGTTGGGTTTGTTGATATTGGCAGGCGTAACTCTTGCGTTTATTCAGAAGCGTCCAGCCGTCCACCAGAGACCGTAAGTGAAACCTTACAAATTAGTGACAACAAAGATACAACTATGCGCTCATGGTTGGATATGAAAGCTGAAAGTCTTGTTTACTTGTATAATATAATTGAGTATTAACCTCTTAAGTGTGCATGGGGGTAATTAGACACCTCTGCCTGTGCACATGTATTTGAGCTGTTTGCATCACTAAAATATTAATTTTACCATAAATAGCATTAATACTTATCCATATGCGCCTATTATAGGTTGATTATAAAGGTATTAACCTGTTACAACAATAAAACGAGTGAAAATAGCGTTTGGATGGTCAAAATCGTAGATACAGGCCGCGAGTTACATAATGTATGGGTGAGGCAAGCTCCTTTCCCGCCAATTTCCCCCAAGGCCACTGAGACACTGTCGATCGATACTCTCTCTCTCTCTCTTGCACTCGCTTGCTAACAGTGATGACAATGCCCTGCTTGCAACTCGCTAATGTTAGCACGAAAATATACCTCAGAATAAGGGAATAACAGGGAAAATAGGTGATAACTGAAGGAGGGGAGGAAAGTGGGGAAGGAGGGGAGGTAGAGGACTGATATTTTGCATGGCCCAAGGGCAAAAAAAAAAAAAAAAAAAAAAAAAATAAAAATAATATTTTTTTTTCGATGTTTAAAATTGATTTTTTATTTTCTCTGACTCTTAAGAGTCTTCCCGCAGTCCGCCGGGGAAACTCTTAAGAGTCTTCCCGCAGTTCCTGGGTTAACTGGATCTACTCTTCATGTGAAACAAACTCTCCTTTGTGGTTGAGAATAGCTTTTTCAGAAAAGCTGCGTAAGAAGAGTGAGTTGTTGTTGTTGTTGTTGTTGTTCCCTAGGCTGCCTGGCCGAACAGCCCCGAGTCCCTAAGGAAGGCCATGGCCGAGATTGGGCTTTCCCACCTGGCTCTCAAGGAGTGTAGTTTATGTTGTTGGCGTAAGTGATTGTGTGGAATGCAGTCTTTTATGATGTGTATAATAGTATTGGGTACTGTGTTACATCCTGGGATCATCCAGTCTCTTCTGATAGCTCAGAAGAACTGGATTATGCCCACATTTCATCCTGGCCAGGTGGACTCTGTTCTCGCGAGGAAGGGAGGACTCACAAAGATGGGTTTCGGGATGTCGTGCTTGCAGCTGCGTGTTGTCTTTAAGTGACTTGATGGAACGGCGAGTGATATGGGTATGGATGTGCTTCTGGAAGCTGGTTTAGGGTGGGCAGACAGGAGGGAGAAGAGTGAGGTAAGTTATTTGTCGTCTATATCTATAATTTAAATACCACCTTGGAATTTGAATTCAAGTATGTGAGATACTAACTATTCCCCCCCCCCCCCCCCCAAACACACACACCTCTTTCTCTCTCTCTCTCGTGGTCCTGTTATTTTGTTTACCTCGCCTTATCTCTCTCTCTTTTTACGACCTTCCTTCTCTGATGGCCTAAAATTAGCATGACGCCCTCGCTATCACGGTTCCTCTCACTTCTTTGTAAATTACTTCCCTTACACAGCCCATAATTTTCTTTGGTTCACAATCTCTATTCACCCACCCTCCCTTGCTCTCTCCACATCTTCCGAACATGCAGATTTATATTTATTTGTTTATATATATATTTATGTATGTCTTTGTATTTTTTTGTTTCGTTTCCTCCCTAGATCTCGTCAAACTTAAATTAATACCACCAAGATCGCCATTCGAGAAAAATTTGTGCATTTTTCAGTAGAAAAAAGCCAGTTCCTCCAAAATTGCAAGTTTGCTGTTGCTCGGCAGGAAATAATCGACACGTAGAGTTCTTAAAATCGCCAAACTAATAGGGCAAATGTCATAATAATCTCAAAACTAATGGAGTTAATCATGAAGGAGAAGGGGGTCCAGAAAACACCCTGTAATATCCAGTGCACCTTCCTGGCTACAGCACATTGTTTCTCCATTCCTCTTAATGTTTTTTATAATCTTACCATTCGTGTGAGATCAATTTGTTCGCCTGACCACCATTACTATTATATTGTCTTGCTGTTTAACCTTTTCCTTTTACTTTAATTCTTACTAGATCTAGATCGTTAACTCTATTCCTCGTTTATCTATCCACCTTGATTTAATTTTATTTGTTCTTAGTTTGTGTTTTACTTCTTGTTCCTTCAGGTCCATGCATTCATTCCAGTGTTTGCCATCTGTGCTCCCGAATCTTGCCTTTTCTTGACAACCTAGATTTGTATATCATCATTTTTGTTTTGCGTATGTTTGTTGTTATCGTTAATGGGGTTGTTAAAAGATGCTGGTCAGATGGAGCCTCCTTCTATATCTATGTTAACATCAACAGTGAGAGCAGGAGTAAGTTTACTGCAGATTAAACGAATCTCCCGAACTTAAAAACCCGATGATAACCTTTACTATTCCACCCCAGATAGAACTATGTCTAACTTCATTTCTAAGTTCCAAATCTTCTCCTGTGGGTTTTCTTGTAGTATTATTATATTTATTTGTGTATTTAATTAATTAATTTATTTTTCAAAATACGTAACCAGTCTAAGGAAACTTGATATATTTCTATGTTGTCTAAATGGTTTGAATCAGTAAGCCCAATATCTAGTGAATATAATAGAAAAATATGGATCAATCTCTCATTAGAGGATTCGCTGTTTTTTTTTATCCTTATTAAAGAAAATTGCATTTATGTTACTTTCAATGCCATTCTTGACATTTGTATTTATCTCCTTCACTTCGTTTGGTTATACTTGTCAATAGTGTTCTCCTCAAATTTAGACTTACCACAAACTCTACCACTTTCTCTCCTGGTCACTTCTTTCTTCCGTTATTTATCTAGTAATTGTCCTTCGTCCAGAAAATGTTGGGTCCGGAAACTGTTACTGGAAATTAAAGGTCAGAAATGTGGCGACAACGAGGGGGGTTGTTTATTTTGTTATATGACCCACAGTCTCTCTCTCTCTCTCTCTCTCTCTCTCATATAATTCAAGTTTTATATATTGTATATATGAACTATATATATATATATATATATATATATATATATATATATATATATATATATATATATATATAGTTTATATATATAAACCCTGAATTATATGAGAGAGAGAGAGAGAGAGAGAGAGAGAGAGAGAGAGAGAGTACAAAGGGAGTACAAAGGAAATCAAGCAACAACAGATCTAGTGACCCTTCTAGGTTGCTTGTCCTCCAAAACACTGAGGATCAAGTGTCCAAACAGTGGTTTAGAGTGGGTAAGGGAACATTGGAAAGGGAATTACTGCCCTGGAACTAATGTCCGTGGCAGGATTATGAAGTTAGTAGGGGGCAGATGGGTTAGTAACTGAGGGGGGGATAAAATAAAGTTATTCATTTACAAACGCAGTCAGTCGCGGGTTTGAAGCGAGATATTTGTCTAGGCGGAGTTTAAATGAATCAACGGTGCTGCAGTCTATAACGTTTCGGGGAAGCCCATTCCACAAGTTGACAACTCGATTGAAGAAGAAATTCTTAGATTCGTGTGAGTTAAAAGATTTACCAATAATTTTGCAACCGTTTCCCCGCGTGTAATTAGATTGGTCGATAGTGAAGTACTTACTACAGTTCATATTGTCGATGCCTTTGATGATTTTGAACACTTGAATTAAGTCACCTCTTAATCTGCGCTGGGTTAAAGGAAATAGATTTAATTCTCTAAGACGCTCTTCGTATGGTTTGTTCTTTAGGCTAGGTATCATTTTGGTAACTCTACGTTGAACTCGTTCTAGCTTGTTTATATCTTTTTGGTAATAACCAGGATTGAACGCAGTATTCCAGAAGAGGGCGGACTAAGGAATTGTAAAGGGTTAGGATAACTTCTTTGGATTTATGCTCAAATGACCTGCCTATAAAGCCAATTATTTTGTTTGCCTTCTTAACAACTTCTGAACATTGTTGACTCGGTTTTAGGTTACTCGATATTGTTACTCCCAGATCGGTTTCTCTGTTTACATTCTTAAGCTGAGTGCCATTCATCGAATAGTTTGCTTTCTCATTTAGGTATCCGATATGTAGTACTTTACATTTATCCGCATTGAAACTCATTTGCCAAATTTGGGCCCAACATGACAATTTATCTAGATTGTGTTGCATATCGTCAACTTGTTCTTTTGAGAGTACGCTATTTGCAATTTTTGTATCGTCAGCAAATTTTGAGATTGTACAGGTGAGGCCCTCATCTATGTCGTTGATGTAAATTAGAAAGAGAATTGGTCCTAGTACCGATCCTTGGGGTACCCCACTACTTACATTGGTCCATTTAGATGCCTTACCGTTTATGACTACTCTTTGCTTAAGAGAGAGAGAGAGAGAGAGAGAGAGAGAGAGAGAGAGAGAGAGAGAGAGAGAGAGAGAGAGAGAGAGAGAGAGAGAGAGAGAGAGAGACACACACACTTTGGGGTCATATAACAAAATTAACAACCCCCCTCGTTGTCTCCACATTTCCGACCTTTAATTTCCAGTAACAGTTTCTGGACCCAACATTTTCTGGACGAAGGACAATTACAAGATAAATAACAGAAGAAAGAAGAGACCTGGAGAGAGAGGGGTAGAGTTTGTGGTAAGTCTAAATTTGAGAACAGTATTGAAAATTACAATACATAACCTTTCACAAAACATCCTTGCAAGGATAACAATATGTTATATTACTTGCTATCTTTTGTAGTTGTATTCCTTCATAAGTTCTGTAAATATTATAAATGAGGATGATTAAGGGTGATATACAGTAATTTCCTGTCTTTGCTAGCTTTGCTATAACCTAACCCTCACTATTAACAATATTAGATAATTCAGTGTTAACCATTTACTCTCACTAAAACTTCAAGCACTACTCGAAAAAAGGAGAACTGCGACTTCAATATATTTTTGCTCATAATAGACAATTTGGAAAAGGTAAAACTTCTCTTAATCTGTATTCCTAACTCTCTAAAATATCTCAGTTCGATCGATCACTAAGAATTTATTATTTGCTATACTATAGATGCGAGTAATTGTATTAAAAAATGTGTAGTCAAGAAATTTAGTTTGAAGTTAGTCTGTATTGTAGCACGATGCCAACCTATAATCTGCTAACAACTGCACACATAATACTGACTGGTATTAGTGTCCTTCTTTTCTTATTACAAGGTAGCAAAAAGGAATATGGTGTCAGTGCACCGAACACTCCTTTGTCGATAAATTACTAATTAATGTGAATATCCTGAACATTTGGTGAGGGCTGGTCCTATCCAGAGTGGGTTTTGGCATCCTCTACCCAACCTTAGCCGTTTCTGTCTGTCTCTTTTACTGTGCTACTTTTTCTTTCTGGGGGCAGGCGGCTAGGAATCCTCCTCCCCTTGTAAAATTCACCTACATGACGAGACAGAGTAAGGGGTAAGGGAGTGCGAAAGTGGTCCTGGGCCCTAAGAACTGGAACTGTAAATGTTGTTTCTGTCCGGGCCATGTCTCGAGTCGGCCACCCCCAGCTATGGGGTATGTGCCTGAGTATATACATACACACATACATTGGTATATTTAGCATAACAAATACAAAATCTAATGACGCCGTTCTGACATGCACTCAGTACCAAAATATATACATGTAATTTTGTAAACAAAGCCATGTTTGTAGTACCAGTCAAGAATCACTATTGCTCTTGGAAACTCTACGACAAAACTGTGTAGCAAAGAACACGACTGACAAACACAAATGTGAGTGAGTTGGAAAGAGGGCAGAGTGGTTTAGGTGGATGGAGTGGTGTGGGTTTGGTCTGGTCGGTGTGGGTTGGTGTAGGTTATATTTGTTTGGTGTAAGTAATAGTTTGGTGTAATAGTTTGTGTGGGATTTTTGTTCTTGCAAGTATTAGTTTGGTGTGGGTCATTGTTTGGTGTAGGTAATTGTTTGATGTGTGTTTTGGTATACTGTATATAATTTTGCTTTTGTGTGATGGTGTAGGTCATTGTTTGGTGTGTGTTGGTGTAGGTCATTGTTTGGTGTGTGTAGGTGTAGGTCATTGTTTGGTGTGTGCTGGTGTAGGTCATTGTTTGGTGTGTGTTGGTGTAGGTCATTGTTTGGTATGTGTTGGTGTAGGTCATTGTTTGGTGTGTGTTGGTGTAGGTCATTGTTTGGTGTGTGTCGGTGTTGGTTATTGTTTGGTGTGCTGTTGGTGTAGGTCATTGTTTGGTGTGTGTTGGTGTAGGTCATTGTTTGGTGTGTGTTGGTGTAGGTCATTGTTTGGTGTGTGTTGGTGTAGGTCATTGTTTGGTGTGTGTTGGTGTAGGTCATTGTTTGGTGTGTGTTGGTGTAGGTCATTGTTTGGTCTGTGTTGGTGTAGGTCATTGTTTGGTGTGTGTTTATGTAGGTCATTGTTTGGTCTGTGTTGGTGTAGGTCATTGTTTGGTCTGTGTTGGTGTAGGTCATTGTTTGGTCTGTGTTGGTGTAGGTCATTCTTTGGTCTGTGTTGGTGTAGGTAATTGTTTGGTCTGTGTTGGTGTAGGTCGTTGTTTGGTGTGTGTTGGTGTAGGTCATTGTTTGGTGTGTGTTGGTGTAGGTCATTGTTTGGTGTGTGTTGGTGTAGGTCATTGTTTGGTGTGTGTTGGTGTAGGTCATTGTTTGGTGTGTGTTGGTGTAGGTCATTGTTTGGTATGTGTTGGTGTAGGTCATTGTTTGGTGTGTGTTGGTGTAGGTAATTGTTTGGTGTGTGTTGGTGTGAAGGGTGGTGGTATTGCTGGATAAGTGAGCGTTGGCCTGGGTCATAAGGGTGAATGGCAAGGGTACTCTGGGAGGATCAGCTAGACAAATAGTGCTCTTGGTCTTGGAGTTTGAAATGATACTATGTTTGGGGTTACAACAAAGGACTTAGCTCGTGAATGAAATGTACAGTTCCCCATATCAGTTCTGTTCCTCTCCGTGATCCTATACATTGACATATAATGGGCATGATTGAATTGCGAATGTAGTCTCTTATGCAGTAATTAACTCATCTGATTAGTCAACTGATAATTAAAGGAAACCACATCCGCAATTCATTCATACTATGTTTGCTTTCATACAGAAGATCACGACGAGGAACAAAACTTACGTGGGCAGCTGTACATGTATATAAACTGCTTTATCTGCAACTTTGTTCAATTACTCTCAGCAGTGTGGTCAATATTTCTATGTCGTTTTCTATTATTTATGTGTTGTTTATAAAATAATATGATAAATTATTATTTCACTTTTTATACGTAATCATTGGCTTTGCTCATAGGGAAAATCTTACATTTATATTTCCAAAGCAATATGCATCTACAGTATGTGTCGGAAGTGCTCTGTATGGCTTTGTTCTGTAGTGTTTAGATAATTTTAACATAATTACAACATAATTTTCTGTAAATATATTCTACGCCTTCCTACCCCTCACGTACATTTACCAGAGTATGTTTTGCAAATATTAAATTATAAAATAGTCCCTGTGTACAGGACAGCAATATATTTCTAATAAAGATATCGATTGATTAATAAAACAAACCAACACTCACTATCAAAAGGCATTGAATTGAACAGAAGTATGATGGTAACTACTCGAATAATTTTAGCTTGGCGAAAAGTTTACTCCAATAGTAGCTGATCTCTAGGCATTTAATGTAAACACATGACACTGCTATGCTACTGTATCATATTAATGCCAGATTTTCACAAGTATGAACACATTTGGCTATAAAACGTAACAATAAATCAGTAATCTATATGATGAGAAGTACATTTCTCTCCAGCTTAAAAGTAAACCTACAGTATACAGTATATCCATTCCAATACATGTAGTGTTTTGTCTTCCCACACATCTCCTTTGGTAGCCCATCTGTTCTTATTGTGCCATCTCTTTAAATACAATCATCCTTCTTGCCTACCACTAACCTCCCCTCCCTCCCTGCACCATTACCTTCCCATATAACTCCCGTTTCCCATTACCTCACATCACTCTTCCATTATGGAGGCTGCACAAAAGGTATTGGGGTGTGTGTGTGTGTGTGTGTGTGTGTGTGTGTGTGTACAAATATTGGATGCTTTATGTACGCAGCATTTTCTGTTGTTATTTTATTTTCAATGTATGAAATGTATAACTTATTAAGAGATATTTCTTTGTGTTTTCAAGTGTTTTATCATTATTTCATAAAATCACTATAATTCAGAAATGTGTTCGTGTTTCAGCAGGTGCGTGGCTACCGTATGTGTTACTCATTGTGCGCAACTTATTATAATGTCAATATAATTTAACAGTTTTTAATCATTCATAATCGTACCTGTCAGTACAAGAATAATGTATTACGAAGTCTGGCAATAGACGAAAACACGGCGTATTCAAAACAATATTCCACCACACTGCACCATCAACATTAACATTCTAGATATTGACTAAGGTTCACATTTGTTTACCTCGGTAGCATACATAAAGCAGATAGAAAATGTAACATGGAAGTCAGGAAGCGAATAGGAATTGCAAACAATAATTATGCCAAAGTTAGAAAACTCCTGTGTAATATCTATTTAAAAATGGATAATTAGATTTAGAGTTCGAAACACGAACTCTTGGTCAACTCTTAATTATGGCTGTGAGACCTGGACCATGAACAGATAAAACTTTAAACATTTGACAGCTGTTTAGACGCGACTCCTATGGAAAATGACATGAATTCAAAGGAGTGAGTTCACTGCTCAATAGGTGGCGTTCTGAGAGTGAGGGTCTGAGTCTGGAGGGTGAGACGGTGAAGCACTTGAGCGAAGCAACCAGCCGCTTCAGAGATGGAGCTGCTTCGAGCCATGATGGATGCTTCACATGTCTCTCTCCCCAGGCTGGAACACGTGCTTCACGGGCTTCACCGTGTTGAGAGGTGGAATGTACAGGCTCTGAGCCTATGCCCGAGAGGGAATATAGAAAAAAAAAAAAAAAAAAATCACATGCAAGGCTCCTTACAATGGCTAAAACATTAACCCTGTCTGTACCGGCGACATTTTTAAAATTATATTCTATCTATATTTAGACGATTTTGTGCAGTTTAGGAATGATCTGTGGTAGTATAAATGGTTAAGTGAGATAATTCGAAGCCTGTTAATTACTGGAGGCACTTTGAAAACTGAATAATTTCGTCTAAGAGTAGCCAGAGTAAAGTTAAAAGGACGGCACCGGTAATAAAATGGTTAACTGACTCATTTCTAACACAATTAACATGTCTAGGGCACGTGTTCAGGTAACACAAGATCCAACACTTATGAATGACAAGGAATATGTAGGGTCCGGGAAGGAGATCAGACGTAGACAATTGCATACATAGAAAACTCATCGAAGGAAGGGAGGGAAGGATGACGGTAGACAGGACTCGGTGGTGGGAAGTGGTGGCCTATGGTAATGATTTAAGGAATAGACACAATTGGTAGCCATTTTGTATTATTTGAAATTGTTTTAATACATAATGCAAAACAAATAGTTATGCTTGCGTGGAGATAGACAACCATCCGGTGGGTCTTATTACACACACACACACACACACACCAAGCCCGTAGCCTAGTAGGTAGAGCTCTCGTCTCACACACGAGGGGTCGGGGGTTCAATCCCCGGCCGGGCGGAGACAAATTGGGCTTGTCTCCTTTCATGTGTTAGCCTCAGTTCACCTAGCTGTAAATAGGTACCTGGAATAAGTGGACGACGTTGTGACGTCCCATCTGGGGTTGGCAAAAATGGTACAAGGCGAGATGGGTATCATATGGTTCACCTAAGCTGATGGCTACCTAAGCCTTCGGGCGAGACGGTACCGTCTATAGTGAGAATGGTACCATACAGATCCACCCTAAGCCTTCGTTTCCAATGTCGCCAATTGGCTAAAAATACAGACTACACACACATCCACAGCCATTCCAACAGTACATAAAACACTTAACATGCATTTCACGCAATATATTCCCAGTTAAGGAGGCGCGATAATAATGAGCTTAGCTCGCATTGCGTGGATTCCCCTTGACGAACAAGTAACTGAGTAACACACACGCACA
This sequence comes from Paralithodes platypus, assembly GCA_032716605.1. Taxonomy (NCBI): domain Eukaryota; kingdom Metazoa; phylum Arthropoda; class Malacostraca; order Decapoda; family Lithodidae; genus Paralithodes; species Paralithodes platypus. Next base: position 48,402,181 of record CM064533.1, on the reverse strand, counting down.
CCCACTCACAAACAAGATAGCACACACACACACACACACACACACACACACACACATAAGCCTCGCATCACAAATAACTGGAACCTTTTAAGGATGCTACTTTTAGAATATCAAATAGTCCTAGACAAAGAGTATGGTGAGTCAGAGGTGGGAGGAGGGAAGGTGATATGTGGAGGGGGGGGGAGACAATGGAGGAGAAGAGGGAGATAAATAAGTAGTAGTGTAGAATAATGGAGAGCTAAGGGGCAAAACTAGGCATAAGTGAGCTTTGATAGGAGGTTATTAGGAGTGACTAGTTATATCATTTCGCATAAATAATACATTAGTAACTGGATTATGGAATATACAGTATACCAACTTTCTTTGGAGTTGATGACAAATAGTAATGTATCTACATGTAAATAACTTGAGTATATTTGCCTTTGTGTGAAGGAAATTAATGCCATTAACTTAACATATTATTTGAGCTACAATAAATAGCGATAAACTTAACTAAATAACCTAATAGTTGCCAGCATATAATGAAAAGGAAGTCACCATTACAGAAGGGGTTAAAGACCCCTGAACTTGGTGAGCGACTCTCGTTATTTGATGCTTTAGTGTGTGTTTGGAAGCCACTGTTCCCTCCAATAAATGTAAGCACTAGTCATTTAACCCCTTGATGATTATGGCACATTTTGACAGTTTATGCTGGCTGTATTAGGCTAATTTATTCAGTAAAGGGAGGATCTGCGTGAGTCAAAAGATTAATTTGAGATCGTTTTTACCCCTTTGCTTGTTAGAGATCTTTCCTAAGATGTACTGTATATACACTCGTCCAATAATAGCCAGAAGAAGCTGCTAAAAGGCGTCAAGATCCTCAGAGGGTTAAATTAATACGGTAAGCTGAGCATACATATGTGTTGTATACAACATACATAACATGGTGTAATCGTTTAAGTAATAATTATAACAAACTATAACCCTTTAATTAAAATAATACAATAAGCTACCGTACTAAGAATTAATACAATTGCCATGGCCTATTCGACCGACTTAAAATAGCCACACATGGGAGTTGGACAATGTTGAGCTCTATTTGTGAAACATATCATACCAAGAAGAGAAAGTGTGCCAAATATATTACTTTTATCAATACCTAAGCCATTACGTGCAAGTTGCACTTTAAATATATATATACGGTATGTATATATATATATATACTAAAGTAACCTCTCCTTCAAAGTATACAAACTCCAGCAAATTCCACAACTTCAAAGACTAGAGTACCCTTGTATAAATAATTCATAGTATCCCCTCGCTCCAGTGAATACACCAACATTACCATCCCTATATTCCGAGGCATACAAATAACATACAGTAGAACTAACTCACATTTTCAAACGGTACAAACCATAGTAATTGTATGTGTACAGTATAGACATGTATTTATGTACACATTTGCGCATCTAATACTACACGCTCGTTTAGCATTATATCGTGGCATACACACCCATACACACTCATAGAGCCGCGGCTATCGAGTGGAGAGCACGCTCATGTGTGAATCTGCTTGACCTGGGTTCGATCCCAGCCGTGGCGGACATTTAGTGGGTATGGTAGTACGTTCTAGCATGTATATTATTTTCGCACCCAGTCGGGGGAGACCTCGACGACGTATACAGACAATTAACACACATACCAAAACCATTCCAACAGCTTCCTCTATCTACAACACCCGTTCTCTGCTATCTACACTCTCCCAGCCTTATGGTCCATAGTGTACTGTCTGATGGCGTTAATGGGTTTCGAAATACAAGATATCCCTGAGCTTATTTTCAATATAATGCAAACATATAAACGATGTATGAAACCTTCAACGCCGGTATTTCATACATGGATTTATTTTCATAGCAAGACCTTAACATCAATGCTCAAATATTTGCCTCCAGAAAGTGCATTGGTATACTAAAATAATTAATCCTTTACTATCACATTGTTCTCCGTTTAGTTCACTATTCATTGTTTTTCTCTCTGCCTATTGTGTCCTTGTTTTATTTATTGTTTGTTTTTCTCTCCATTGGATGTATTAAGATGTACGGTATGTCTATATGTTTGTGTTTTCTCTCTTTCAGATGTATTTAGTTGCACCGGGTATGTCGTTATTATTGTGTTTTTCTCTCCTTAAGATGTATTCTTAAATTTACTGAAACGTCTCAAATCAACATACAATTACACCAAATATATAGCACAATAACAATACGTGTACATTTGGAACTAAAACACAAGGCCTGTCATCAATTCGTTCCCCTTCCCCTCCAATAACGAAAATAATTATAATTGTGTGTGATAGGACGAGTAAAAATAACATGTGAGTTATAGTTATCGTTCTAATCGTACACAAAAATAATAAATATTTGTTTATAAACAAGGGGAGCATTTATACTTAAACACTTCTAATATATTATACTGTAAAGGTCTATGTAATTTAGTTTTTATAATCCAAGCATATGAAAGTCATGGAGTCTGGTTACAATATTTGAAGAGTGAGAGGCTTTCCAATTATCGTGTGTGACGTTATGATCATTTGCATACACCCTCGGTTGGAATTGTGTTGAAAATGTGATATTTGGAGAGATTGTTAAAATTACTGGCAATGGAAAAACAACAACGAAAAAACAAGGGGTAAACACCTCATTATTATGAAGCTTTATCTATTATATTTGTGAATAAAGTTTAAGGATTGGTAAATGGCTCAGTATCCAAAGCAAATATTCAAAGAATAATATATTAATTTGAAAGTAAAACAAACACAATACATGTGGCCCAAACAAATTACCCTATAACAATTTAAGAACCAAAAACGTGAAATGTGAAGTAAAGGGAACAACAGACGGAGGAAGAGAGGAAGGTGAGAGGGAGGACTGATTCATCGACTGTCCAACAAAGTTTGACTGAAAGCTGCTGGTATTGGTCCACACACAGTATCTCAGTCTCTCTCTCTCTCTCTATTTTGATTCCCTGGGAGGTCGTGGACTATTGCTAAATTGATTCTCAAAAAGAACAGATGAAAACACTTTTCCACGAGTCAATCTTCCTTGTCCTCCAGGGAGTTCAGAAAGGAGCCCTCGTTGATTATTTCTCCCACAAAGGAATATATATATATATATAATTATATATATATATATATATTGAGTATATATCACAAATACACGTGAGCCACTAAATGTTTCTAATCTCTCAGTGGGGTTCGAACCGCCGACCGTCAGGAAGCTAGCCGACGCTTTAATCAACTACACCACGGCAGTCTAAAAGACACTCCACCCTCTATCCTATTTATGTAAGGGAGAAGGGAAACCCACTAGCCGAATATATTTCAATTTATACCTAGTCGTAGGATCCATATTCCAGAATACCATACGAGGATTTCTGAGTGTCCCGACGCAACTCGGGCCGAAATTGATTTAATTTAATTCTAACCCACCAAGCATGAGAGTTACAAATATTGAGTATATATCACAAATACACGTGAGCCACTAAATGTTTCTAATCTCTCAGTGGGGTTCGAACCGCCGACCGTCAGGAAGATAGCCGACGCTTTAATCAACTACACCACGGCAGTCTAAAAGACACTCAACCCTCTATCCTATTTATGTTAGGGAGAAGGGAAACCCACTAGCCGAATATATTTCAATTCATACCTAGTCGTAGGATCCATATTCCAGAATACCATACAAGGATTTCTGAGTGTCCCGACGCAACTCGACGCAACTCGATGCACTGAGAGATTAGAAACATTTAGTATTTGTGATATATACTCAATATGTGTAACTCTCATGCTTGGTGGGTTAGAATTAAATGAAATCAATTTCGGCCCGAGTTGCGTCGGGACACTCAGAAATCCTTGTATGGTATTCTGGAATACGGATCCTACGACTAGGTATGAATTGAAATATATTCGGCTAAATTTAAATTTAAAAATGTATTATTACTGTTTCTGTTACTGTCTGATTATTATTATATACGGTATATGTATATACTGTATATATATATATATATATATATATATATATATATATATATATATATATATATATATACAGTATATATATATATATATATATATATATATTCCATCATACAGTATATAGGCCTATATATACTGTACATACATTAAGTACATCTTTCTCTGGACATTTGCCCTAAATGTCCCTAACATGACTTCTTATTTACAGTGTCCTACTCATTACATATAAGTATTATTGTGTTAGTCACTCAGGTGAGTGGTTATTATTTTAACTTAAATATCACCCCAAAAATAAAGATTTGCGAAGACAATGTCATCGCTGTTATGCATGTGTGTGTTTCTTGATCTGTTTGAAACAGCTAGTCTTATTCTCACACATTTAGATGTCAATTTTTTGTTTGTTTATATTTCAATAACATAAAATTACCTAAATAGAGCTGCGCTTTCTAACAAATGTTTTTATATGATATGGATTCAGTAACATCATTGTATGAAGCTGTATATTACCATTACAGCAGTCATAAGACCGCATAGAATAACAAGAGTTTATTTCCTCTCATGTTCATACTGTTTTCGAAAGAAGCCCTGTGGAGAAGAGGGAACGTAAAATAATATATGATGCAGAGTGAATAGCCATAGACTGGTTATCCTTTTGACTTGAGTGTGATTCCCGGCAAAGCTCGAACATATTAAGTAAAATATCAATGCCAGACAGAAGAATGGCTTTATTTTATTTATTTTTTAATAGATTGATACCTACATGCGCTATATCATGAAGACTGTAGAACCGAAGAGGACCCTAGGGAAACAGGAGATGAAATCGATGGGAAACCTAAAGAGTATGTTCTGGGGTTGTAAGTTGATGGTCGGTGACATTCAACTAGATGGAGCAGCGGCGTCCAGAAATGAAGCTAAGACGAAGGAATTGAGCAAGAGTACACCCTCAGAGGCAGAAGGAAACTCGAGGCCCTAAAAGGAATGTGGGGTCACCGAGAGGAACCCTGATCATTATAAGTCACGGATTAGTCCATACCCAGAACCAACCTTCAGAACTCCCCATCTTGCAAATTTCATAACCCTCAACTCTTCAAAACCAAAATAATGTGATATTCACATAACGGGAGAGACAAAACAGGACAGCATTATAACAGAGGATGAAGCCAAAGCAAAATCCAAGGGAATGCAATTATACACATAGACGCAAACTAAAGTGTCCCTAACATAACCGAGGATTTATAGCCCCTGTGAGAAACATCCACAACCGATGCTCTACAGCAATCCACCTCGCCTCACTGATGAAAGGTATGATACCGTAGCACTTATAACTCTGAACGTAAGATTACTTCATCCCATGTTATCTAAAAACTTGGCTTAATAAGATATGTTAACATGTATGAAGAAAAAGTATTTGTTACATTGTTTTCTGTTATATACAGTATATTTTAAATTTGTGTTAGCATTGAATCAATTATAATGAACACAAATATATTCATATAGAGAAACGGTGACGTGTGCGATCACATATATATATATATATATATATACATATATATACATATATATATATATATAATATATATATATATATATATATATATATAGATATATACTGTATATTAATATAATATATTATATTGTTACTAGTAGTAATAATATACGTGAGTTTCACGTTATGAACTGTTATGAAATGTTAGATGTGAAATATAATGGCATGTGTAAGCCAGAATATTAGATATATATATACAGTATATCGTGTAATCCGAGCCTTTTCCTGTTCCACTATCTGATATTGATTGTAAATAAAGGCGGCACCATTGTCCTCGTGTGGTTTTATACGAGTTTGGTTTACTCGTTAGTCCGAAGGTCTTGGTCGTTAAGCTGGTTGTTTTGTTGCAGGGATTGACCGTGGCCAGATTTTGTAATGATAGAACAGTGGATGCGAATTGTGAATGTGTGTTTTTTCAATTCTGAGTAATATGTACATAATACGATTTTGTTAGTAATTCACTAGTCAATCATAACTCCCATATGATAAGGGAAGGTAGGTAATGCAACTGGTCATTTCGCCCAATGACAGTGTTTTTAGTCTAAAAAACAAATGTTTGCTTAATTTTAACCCCACTAAAATGTTCTTTGCCAAGTTCATGTATATATATTCTCAAAATATGCCGAGTACCATTATAAACCGAGTTGTACTGTATATTTGCCCGATACTATTATTACTACGCATGACTCGTATCGACTGACACTTTCCATCTCTTATTATTATTGGTATTAAAATATGATTGATATACATGTAATGATCACTTAAGGGGGAGGTAGTTACTTTTTCTCTCTCATGCTTAGTCCCATTAGTTTTGAGATTGTAAGACGTTTGTTCTGTAGGTTTGGCGATTGTAAGACCTTTCACCCCATTTCGTGAGTGTTTTATATATCGTGTTGGAGGTCTAGCGTGGTTACTATAATATGAATAAATACATATATACATAGATAGACCAACAAATAACCACTTCCCACTTTAGCACTACGTTTTAACACACTATTTATATAAATAGATTTGTGTTGTGAAAATGTTTGGTTGTATTAATAGAGGCAATATAAATGTATTAACAATTGGGCCACGAAAATAAAGATTACAAGTCACCATCTGCATCAGCCTTATAATTTATATACAGTATATATACTGTACAGTATATTGCTGCAAATATTTTAGCTCCACATTTTCATAGCGCTAGCCATGCAAATACTGTTTTAATTAATTGTAAAAGTGCAAATTTATAATTATCATATACAGTACATAATTATGGCTTATCAAATATCAAAATTACTTCTAAAAAAATACGACATGAACAGTTTATATCTCTAATTGTTGTTGCGTTGAATATAAAATTGTCCTGTTCAACACAGATTCTTCCTAAGTTGCATAAACTCGTCTAATGCAATACAGAATAAACTGTCAATACACGTCAAAATCCTCAAGGGGTTAAATATTTAATATGGTCTCCTGAGCGTCCACATATTAACCCTTTGAGTACCAGCGATGGGTGTTATATTGTATTCTAGCTAAATTTAGACGATATTATGCAGCTTGGGAAATATCTGTGGTAGTTAAAAGGATTGGTTGAGATAGTTTGAAGCATTATTATTGATAGAGTTCCTTCCCAAGCTGAATAAAATCGTCTAATAGTTGCCAGAATATGATGAAAAGGATTTCTCAGGTACTTAATGCGTCAATAGAATCATCACCTTTATCGAAGAATGCAGCAAATGTGACAACCAAATGGGAGGCTGGCTTAAAGAGAAGAAAAGTGCCAAGAAAAATAGTTGATATTATAGCACGATAAGACACTGAAAGGCCAGATGAAAGCGAGCATGAAGGTACGAAGAGGGCGTGAAATTCCATTAGACTAGAATGGCGGAAGACGAAGATAAAAGTGGAAGTATGAGACCAAGGAGAAACAGGTGGAAGGTGTACGTTAAGAGCGTATATGATGCGGAAGAAGGGAAGAGGAGATGGAGAAGCCTGCAGGGAGGTGTAAGACAATATATATATACCGGTATATATAAATGCTTATCAAAAAGTTATTTGTGAAAAAGAAGAATAACACATCGTTTTGTTCTGCGTCGATGAAGAGGCCATGGTGTTATTGACTTTATTATTATTATTCACCTTTTTTATTATTTTATTTATTGACACAATTCTTGAGATACTGTGGTGACATTCTGCATGCATATAAATATGACTTGCCAACACTTCTAAGGTACCTAAAATGAAAACAAATAAAATTAATAATATCTGAAAATCTTATTGTGGGATGTTGTTAAGCTAGATTTAATCCCATTGAGGATCATGACACGTTTTGCCAGTTTATTTTGGCTATCACTAAACGATTTTATTTAGATTAGCAACGGTATATGGAAGTCAGAGGGGTAATGGACAAAGTCTGCACCCTTTCAATTCCCACCGATCCTTCATAAGCCGAATAAAATCGTCTAGTGATAACAAGAATAAACTGTCAAAATACGTCCCGATCTTCAAGGGTTATTTTTTTGTTTCTATGTGAGTGAGTGAGAAAAAATACAGAACTGCTTGTAGCGACTGTCTCCCCCAGAGTTGAAAGAGTGACAGGGCCAAAATCAAGGGACGTTCGAGCCAAAATGCCTGGACACACGAAGTTTGAAGTTATTAAGTTATAGGAAGAAGGAAAAACTGATTCTAGGAGAGATTTTCAGAGCTCAGCTGTTGAATAGAAGAAAGACAGAATAACGTTTCACATTTGGGTTGAAGAGGTGGGATTGTGTTGCAAGACGTGTGCTACGTGCTCTACGAAGATGGGGTGGTATACACTGAGAGAGCTCTGAGGAACACTGATTATTGTAATATTGGTAGAATAGTGAGAGATGCAACATTGCGGCGAAGAGAGAGAGAGAGGTTAATAGACGTAGTACCTTTTGCCTACGAATGATCACCTTTGTATGTTTTTTGTTTGGTTTGTTGCTGTTAACATAAAAACATAAGAAAATGGGAGTCTGCATAAAGCCGATTGGCCTAAGCAAGGCAGATCCCTGTCCCACACAACCCCAAATCAATTACAAAGCCCAATTATAGGCTCAACACTCTAAGGATACCTGAGGATCATCTTACCAAAACGGTTAGAGATTAACGCAGGATTATGGGGGTCTGCAGAGTGCTGATTGGCCCAACCCGGCTGATCCCCCTTCACACCCAACCCTTCTCGTCCATATGCTTATCCAATTTTATCTTAAAGCTCCCTACAGTTTTAGATCACACTATAGCACTTGGTAGTCCATTCCACCCATCTACAACTCGGTTACCAAACCAATATTTGCCTATATCTTTTCTGAAACGAAATTTATCTAATTTGAAACCATTGGTACGAGTTCTTTCGCTATCACTGAGCTTTAGTACATTTGTCATGTCCCCTTCGTTAATCCCACTAACCCACTTGAACACCTCTATCATATCCCCTCTAACTCTGCGTCTCTCTAACGAATGTAAACCTAATTTCTTCAACCTTTCTTCATACGGAACATTTCTAATATTAAGGATCATTTTTGTCATTCTACGCTGTACTCTCTCCAATGAATCTATGTCCATTCTGTAATAAGGACACCAAAATTGGACAGCATAATCCATATGGGGTCTCACTAATGACAAGTAAAGTTTTAAGATAACATCAGCAGTTCTGTTACTCACACTCCTAGAGATGAACCCGAGAATCCTGTTTGCCTTATTACGAACGCCTATACACTGTTTTCTAGGCTTCAAATCATTGCTAACAAACACACCTAGATCTTTCTCGCAGTCTGAATTTTCTAATTCTAAATTAGCTAGTTTATATTTAACATTTGTTTGCATCTTCCCTATCTTTAATACCTTGCATTTGTCAATGTTAAACTTCATCTGCCAATTTACTGACCATTCATGTAAGGTATCTAGATCCCTTTGGAGGCACTCTATATCGCTATCTGAATCAATTGATCTCCCCATTTTAGTATCGTCTGCGAATTTACTTATCCTACTAGTTATACCTAAATCAAGGTCATTTATGTATATAAGAAACAACAGGGGACCTAATACCGATCCCTGGGGGACACCACTTTTGACTGCTCCCCACTCTGACTTGGTACCATTTATGCTGACTCTCTGTTTCCTACCAATTAGCCATGACCTAATCCATCCCAACAACGCCCCACCTATTCCATGTGCCTCAACCTTTCTCATCAATCTCTCATAAGGGACTCTGTCGAAAGCTTTACTGAAATCTAAATATATAATATCGTATGCCTTGTCATTTTCTACTGCTTCATATACCTCTGAAAAAAAACTAAGCAAATTAGTAAGGCAAGAACGTCCCTGAGTGAATCCATGCTGAGAAGAATTGATTAAGTTAAATGTTTCTAAGTGGTTTCTCATTTTCCTAGCAATAATTGACTCTAGTAGCTTTCCTATGATTGAAGTGAGACTAATGGGACGGTAATTGGATGCTATTGATTTATCACCTTTTTTGAAAATCGGAACTACATTTGCAAGCTTCCAAGCTTCTGGAACTATACCTGTTTCTAATGAATTGTTAAAAAGAAATGTTAATGGGTAACTTAACTCATCTCTGCATTCTTTTAATACTCTGGCATATACCTCATCGGGATCAGGCGATTTCTGAGGTTTCAGTCTGTCAATTTCCTTAAGCACATCATTTCTACTTATAGTAACCGTACTTAACCTATTTTCTATACTATCGCTATATACCTTACGGACTTCTGGAATCTGTGCCAAATTTTCATTAGTGAAAACGGATAGAAACTGACTATTTAATGTACTGCACATTTCTAAATCATTTTCTGTCATTTCTCCTATCGAAGTTTTAAGGGGGCCTATTGTATCTCTAACTTTAGATTTATATAGCTGGTAAAAAGCCTTAGGGTTATTTTTTGAGTCATTGGCTATCATGATTTCATAATTTCTTTTGTCTGTCCTTATACATTTTTTAACCTCTCTTGATAGATTCTGATAGTAAGCAAGTAGGTGAATTTCGCCTTTCTTAATTTTTCGATATTTTCCTCTCTTTTTTCCTAGAAGGTCTAATAGTCTATTATTCATCCATTTGGGTTGGTTCTGTGTTGATCAAAATTTTCTTTTGGGGATATATTTATTTTGCGCATTGTGGAGTGAAGAAATAAAATGATTATATGTAGCTGTCAAATTATCCTGAGTTAAGACAGGTATCTGAGAGAGAGTATGTTCATTAGCGCACCTGGGTCCACTTAATAGTTTAACCATAGGATCGACTCTTAAGGCTCTTCTTAATCCACCATAATTGGCTTTTCTGAAATCTGGGATAAGTGTCGTATTCTCTTTAGCCTTTCCTGTCCATTGTATGTTAAAATAAATTGATTTATGATCACTATTTCCTAGTTGGTCTCCTATCTCTACATTATTTATCATTTGTTCATTATTACTGAGAACTAAATCGAGGATATTATTACCTCTAGTAGGCGAGTCTATGAATTGAAATAAAAAACTATCCTGTACCGCCTCAATAAACTCTTTTGAATCTGAGTCGCCGATTTGATGCTGCCAATCAATATTCGGAAAATTAAAATCCCCCATAATACACACATTGCTAAACCTTGATGCTATTTTCACTTCCTGCCATAAAGCTGTACCTTCGTTTCTACTCATATTTGGTGGTCTATAAATAACTCCAATAATTATGGTCTCACTACCTTCGCTAACCTCAACCCAAACACTTTCGTTATCAGTATTTAGTCTAATACCTGATTTAATACAGCTTTTTAAAGAGCTCCTGACAAACACTGCTATTCCGCCGCCCCTCCTACTTGTTCGGTCGCGTTTAAACAAACTATATCCTGGTATATGGAATTCTGCTCAAAAATGTCTTGATTCTGTATTAATCCATGTTTCAGTCAGTGCTATAATGTCTATATTTTCGTTGCTAACAAGTGCTCTAAGTTCATCCATTTTGTTACATAAACTCCTACAATTTATTTTACTGGTATCGGATTTACCTTTATTTCTAACTGAATTCCCATCTTATGTTACACCTTCAATATTTCTACTAGCAGCACAATTAAAATCCTGTGACTGATATTTTCTATTCCTATCTGATGTACCAGTACGGCAATTTACCCTATCTAGACAATTATTCTTACTCATATTCTCAGGCTTTATTTTCAGCGAAACCCCGCGACAATCCTATCTATTGACCTAGCTAAATTTGCCACCCCTAGCCGAGAAAGATGAACCCCGTCCTGTGCGTACAACTGATTTTACCATAGAAACGGGTCCAGTTATCAAGGAATGGTATTGCATTTGCATTGCAGTGTTTTTCCAGCCGACAATTGATACCAATTGCCCTAGATGACCATTCCTTGCTGACCCCTCTCCGTGGCACGATACTGTGTACTACAGGTATGCCTCCCTTCCTCCTAACTTTATCTAACACCTCCCTGTACTGCCGAAGCAGTACTTCCGTCCTACCTTTACCAACATCATTGCTCCCTGTACTGAGACAGATAATGGGGCTATCTCCAATATCTTTCATGATGTAATCAATTTCCTCTAACACCTTCCCAACCCCGGCACCAGGCAGACAGACAAGCTTCCTAATATCAGTACAGGTGGACCTAGCTAAGTGTCTGACCATGGAGTCCCCAACAATTGAGAAGGACTTGCCTTTCCTTGTCGATGACTTGGTAGCAGCTGCGGCAGTGGCAGGAACTCCTGGGGCAGCAGTTGAAGGTACTCCTGGGGGGGCAGCAGTCACAGCATTCCCTGTTGGAGGCAACTTACTTACCTTTCTCCTGGTTTCCTCGCCGAAGGAAGCACTCGCAGCCTCACCATCACATTCGTCATCCAAGGTGATGAAATTGTTGCTGAGGGCAACTGGCCGCCGTAGAAATTTGCAGGTTGTTGCACTTGTTGGAACAACTGTCCAGGGAGCATCACGATCCCTAACAGCAGTTGCACTATCCTCACTTTTCTTGTCAGCCAAAGTCAGCTTTAAGGCCAAATTCTCGTCTTTGAGAGACTGCACCTCTCTCTCCACATTTTCCAGCCTTTCTTGCAAAGCAAGACAAAGCTGGAGAATATGAGAGGAGGTAGCAATCTCGTCAACACCAGCCATTTTAAGAAAACGTTAATACTATCACCACACTATGGGCAAAGATAATTCACTGGGAGTCACTAGGGACAGGTCCTCACTCAGCAAAGGTAAGGCAGGTACCTAGCCACGTTTGGTAGTGATATTGATATTGTTATTGATATAATTCTTAGAGGTGAGAGAGGGCCTGTGGGTATGACGTCATAACTTGTATTTTCCCTCAAATTAATTTGAGATTTTAAGATACACTTAGGCACAAGTTATGATCGAAGACCAATAACGGCCACAACAGGTTCTGGTATGATTTTGAGACAGAACAGAATTCGAAAATAATTGACTTAGTATAGCCTAACGTAATTATACATAACCTAAGTTAACTTTAACCAATATATACTGTATATAAGCCTTACCTAGTGATTAAATTAGATTGGGATATCTACTGTATATACACCAGGAAACACACTGGCCGTATATTCCCATAACACCCATTCACCAGTAAGGCAAAAGTGTTGGAAGCTGCACGCACGCTCTCTCTCTCTCTCTCTCTCTCTCTCTCTCTCTCTCTCTCTCTCTCTCTCTCTCTCTCTCTCTCTCTCTCTCTCTCTCTCTCTCTCTCTCCTCTCTCTCTCTCTCTCTCTCTCTCTCTCTCTCTCTCTCTCTCTCTCTCTCTCTCTCTCTCTCTCTCTCTCTCTCTCTCTCTCTCTCTCTCTCTCTCTCTCTCTCTCTCTCTCTCTCTCTCTCTCTCTCTCTCTCTCTCTCAGTATATATATATATATATATATATATATATATATATATATATATATATATATATATATATATATATATATTGGGTTCTCTCTAAGACGTGCGCGGATGATACAGTTCTGATGAGTGATAATGAATGGGAGTTGCAGGGTCTGGTAAATGAGTTTGGAACAGTGTGCGAAAAACGGAATTTGAAGGTAAATACGGGGAAGAGCAAGGTTATGGTCTTCGAAAGGGGTGAAGTCACAGAGTGTGAGGTGAAGCTGAACGGTCAGGCTATGGAGATCGTCAACTCTTTTAAGTATCTGGGCAGTGTGTTGAGTAAAGATGGGACTATGGATCAAGAGGTGCGGGAGAGGGTACAACAGGGGAAGAGGGTTGTAGGAACGCTAAAAGCAGTAGTAACAAGAAATAGGGTGGTCAGTATGGAAGTGAAGAAGTCCTTGCATGACAGTGTGGTAATCCCGACACTGACTTACGGAAGCGAAGCATGGACGTTGGTTGAGAGACTCAGACCAAGAGTGAGAGCAGTGGAAATGAATTACTTAAGGAGTGCGTGCGGAGTTACATGGAGGGATAGACAGACTAATGAGGAAGTAAGAAGGAGGTGTGGTGTGGAGGTAGATGTGCTGGAAAGTGTGAAAAGGAACAACTTGAGATGGTTCGGCCATATGGAACGTATGGAAAGCGAGAGAATGACTAAGAGGGTGTACGAGAGCGAGGTGGAGGGACAGAGGGGGAGGGGTAGACCGAATATGAGGTGGAAGGATGGAGTGAGGAACTACATGAACGAAGGCGGTGATGGTTGGGGGGAGGGGCGTCGACTGACTGGGGACAGAGGTGCATGGGGGCGGTTCGTTCGTGGCCACCCCTTCGGGGATCACGGCGTCAGGCAATAGATAGATAGATAGATAGTTTATTTACTTCAACCTCTGCAGTTGTCTTTGAGTTAGCTGTGGGCAGAAAACTAATTTTGGAGAGGTAATTATAAGAGTGAGAGAAATCTATTTCTTATTGCTAATCTGGCAACTTCTGCGTCATAAGGATGTGAGAGGTTTAAGAAGTGCGTGCAGAGTTACATGGAGGGATAGACAGACTAATGAAGAAGTAAGAAGGAGGTGTGGTGTGGAGGTAGATGTGCTGGAAAGTGTGAAAAAGAACAACTTGAGAAGGTTCGGCCATATGGAACGTATGGAAAGCGAGAGAATGACTAAGAGGGTGTACGAGAGCGAGGTGGAGGGACAGAGAGGGAGAGGTAGACTGAAGGAGAGGTGGAAGGATGGAGTGAGGAAGTATATGAACGAAAGCGGTGCTGGTTGGGGGGAGGGACGTCGACTGACTGGGGACAGAGGTGCATGGAGGCGGTTCGTTCGTGGCCACCCCTTCGGGGATCACGGCGTCGGGCAATAGATAGATAGATAGACTTCAACCAAATCTAGCTTAAGTAAAGTATTAGCATTAAAATTATGCTAGTGTTAGAAGTAGGCAATGAATTGAGAATATGTAGGTCTGCAACAGGGTTGTGTAATGTCACCGTGGTTATTTAACACCTAAAGAGCGGCCTAGGCGGTAAATAATATGTAACCACCAGCGGGGTGTTTTTACCCAAAATAGGGCTGTTTATGTGATCATTTTCATGCCTAAATAAGACCCAGAGCGTAAAACAAGTATCTATCCCTGA
Source organism: Paralithodes platypus (assembly GCA_032716605.1). Lineage (NCBI taxonomy): Eukaryota > Metazoa > Arthropoda > Malacostraca > Decapoda > Lithodidae > Paralithodes > Paralithodes platypus. Next base: position 48,387,102 of record CM064533.1, on the reverse strand, counting down.
AAGGGCATAAACAGAGCTTTCCAATGACACCACAACAATCCTTGTATGACCGCTAGTTTTCTTGCAACAACCGCGCAACACGAGTGCAAAAACCATGTAATTCGGTACTTTCCCCATACAATTCACTATGTAGCGAGTGTGAGAGGGTGGAGGAGGGTGGGATTTATGTCAGTTGGTCCACCGCGGTGGTCTGGAGCAGTCATACGCTCGCTACTCTCCTGCCACCACTTGTCTCTCTCTCTCAGCAAGATTACGTGCTGAAATTGCCACACGACCTATGTCGCGCGCCGCCACATAGTCCAAATTTATTTCACTCGACTTATGTTGCGCGCCGCCAGTTAAGGGTTAATGTAAATATGGATGGTGTGGTAGGCTATGTGGGTCGAGGAATCTGAGGTGTGTAATAGAGAAGCTCGTAGGGTAAATCTAAATGTACGACTAGATGGGGAAATGTAGAGCGTTTCAATTATCTAGGAATGATAAGCAGGGAGGCAGGTGTGGAAATGGAGGTAAGACAGAGTGTGTGAGGGAAGGAAAGTTTTCAGAGCAATGGGAAGTATGTGGAACGTGAGTCAGAAATCTCGGATGACAGATAGAAGTGCAATGTATCAAGGGATAGTTGTACCAACAGTGATGTAAGGGGCTGAGACATGGGTTTGACTGGACAAGAGAAAAGAAGGTTGAATGTGATGGAGATGAGCTGCGTGAGGAGTATGTCTGGAGCGACGCGTAGAGACAGATTGAGAAATGAAGAGGTACGTAGGAGAGTGGTGCTATTCTGTGTGGATATGTTGAACAAATGGATAATGAAAGGCTTACAAAGAGAATATATGAGTCATAAACAAGGGGAAATAGATTGAAAGGAAGACCTCGGAGGAGATGCAGCGATGGTGTAAAAAAAAGTGTTGGCAGATAGAGAGATGACTAATGAACAGGCAAGGAGATGGAGCAATGGTGTAAAAAAAAGTGTTGGAAGATAGAGAGATGACTAAAGAACAGGCAAGAGAAGTGCTGATGAATAGGAATGAGTGGAGAATGTTGTGAATAGATAAGTGATAACGTAGTCGTAGGGACTTTGGTTGGGCGCCCATTGGACTAGATAATAATCCGTCAGGCGTCCGGCCTGGGGAGCCGGCATATTATGAGGGGCCCTGTCTGGAAGTATGTGGGCGGACATTGTGGTATAGTTCTGCTGTGTGTCTACCTGCAGTGCCTGGAACCCTTCTGGAGATTTGGGCTCTGAGATTCTTATACTGGGGACCCCTCATATGGTCCTTGATATTTGGGTCTTCTCCTGGGCGACAGAGTTGTATGTGTATTTGTGTTGTTTATATTGTTGTTTCTCTTTGGGCTCTGTCTTGAGTCGCCCACCCCCAGCTATGGGCTTTGTGCCTGAATATATACATACTTACATACTGTACATGCTCTACAAAGCTTATCATATAAGAATTTCTTAATAATCTGATTTAGCAAGATTTTTTAACAATGTTATCACAGGCCGGGTGCCCAACCCAGAAAGGGGTTGAAATAGGGCAACTTTACCTCGCCCAAAAGCAGCTTTCTAGGGCCTTTCCTAGATGATGCTGAGAGGATAGGGTTTTAGTCATGTGGTGATGGGCTTGTCTATCAGAGTGATAATTGGCCATTCTCTGCCATACCCATATCTTTCTCTGACTGTTCCTTTTACTTATATATTTCTAGATCTCAAGTGGCAGCGTCTCTTCCATGGATTGACCTCTCTACTGTCAACCTAGAGGTTGGCAGACTGGGAGCCAAAGCGTCACATTTTTCCTTTGCCCCTCAACTTTCCCTTCATAAATGTTGAGGGGCACAGAGCCTTGGATGGAGCTTCAGTGTCCCGCGCATTTCCGCACCCTCCTCAGCTCAACCTTGGGAGCGGTTTCGGTCGCCTGGGTTTCCTTTATGTTAAAGCAGGGAGGGTTCTGTTGGGGCACTCGGTTATGGCCTTTGCCTTGCTCGGGACCTTGGGGCTGTTCGGTCAGAGAGACTGGGGATGGGGAAGAAGAAGAACAACAACAATGTTTCCACATAATAATTGCTTAAAAATATTCCCTGAGCTTGCATGTGGGCCAAAAAATCTTGAAGAAAAGAGAGATAAAGAGAGATATATATATATATTATTTTACTACAACTGTCGTACATTCCTATTTGTGAGAACCAGGATCTAGAGTTAGACAGTCCGCCCGGATTCAGTGGTGAACCGGACCATTGACAGGTTGGTATTTTTCAGGGGTACCTTCTATATACTGTATATGGGAGTGAACAGTAAATGGTAGGCTTCGTGGAGAAGGTAAATTGTTAAGGTCACTAGAACTTAACTATACTATTGACTATACACATTGTATAATACTGTTACTCTCACCCACTTTCTCTTTTCCACTCACCATACGAGAGAGAGAGAGAGAGAGAGAGAGAGAGAGAGAGAGAGAGAGAGAGAGAGAGAGAGAGAGAGAGAGATTGGGTCCGTGTTCAAGTATCGTAAGATTTATTGACATCATATTTTTGTTTTATGTTTCGACATATCCAAATACTTTTGACACATATTATACACAATACTGTATCACTTCACGAAACAACGAAACAAGGACAACTTTGGCTGCTTGATGGGCCTTACTAATGGTACCAAATCTTGATGTTAAATATTCCAGCTCCAGATGGTGGTACAGTCGGATGCCATGGTCTCCAGCCCACTCATATACTGTATATTCTTGGACTTCACCTATATCTAATTATGGAAGTATATCTCTAGAAACGCATTAATGATTATAATTCTATATACATCAACTACAAAGCTCTATATAATATTTATTGAAAAGCAAGTTCTATCCAAACATCTATCCATAAAGTTATAGTTACATAAAGAAAAGCAAGAGGTGTCCACAAAGTCTTATGAGTAGGCTAGACACTACGGTATCCGAGTGTACATGTGTGTATTTGTTAGTAATAATAAACTCCATCCACACCCAAAAGGTAACACATACAACGGCACCAGCAAACACCCGGGCCCTATATTACCATAACATACATTTCACCAGTAGGGCCAAAGTGGTGGAAACTGCATATTCTCTCTCTCTCTCTAACACACATGCACAGCAGCGAGGTGCGAGGCTTATGCACCAACATTCTTCTTAACCCATTTTGTACCAGCGACGTCTGTTATATTTCATTCTAGCTATATTTAGACGAGTTTATGCAGCTTAGGAAGGATATGTGCTAGATATTAGGGTTGATTCAGATAGTTCAAAACCTTATAATTACTAGAGATCCTTCCTAAAGCTGAATACAATCGCTTAGTAGTAGCCAGAATACAATAAGAAGAGGATGTAGACGGTACAAAAGGGGTCAACAAGTCAACAATTATCTGTTAGTTGCACCTCAGCTCCAGTGTAGCTAGACTGATTCGTATTTAATCCTTTCTGTTCCGGCGACGTATTTTTAATCTTATTCTAGCTATATTTAGAAGATTTTATGAAGTTTGATAAATATATGTGGTAGTAAAAACAGCTAAGTGAGACTGTTCGAGGACTGTTTGTGGCTTGAGGCCCTTTTTAAACGGAATAATATCGTTTAACAGTTGCCAGAATAAAATACATCGCCGGTAAAGAATGGGTTAAATCTTTTGTCTTTGTTTATTTGTCAATTTATATCTACCTCTTGTAAGTTGTCTCTACTCCTTTTATATCCAAACCTTACTCGCTCTCTTCCATCTCCTAATATCATTATTGTGGCTTCATCACTTTAGCGTCCTCTCCAAAAGGGTGTGAGTTCTACTTCAAGTCACGTAAAGCAACCAACCTCTTTCAAGATTTTGCCATTTATTGTTCCACTCAATATGTCTCCTCACTTTCTTAAGTTTATCTTATTAAAAGTTACTAAGTTTTTAGCGTTCTCTGGCTCAGCCAGTTTCCGAGTAAATTCCCTCTGGCTTCAATTTCTTTCAAAGTTTAACATAAGGTCTTCGCAGCTGGCTTCAACGACTACTGTCAATTAACTAGATGGAGCGGTCCCCATATAAAAAGCAGATACGTTGAATAATATAAAACATTATATGATATATATAATGAAAAATATAATGAATTATATGATAGTGGCATATACCGGGTGGATGGGACTCATAGCCTTGGCGGGCAACCCATCTAGGGGAATAAACCCTAAACAAATTACCGAAGGACGACACGCTAGTCGATGCCATTTGCAGGTGGCGATCTTTGTAACAGATAACAGATAACAGATAACCTGAAGATCATGTGCATCTCTTTTTTTTTTTTTTTTTAAATAGAAGTTGCAAAGAGTGTTAAGCTTAAGAGCATGGCATTTCTTAGTATGGGAAGGAATGAAAGTTATTGTTTGAGGTGGTTGTTAAGTTTATCCCGTAATGCATTATGTATTTGAAGAATTATGGGGTTGGGGACATATGTTCTTGTTACATTATATACATTGGCACAACACCAATGGGATTGAAAAATTGAGTTAATCAAGTCGTGAACATAATATTTGGAAAACAATGCCATGACGAAGTACTGACATTATAAATACAGTATAAATTCAATCACCATAACATGCAGCAGAGATACCAACATTTTACCAAGCCTCTCATGATCATTACTCCACTACAATAAAAGTGTTGGTCATAACTTCCCAGTTAGTTATGTAACTATCCTCATAAGCCTAAGGTAGGCTTGGTCTTGTTTTTATACTTGAAATATTTTATCCTTGTTTTCATTTCAACTTCTGTTGCCCGCATTTCGGTCTTTCTGATCGGATTACTTACGAACTTGGCGAAGCTGAACTTACAACTATTTTCTCTCACTGAACCACTTTGTGTTTAGATAAGGGGATGAAGGCACAACATATATCTGAAGAAGTTGAAGGAATATTATTGGAGAGTATAGAGGTCTGTTAAATGTGCCGAGATAAAACAAACATTTGTGAGTACTGAGTTATTAATTGAGTACGTGTTGCGAAATTGTTTGATAAGAGAGGGTAGTCTGGTAAAAATAAAAACAGATCTGGATATGCCTGACGTGTGAATTCAGACAAATATGAAGATAAGAAAACTGAAAACATAAAATAAGAAAAGGATAATTTGCATAGGCTATGCCTCTGGCACGTTTAAAATAAATTAGTTCTCGTAACTTTGACAATAATTCAGTCGTCGTGGTTCGAGCATGTGAGTCACCCATGCACCAAGTGAACCTGCTAACGATTAGAGGGGTATTAGGACCAGATATTATACGTCTAAGTGTGTGTTCATTAGTGCGAGTTCTTGTAAGCAGACATACTTAAACGCTATGACTGGAAAAGGTTAATTGTGTTCCTCGTGTATTCAACCTGCACACCTATTTCCCAATTGTTTTTGAAAAGGTAACCTAATGGGAACCTAGACGCAAGATGTGTTAAATAAAATGGCCACATGCCGTTAGTTTGGTTTTGGTAATATACTACGGGGAAAAGCAGATAGACAAGCATACAGTGATAATGAAGTACAAGACCATCAACATTGCAGAGGGAATAAGTGTTAAATTGTTATGAACCCACACACACACACACACGAGCATACGCACGCACGCACTAACAATCCAATATCATGTCTTGCCTGCTAATTGGAAACATAAGATGAGGGATGGAGGAGGGTGTCATTAGGGAACTGAAGGAAAGAGATAAAGAACATTGAACCAAGTATATAAAATTACAATCACAGACGAACGAATAACAGACTGAAACATTTAGACATGGTGATGTTGAAAATGATATAGTGTAAAGTACTGTATATGAATGGAAGCGGGGTAACTGGTAAGGAAGGAGATGATACAATAAGGTTTATGTAGATGCATATATGGAAAGAGGATGGTGTGTGAGGAAAGTAAAGTATAGTTCTGGGGCATAGGCTAAGTTGAGTTTGACCGAGGCACTCACCTCCTCACCATTGGCCCTTTGAAGTCAGTGGTGGATCCAGCCTGGTACACAGGTCACTCCTCCCGAAATAACTCTCAGAAATGTCCACTAACTCCAGGAAAAGATGTTCAACAGGCACGGAGCTATTTCTATTTGTGTCAATTAAAATATTTATGAATATATAATTTAAACAATAACAAGCAGGAACAAATAAACACACACACACACACACACGTTGGATAGCTTAAGTCTGTATAGTTGTTTTCCATTAGTCTACATAGAAATAGATAAAATTGCATAAATACAATTAACAATATGCCAATTGATTAAGGGGAGGTATTTAGTTTGTTCCCTAGACCTCCATCAAGCTTAAAATGACACCCCCTTGAGTCCCTTTCAAGATAAATTTGTAAATTTTTCGGTAGAAAAATGTCCCGGCCGAAGGCCGGTTCCTCTTAAATTACAGGCTCGCTATCGCTCGCCAGGATAACATCGACACCTGAATTACACGAAAGGTCTTAATATGGGGTGAAAGTTCTTAAAATCGCTAAACTAATGGGGCAAACGTTTTATAATATCAAAAGCAATGGGGCTAAACATGAGGGAGAAAGGGGTCAAGAAAAAAATCCCTCAAGTAGAGATCTCCCTTTAAGAGACTACGACATGCTCTAGTTAAACACATAATGGTCTATCATACACTTTCAATTCAAGACAGTTTTGATAATAATAGGGTTACATATGTATTACCCTTTCAGTACAGATGAAGGGTTTTTGGTTTGTTCTAGCATTATTTAGACGATTGTATGCAGCTTTGGAATAATAATCGGTGGTAGTTAAATGGGTTAAATGAGCTAGTTAGCAGTCTTCAATTGACAGAGATCCTTTCTAAACTAACTCAAATCCTCTAATGATACCGAAAATTAAATTGAAAGAACGTCTCCCGCACTAAAAAGGCTAAACTAGACTACTTGAGTGATTGAGAAGCCGCTATAGTCCCTATTCGATAACTACATTGGCTTATCACTTGGACCCACTGAGCCCCAGGCAATATAATATAAATGTACACTCCAGGACCAGCAGGTTGTCAACAATTTTTTTTTCCAGAAATGACCTGGAATGGGTTAGAAATGAAAGAAAAACCACAAAAAAACAATCCCCTAGGTCATTAAGGGGTCCTACGGGGCACCCAAAAGTCGGAATTAACATGGGGAAATGGGTAGGCAAAAACAGGTTTTGCGCGCTCACGCTCACGCGCACGCAGCTGGACTTTGAGGGTTTTCAACCATCGGCATTGTTGCGTGGAATACTTACGCAGTTCCCATACAAACCTGAGCCCTCTAGGTGCCATAGGACCGGAGTAATTACCCGTGACGCACATTATGCAGCGCTGGGGTTTAGCGTTACATATATTGCCGACGCATCACATGCGTCGCTGGGGTCCAGTGGGTAAAGGACTTTATGGCGTGAGTGTACTTCTCCCGGGCAGGATGTGTATTGTGCATATAAATAAACATTGCCTGCAGCTGGCATATATTGTGAACGATATTAATACCAATACAAAATTAACGTCATTATGCAGGTTCTTGTAAATACATGATTCTTGATCAGTGTTTTCGTGCAGAAGTTTTAATTAAATTTGCATATTCCCATCCCTTGAAGTTCGTGCTGCTTAATTAAACAATCATCGTTTATAATAGGCCTACATACTATTTATTAATATATTGCTTATTACTATTTTACTAATAATAGACAGATATCCTACAGGTGTATCCAGGGAATATCAAATTTTAACCGTAGAATCTCTCATAAAGTCAGATAAATGTTGATATAAAGCATGTGGATAACAACTTCCTTAACCCGCTGAGCCCCGGCTAGTTATAATATTTTGTTCACCCCAGTCCCAAGCCATTTTCACTTATTTTTTTTGTTTGCTAAAATGGAAGACAAGGATGAGAAATGAAAAAAAAACAAAAAAAAATCACCTCTGAAATTTTTGTTGGGGGGGGGGGGGGGGGGCCGGTGGGGGGTTGGGGGGGGGAGCTTCAAAAAAATTTGTTGAGCCAAAATGGAAGAGAATGGTGAGAAATGAACACACAAATAAAAAAAAACTCATTTCGGTCATTTGGGGGGCGGGGGGGGGGGGTTTCAATAGTTCGTCTCCCCCGCATGACCACCCGCCCGGGAGCACTAGGGTAAAAACTGAGTATGGCATTGTACGGCATACATCCTAAGGAGTATCTCACATAAATCTCAAGCCTCTAGCTCCCATACGACCGGAGTAATGAAGGTTCAAAGTGGCGGTAAACTAGGGGTGTAAACTATCCCCACTAAGCCCACCACCACCAGCCGCGCGGCTGTCTCGGCCCGCTCACACCTACTGGCCCGGCTCCCCCACACACTACGGTACCGCCCCCTCCTATTCTCCCGCCATTTCCTACCTTACGAGCCACGTAAGTGTTTTTTATATGTCGGACGCACGTGATGCGTCGCTGGGAGTTGGTGATCAAAGACTGCCGACGCAACACGTGCGACGCTGGGTCTCACCGGGTTAATATTACTCCGATTTGAATTATTACACTTTGGGGTCATACTAGGATCATGTGGCAAGCACTGTGTTGAATTTGGTATGAATCCAAGAATATTTAGGTACCCTCCCGAATATTTCAAAATTACCGTATTTTTTTTTTAAACTTCGCAGTTCTCTCAGTCTGCAGGGCTGCCACTCCCACTCCAAGCTACCTCACCATTGCCGTCTATGCCCCCAAAGTGCCAGTTCCCTCAAGAGTACTTGAGTATTTTTTTTATATTTTTAAGTACCACCTACTCAAAACTTCCACTTATTTTTTTATTAAATTCTTTAAAAATACTAATTACCCTTCAATATCCACCATTTACTAACATAATATTAAGGGATCCTTATATTATTTTTAGCAATGATCAGAAAATCTCTAAGTTTTTGGTTTGGGAGATATTTAAGGTCAAATTCGATGTTGCATATTAACAACTTTCAAACCTGAAAAATTCAGTTTTTGAGTATTACCTCTCCAGGGTTAAGTGAGATCATTCCACTCCATACCTACTATCACTCCTCCACATGTGTCATAACCTCCTCCCCCCCCCTTCAATTATCACCTATTTTTCCTCTTATTCCCTTGTTTATCGGTTTATTTACCGCGCCAACATCTCCAATCCGGTTCTAAGGCATGGTGCTAGGCCTAGCTACTGTGTGGTGTGAGAGGAGAGAAATGCGAAAGAGAACTCCGTCTGCCTCTAGGCATGGGAGAGTGAGGATATACGTCGCGTCCGCCTGACATTTCATGATTGAACGGTCGCCAATATTTCACGATGTCCACCCCCAAAACACTATTCCCACTTGTTTTATTGCTGTTACATATTACTATCTTCATATTAAACGTAAAATAGGCGCATATGAATAAGTAATAACAATATTTATCGTAAAATGACAATTTTAGGCGGGAATGAAGCCTAATATGGCCGCCCGGTAGTAGGGTGTTCACTACGCACAGCTCGCCTTTTAAAGGTTAAGAGTCCCGTCGCCTTTCACCACCAAAACCTCATAAGAGTCTCCTCGCCATTCCCGGGTTAACCCCATATATTCATAGAGGGCCTTTCAGAGTAAAATCGTCTGATGTTATCCAGAATAATGTGAAAGTGTGTCATTCATTAAATACTGGGATGGGTACATTTTCTAAATGTAAATTCTTCATAATCAAGTTGTGTTGTCAGCCTATAAACTTAGTGTTACATCTTACTACATCGTTATATTTCTTGTAAAAGCATGTATTCTTATATTTGGTTGATTCTGCCAATGCATAAAATAAATCATATGCATCTGTTTGAATATATTTTTTGTACATGTTTTGCTCACAATTGCACTATTCGTAAATCCCATACATTAATGGTTCACCATTTTATTTATCTGGTTACTCTCTCCAACTCATGTGTTTACTTACTTGACAAATACTCTTTTTAATTCATTAAGGTATTTTGGTATCCTCTGATCTTAACACCTTTGTCGCTTCTTTGTTTTACAATCGTAGTTTTTCATCTTATCTTTCTCTCCTCTCCCAGTCCCTTATCATCAACTTCTCTCGTCATTCTTCTTCCCACTCGTGTTTCTTTCGCTTCTCTCCCAGTTCCGTACCTTCTATTTTTTTCCTCACTCCCTCTCCCACTCATGTTTCCTTCTCTCCTCTCCCAGTGTCCCACCATCACCTTCTCCCCTCACTCTCTCTCCCACTCGTGTTCCCTTCTCCCCCCTTTCACTTCCCCGCCCTCACCTTCTCCCCTCACTCGCCCTATCACTCGTATTTCCTTCTCTCCTCAACCTCAACTTCCTGTACGAAACGTCGCCTTTTAATTAAATTCTGCCTGTCGTCAACAAACCCAGCCTGACAACAACACCCCCTCCCCCCCTTGTCTCAGGTAAGGCACACCGTAATGATATTGTTGTGGTCGTGGTGCCGTGTTATTGTTGTTGTTGACTCTTTGGAGATTGTGACGCATTTTGACAGTGTATTCCTAATCGGAATTAAATCGTCTAATAATAGCCGGAAAACAGATAAGAAATGCGTATTGGATCATGAAAGGGTTAAGGTGGTGGTGGCGGTGTTGTCTTGCATGGTAGCCAGTATATCTTCCAGTGTCGCGTTATTGCTTGAACTGCACACTATACTGCAAGACAAATGAACAAATTCGATGGTACTTCAAAGCAAATAATGGAATTTTTGATATGAATTAAATATATTTGTTTTTTGTACTGATATGTATGACCAGTATGTAACTTTGTGTATGGCATTATGTAATGAATTTGATGACAGTATATACAAAAAATGGTTGACGAAAGAAATCAGGCAATAGAATCATAGGGTATAATTATATTCTATGTTTTATTAACATCACCACAACACCAAACACGTCCAATGAAATTAATTAAAGCACATGTGCGATCCACCAGGATTCGAACCCGGGTTATCACACACAGATTTTTGACACCTTAACCATTTCACCACTAAGAAGGTTAAAGGTTTATGCACATGCCTACGACTTATTATCCATTCTTGAATACTGGATATTAATCTAATCATGTTCATACTTCCACCGCACCATGGTAGCCTAATGTTTAAGTGAGAGGAAAGAATATTCATGGGGCACAGATCATATAGACCGGCCTCGCTACGAAATATCCCTGAACCTACTGATAATCTATTTTTTATTAACTTCACCACAACACCAAACACCTCCAATGACGGATATTTGAAGAAGACGAGCGCAAGCATAATTGAAGTTAGTTATCAAAGAAAAAAATCAGAATGCAAACGAGATTTTCCTTTTATATTCAAACATAGTTTTTATCAAATTTGGACAAAGTAGGTGAATTCGTCTTATTAGGTTTATGTAGAACCAACATTTACTGTGCTTGCTTACCCTCAATCCTCACTATAGTTATTTTATTTTTATTTTTTTCTGTTCTTAATTTTGTTTAGTTGACGTAAAATTTGCACATCCCCAACTTGATTACTCAGCTATTATGAATATTTGTATAGCGATTTGTGTTGTTAATTATACAAATGTAGCATTGATATGACACCAAGATATAGAAGCTTCATATATTTAACTTGGTATCGTAATAACAGTAATGATTGCGGCATTTCCATCATAAAATCGCCAAAGTTACTGAGTGAACCTCTAAAAACCTCTCAACTAATGGGGCCAAAAATGAGGGAGAAGGGGGTCCAGCAATACCAAAGCCCTCCCTTTTATACCATGGTGTTTCCCCTCCTCCCCTCTCTTGCCCTCTAACACTTACCCGCGTTATGCTCTCTTTGGAACAACTTTCTTTTACTCAACTCTCCCCACCTTACTATTCTTATTTATAAGTCTCTTCCCCTCCTCCGCCACTTTTTAAATATTGTCATGCACTTTTGTTCACGTCTTTCTTTTATATTTGTCTTTTTTGCTATCGTTTCCGATTCACCATTTTTATAAATCAGACTCCCCCCCCCCCCCCCCCCGTCTATCTCTCTCTCTCTCTCTCTAGAGTTCAATTAACCCAAGCTTTAAATGTGCAGTACAGCGATATGTCAATAAATCAAAATGTATAGCAGTCATAAGAATTTTTTATTCTAAAGAATCCGGGATAAAACAAACGCGTTTATCCGCAAAATGTCGGCAAACATTTATGTTAACATATCGCACTTGTTTTTAAGTTATACTGCAAGACTGTGACTCGTATGTTTGCATAAACCTTCCAGGGTAATTATTGGTGGGTATGACGGTTTGCGGGTGAGGGGGGGGGGGGGGGGGGGGCAAAAGAGGTGTGCAGGGGATAGGGGGGTGAGGTTTATCCCCGCTAAGAATGGAATTATTGTTGTACTGGGTGGAATTTACTGAGGTTTTAATTTTGCGGGTGACAGAAGTAATACGGCGAGGGGAGGGAGATGCTGAGAGACTATGTCAATACTCAGATGCGTGAATTCTTGAATGCTTGATTTATCATTCAGGAGTGCCTGAATATGCCCTAAATAGCCCAAACATAGCCACAGCCAAAGGGTTAAATGGCACTGGAAAAAGGTCAATTTTTGTTTGTTTAGATAATTTGAGCAAATGAATGGGGTATTTGATGTTATGAAATATTTACATAACAAAAAATGTAAGTTTTACAAGAGTCAAAAATGCTAACTTTATCAAGTGGAGAGTAAACAACGTTTGTAGACTAGTCTTATGTAACATTTTTATGTTGCAAAAACTACGAACTACGAACTACCCTTGTAACTACGAACATAATATTATTCGGATATATGCCACTGATAAATAATGACAGGGATAATTATACCGAAAAATTTCGTACTGGAAAAAATCGAAGTCTTTTCAGAGTACAAGAGAAACTGCATAACAAATTTCGTACCTACATTTTCATTTTGTATATATGTCACTGATAAATAATGACACGAGGATAAATATACCGAAAAATCTCGCATTGGAAAAAATCGCAGTCTTTTCAGAGTAGAAGAGAAACTGCGTAACAAAGTTTGCACCTACTGTACATGTTTTTTATTTTATTTTATTTATTCATTTATCTGTTTTTATTTATTTTTTAGGAAAGCGTTGTTTTATATTTCAGCAAAAGCGATGCCAGTAAACACATACAGATTTTGTGTTCATCCCTCTTTCCTCCCTCATCCAACTCGTCCACCCTCCTCCCTCACCCACCCCGTACAACCCTCCTCCCTCACCCACCCCGTACATCCCTCCACCCTCACCCATTCCGTACAACCCTCCTCCCTCACCCACCTTGTACAACCCTCACCCACCTCCTCCATCCATCCACCCTCACCCACTGTATCCAACCCTCCACCCTCAAGCAGTAATACAAAGAGACAAAAATATCTACTATCTCAGAGTCGGGGCCTATCCGACTCGGGTTGATAGTGCTATTAGTATTTCAAGAGTACTTCTAAAATTATTCTAAACTGAGCAAAAGTGCCAAACCAAAATACTGCTAGACTCCTAGAACAATCCATATCATGCCCAGTCGCTCAGGAACCGAGAATAATACGAATGAAAAACCATGGGACGAGTCCAATGCAGTAGCCTAACAAGCTTTTGTGCCAAGCCTGCACATGATACACAAGGGTTGATATCTCAGTAGGTTAGTGCTGGCTGTTAAACAGCTGGTCCAAACAAGCCAGTCACTAAAGTACCGTAGATATCAACCTCAATAATACACAATATAAATATACAATAATAATTCACAATGCAGTAGAATAAAGGAAAAAATGGAAGAAAAGGTGTGAAGCTTATATCTAAGAATGCCAAAAGGCTGCAGTAATTCTATCTAACACAAATGCAGACAATTCTCATATGCAAACTAATAAGGTTAAGATAAAATGTTAATGGTTGAAATGACTCCAGACCTGCCCCACTACTATACAATAAAAGAATGAAAGAATATATGTAGTAATAAGGGAGCTAGATGAGCAAGCCTAACAAACACGGAGCAGTTCGCGTTATCAGTACAGGGTCTGTGACTGGAGTGACGCTGCTGGTGCGGCCCAGGGAGTCCTAGGGCCCGCGAGGGGAAGGAAGGGCTCCAGGCGCCGCCAACCTACATAATTAAACTAGGTACCTGTGCTCTCGCTAATAACACAGGAGTAATCAAACAAACATAAGACATCATTGGGTAACTTATGATAAACTGAAATAATCCCAACAGGGTTAAACAAATGATATAATTACACTCGTGGCAACAAGGACAATGTTGCACTGTATGGTGGACTAACGGCAGCAACACCTCGCCACGAGGCACACAAAGGAAGAAAGAAAGAAGGCAGGCCTCCCCCAAACAACTAGGCTATGTGAAATACTACAAACACTTACAACTGAAGCAGCTATAGTTCAGTTGCAAGTGACAATATATATATATATATATATATATATATATATATATATATATATATATATATATATATATATACTGTATATACAGTATATATTCTTTTCACACCACCAACGCACGCACGCTAATTTTTTCTCTCTTGGAAACAAATGGACCAATAAGTCATAGGCAAAAAAAGTTATTTATTGTAAAAAGAAAAGAGATAGTGTGGAACAGAAGAAGCACACAACATTATTACAGCGAGAGAGAGAATCGGAATCAGTTATACATTTCTATTAAAAGTGGCTTCTCGAGAATTAAGTATATGCTCACATTATAATCAAATGAGCCAATCAAAATATGTTACAATACATAAAATATTCATCCTTACATTTATAGGTAAACGTTAACAAACATAAACATAATAATTATAATACTATGTATGTAGTACATAGTAAGATGTGTGTGATAATGGATTCCATAAGAGTTACAGGATTTACAGACTTATTTACTAATTGTTATCTTAGGTTTGTAAGAATATAGAATATATAGAAGTTAAATTTGACAAATCTTACGTTCTTAATTTGAATCTTTAAATATAAGTTTTCATTTCTATAGAGTTAATTCGCAAAATTCGCATACTAGAACTGGGTGTCTAGGCAACTGCATATATGTATTTGCGGTTTGGTAAAAAAGACATTCTTTGATTTGTGTCATACTATAAGAGTACAAGATTCTTGCAAGACAGGTTGAAGTTGATATTACAAACCCCAATGAAAGAAATACATATCAAGAAGATTAAATTGTATAGTTTCTAATACATCTACTATACATGTGAAGTGGAGAGCGCCAGACGTTTGGTAATCATGTATAATAGTCCCCATCTATATAGGGAAAGAGGAGAGACGAGTGTGTGGTAAACACAGGATAATAAGAAAGACATACTGTATTGTGATAGAGCTAACAAAACAATGAGTTAGTCAAGATCAGGGTGGGCTTTGGAAGGGAAGAGGATGTGTAGATCAGATCTTCTTGAGGTGGATTGTGAAATATCTGGAGAAGGAAGTCGTATGCTGCCGTCATGGACTTGGAGAAAGCCTATGACACAATTGATAGGAATGTTATATGGAAAGTACCTGCACAAGTTTAGTTCCTCTTTGAGATATTATTTATGGAAATTAAATAGTATAATCGAATTTGGAGTGTAGTATCCTATTTAACAGTTATATAAGAAGGTGAATTAAATACTGCATAGCAAGAAACTCTTAATTAAACAATATGTTTTACCGTAAAAAATATAATCTCAGAAAGGAACAGAAGTTGTTGAAGGAACTGTACATGGATCATGTATGAGCATGCAAGGGCAGCAGTGAGTACAGCGGGAAAAAACAGATCAAGTTCTTTATATCTTAATCTTGGATTAAAGCAGAGGTGTGTGATGTCCCCATGGTTGTTCAATATATTTATATTGGTGATGTCAGGAAAGAAAGACAAAACCAGTGTTTGTTGGAGTAACCTTGGTAAGGAAAGGGAGTGAGTGCTGCTGTTTGCTGATGATACAGTTCTATCGAGTAATGATGATTTACAGTGCTTGGTGAATATGTTTGGCACTGTGTACAAGTAATGGAAGTTGAAGATCAGTCACTTAAAGAATAAGCATGTGGTCTTAGAGAGGAATGCAGTCACAGAGTGTGAAGTAAGGTTGAATGGCCTGGTAATGGAAAATGTCAGCTCATATAAGTACTTGTGCAGTGTGATAGATGAAGAAGTGAGTTTGGGGGAAACATTAAAAACAGGGCGCAACAGGAGAGAAGAAATGTACAGTAGGCACGCTGAATGCAGTAACTAGGAATAGAGAGGTGAGCATGGAAGTAAACGATTCACTGCATGATAGTGTGGTGATCCCGACACTAACACAGGAGTGAAGCATGGAAGTTGTTAGAGAGAGAGGAACACCTTGAGGTGGTTGGGTCATGTGGAGTGTATGGCGAGTGAGAGAATGACTACTATAGTGTATGAGAGAGAGATGTAAAGCCACAGAGGGAGAGGAAATGAGATGAGAAAGGAGTTGAGAGGTATACAAGTGAAAGTGGTGTGGGGTGGGAGGAGGGACGCAGGCTGATGAATGACAGGGAAGCATGGAAGCGATTCGTTTGTGTGCACCCCCTCGGGAATTGAGGCATCTTGCAACTTATAAATTGATTGATAAAACCAAGATAACATTTTCTAACCAATAATATACAGTAGGTCATCAGAAATTAGTAATTACGGAAAATAATTGGAAATACTAACCAGAGAAATAGCATCATTTGGCAAAAGACAGAACGCATCAGAAATGTAATTGCAGCATACTGTCCGTAGTATGTTATGAACAAATATCTGATAGAGTAAGACATGTTACCTTTTTTTCCGATCCCCTTTCCACTCTAACCTTGACCTTTCACCTCGCTTGCTCTTCTTTAAATTTGATCTAAGACTATCTTTATTCTCTAATCATTTACGTTCAATATGTTAAATATCAGGTGCTTCCGTCTATCCCAGTAAGTGTCCAATCGTTATATTTCAGTTTTGTCTTCATTTTACATAAACATATCTAATATGTTTTGTTTTAGACATACTACTGCATCTAATTTTGTTGATAGTTTAATAATATTTGTTTCTACCAACAGAGCCGAGAATTTATGATAATCGGGTGTTCAAAGTTTATACTTTGGTTCTCTATCTTTTTTGTGAAGGTGTTTAACGCCTTACGAGCGGGCCCGTAAGGAATTTCTACTACCCGCCAAGCAGGGGGTTTTACCCTAAATGGCCTTGTTTCTGTGCTCTTTTTCATGCATAAACAAGAGCCAGAGCATAATACAATTATGTATCCCTGAAAGGGCGTTAATTCAGCTTTCCAATGACACCAGAACCATCCTCCTACGACCACGCGTTCTCTTGCAACGATCGTGCAAGACGAAGGAAAAATCCCTAAAATACGGTAATTTCTTGACATAATACCCTGTGTAGTGAGGGAGGGAGGGTGGATGTGTGTGGAGTAAACGTCAGTAGGCCCGCTGGACCCGTGGCGAACGGTCAGAGCCCGACCTACGCTCCACCCACCGCTCGTCTCTCTCTCAGAGGCAATATTGCTCCAAAATTGCACACAGACTTAAGTCGGGCCCCGCTCTTTGGGCAGGTGTTCTCTATACGGACTTAAGTCGGGCCCCGCTAAAGAAGGGTTAACAAATAAAAATACATTAAGTTATCCTGCCCAGCGGCATCAGCGTATCTAATATCCGAAAAGTATGCACCCTCGCTCAGCCCTACCTACCGCCCTCCCCTTTAACCCCTTCTGTACTGGCGACATCTCTTTTATTTGATTTCAGCTAAATGTAAATTATTTAATGAAGCTTAAGAAAAATATATAGTAGCTAAGATGATTAATAAGATAATGTGTACCATTTTAATGTTTTTTTTTTTATTAAGGTGACAGTTACAAAGTGGTGTACAATCTATCTTATTCTAGTTACATTGTAGTTTATCTTATTGTACCAGTACCTCCCTACAATCAACCTAGTTGTTCCCCAATTCGTCCCTCCGCCACGACCATTTCAAAGTCCAAGTCTCTCACTCTTGTCCTCTGTAGCGGGGAGGACCTTGTACCCCTGAGACATAGGAGTGCAGACCTGAGAAGAGAGAAAGAGAGCCGGCATCTCATCCAAGTTATGACTTGGCTTCTATGCTGGCGCTTTTTCTCCGATATCTGTTCAGCTAATCTGGCATAGAAGACACTTGCAGAAGGTCCCATACCTCCCGATGAGAAGACCAGAGGAGTAAAGCTTCCTTGATCCCTGTTCAAAATTCTTTCTTCATAAGCGCGTTTTTCTCACTTTCGTTTCTCAAGTATGCCGCCTTGTGTCCTCGCTCACGATATGTTTGTGCTCTTGGGTTGAAGATTCTGATGTCGAAAAAAGCCCGTTGTCCCCTCGTCCAAAAACCTTGAGCACTTACGTCCACTCTTGCTTCATTTGAAGTATTTGCAGTATTGTGGGCCAAGCGCTGTCCGTCCATAGGCAGAAGTTCCGGTTCGATTCTGACATCATGGCACACCTCGTCCAGCATTTGTGCAGTGATGTCTCGTACTTCATCATGCCGGATACAGATGAATCCTCCTTTCTTACAGGTCATACAGTGGTCTGGGTTGTTTATTTCACCGCATGCACATTTCAGCGGCAGGTTCGAAACTGGCCACCCATACCTCAAGGCTACGGCATCATTGAATTCTTGTTTATTTAAGCTGAAGCCTTTCTCCTTTATTGGTAATGATGTGAGCCAATTTGAAGCCCCCGTGTCTTGTGCCATCTCAACTCTCATTTTCAGTTCTTCCCTACATCTGGTCTTAATTTGTTCTAGGCTATGCTTCTGTCTCTCTTCTCTGCTCTTTGTAATTTCCTGTCTTGCATTTCGTTTTTCCTCTTCGTCCACCTCATCATTTTCATTTTGCTCCCGTATTTTTTCTGTCAGAGACGTAGTAAGTTTAAGGGAATTTTGGTACTCATGTAGTGCCGCCTCCACTGGGTTTATGATCCCCATACCTCCGAACCTTGGCGGAAGAGAGAATAGATCTCTTAGCTCTTGCGTGACGGTTATGTTTTCTGTTCCGTTTGTGTGTCTGTCTTTTTGTCTGTAAATAATATATCGCACAAAATTAATGAACCTGCTTTCACAAAATTTGGTGGGCAGATAGGATATGCGCTAAGGAAGGAGTGATTCAATTGACCACTTGCGAGTTTCAGGCTATAAGGAAGTTGGAGCAGAGACCATCGATATTCAACAGAAATGCAATAATAATGTAGGTTTTTGATGGATAAATAGTATGTTGAATTGGGTTTTATGTATTTATGAATGTACTACAATCGTATTTTAGCTGGTAATTCTGCTACATACTGATGGCCACAGCTCCAACTTCCTTATAGACCAAAACTCGCAAGTCGACAATGTATAAGCGTAGGCGGAGCTATGCTCTCTATCGAGTGCCCTTTTTGTTAATATTTGTCTTCACATTTGATTCCTGTGACGTATTTAGTAAAGATTGAAGGTTTATTTCTTTATTTGATAAGCACAGGGTTATCAAAAGTAGATAAATGTTGATGTCCTTTATCCATGTAAAGCTAAATAATACTAGTACCTTTACTAATACTAATAATAATGGTTGTTTGGTTTCGAGCTGACAGCCAATGAGGTTGAAAATAAAGTGTCCTAAACTGTGTCATCGAGAGTGATCACTATCCCTGTGTGCCACTTGACGTACCCCTTTGGGTGTTGAACGGGGGCATAGGAGCTTGTGGTCCACCGTGACTGTCCCGTCCAAACCTTAACGCCTACGACCGGAAAAGGTATTTATGAGAAACTTCGCCGGTACACAGTGAGATACCAATTCTAGTTTATTAACCCTTCCAGTACCGGTGCCGTTCTTTTAACTTTACTCTGGCTACTATTTAAGCAAGTTTATAAAAGGGTCTCCAGTAATTAACAGACTTCGAATTGTCCCATTTAACCATTTTTACTACCACAGATCCTTTTTAAGCTGCACACAATCGTTTAACTATAGCTAGAACAAAATTTAGAATACGTCGCCGGTACAGAAGAGGTTAAACAAGCAATATCCAATACACAATATTTAGTGAAGCGAAATTGGTACAATAAACTGCGCAAGTAGCAATTTTTGTTTGTGTGTTTTTTTTTTTAAAGAGACAATGAACGGAGGAAGGAAAAACACAGACAAAACAAAAATGTCCATGTGCCCAAAGGCACCCTCCATTCACAAAATGTTTGCAACAACTGGACTTAAACATTTGCAGATTGCAAGCTTGTGGAAAGCAATTCGAGGGAAGTGAATTCCAAAGAGCAGCAGCTCCGGGGACAAATTAATTCTGACAAGCAGAAGTTCCGCATTGTGGAGGAGAAAGTGCAAACTCACGGGCGCCCCCAGCTGCCCCAGTTCTACGGGGAAAGACGTGGAGAGGCGGCACAATTGAAGCAAGTTCCCCGGAACAATTGCTGCAAAAATATCTGTAGAATAATGCAAGGGATGCAACGTTTCTTCGTATGGACAATGTAGGAAGGTCCTGTGTGATTGCAGGGCCATTGATCAATCCAACAGCTCTACTTTGAATTTTGTCCAACTGCCTCAATGCAACCACTCCACTTCCACCCCACAGAGGTGAACAGTAATCCATCTGAGAACGTACATGACTTTTATATATTACGGCCAACTGCTCGTCAGTGAAGAATTCTCGAACTCTGTACAGGAGTCCCAGTTTCTTAGAGGCACCCCCAGCAATGCCTCTAACACAATGTGTCCAGCTCAAGTTAGTAGTCAATGCCACACCAAGAATGTCAATACTAGGGGAAGTGGGAACATTTACATCATTACAAAATATATGGGAGTCAGTGAGACTCCGTCGGCTAGAAAATTGAATACACCTGGTTTTCTGTGCATTAAAGGAAACTAGATTCTCTTGTCCCCATTCATTAATTCTAGAAAGGTCCTGGTTCTGAGAAATTGCAGTGTTTATTTTTGAATTTATAAGATCGGGTTGGGTGAAAGAATTGGTAAATGTGAAGGAACTGTGGAGTGTTGAGTCATCTGCATATGAATGTATTGGATTATGAGTGGTAGATATGAGATCATTGATATGAATGAGGAACAGAGTTGGGGCCAATTATATGATATTATATTAATTATATTATATGATGAAAGTGATACAGTGCGGATACGATGAGGACAGAACTTTGATTCGGGAATGTGTTTAAAGGGAATGGTTCTAAACGTCACCAATGTGTCAGGATTGTTCAACTTTATCTGTTTACCCTTCCAATGTGTGTGTGTGTGTGTGTGTGTGTGTGTGTGTGTGTGTGTGTGTGTGTGTGTTACTCAGTTACTTGTTCGTCAAGGGGAATCCACGCAATGCGAGCTAAGCTCATTATTATCGCGCCTCCTTAACTGGGAATGTATTGCGTGAAATGCATGTTAAGTGTTTTATGTACTGTTGGAATGGCTGTGGATGTGTGTGTAGTCTGTATTTAGCTAATTGGCGACAACGGAAACGAAGGCTTAGGGTGGATCTGTATGGTACCATTCTCACTATAGACGGTACCGTCTCGCCCGAAGGCTTAGGTAGCCATCAGCTTAGGTGAACCATATGATACCCATCTCGCCTTGTACCATTTTTGCCAACCCCAGATGGGACGTCACAACGTCGTCCACTTATTCCAGGTACCTATTTACAGCTAGGTGAACTGAGGCTAACACATGAAAGGAGACAAGCCCAATTTGTCTCCGCCCGGCCGGGGGATTGAACCCCCGACCCCTCGTGTGTGAGACGAGAGCTCTACCTACTAGGCTACGGGCTGTGTGTGTGTGTGTGTGTGATATTTAAAACTCAAATTGGTATGACTACCGGTACGTTTTAAGCACTACAATTCCATCTCACATTCATTCTCTCTCTTTCTCTCTCTCTCTCTCCAGTAATGTAAATCTATGTAAATCTCTCAAACACGTACAAACACACACACACACGCACGTAACTGACTGCATTTGCATTGGTATAGCATTATAAACATGTAAGTATCGCAATATACGAACGCTGTATTGAAGTTTTATATCCATGTACTTAGGATTATGGAACGCATCTTATTTTACTGATATTCCTATATCATTTGGCGATAGATCCTATATAAAAATAAAGGTTATTCCTATGATAGTATTTAATTCTGCAGGGTTTTTCTTCCAAAACAATATTTTCCGATCAATATCCCGTAGTATATACCCTATCACAATGCTAGTTAACCCGTGGAGCCCCGGCTAGTTTTGTAATGTTTGTTCACCAGAACCCGGCCGGTTTTCAAAAAATGGCTTTATTCCAGAAACAATAGCGAATGGGTTAGGAATGAAGGAAAAACCACGAAAAACCGCACAAAAAGCTTAAAGAATGGTCCTACAGAGCCCCCGAAAACGTATTTTACAAGAGTAAAAAATTGAAGGCAATTACCCCAAAAAAACAGGTTATTGCGCGCTCACGCGCACGTGCGTGGACTTTGAGAGTTTTCAACCATCGGCACGGTTGCGTGGGATACGTACACAGTTCCCATACAAATCTGAGCCCTCTTTGAGTGGCTACACCTGAGGTTACGGTCGGCGCAATTAGGGTGACGCGTCAGACGCATCTCTGGGGCTGTGTTACATACATCGCCGACGCGTCAGACGCGTCGTTGGGGCTGTACGGGTTAATGTTTATTGATATATTAGTTTGCATCCATTGTATCTTGGTCTACATAGTTTATTACAATGCTCTCTTCCTCACAAACACCTCCTATTCATTTCACTACACTTAAGAAGCACACCACACTTCTGTCCAACATTCCTAAATTACCTCTAACGTACCTTGATTTTGGCTCTCTATCACTTTAAATCTTGGAGTGGATACATTTTACAAGCAGTTTTGCCTGTCGTCTCCTTCATAAGAAAAACAAACCATAGCAAAGGTAAACATGAAGGTGGGTAATACACTGAGTGATTGTCTTGGGTGAGTGGTGTATTGTTTGTGGTGAGGCTTTAACCCTCCTGGCCCGGGCTGCATCTCCGAAGGACAGTGTGGGCTACCCGGGCGATCTGGCCGAAAAACGTCTAGGCCTAGGCTACCGTATTTTTGTTAATTTTAACTGCTAGAAATTTCCCACGCATCTATAAACGTAGTGCGGTTTCCAATCTGTAGACTGGCGTTGAGTAGAGCTCTCTAAGTCAACTTGTTCAGTTGTGATGACGATTTCAGTGGAGCTAATTTTTCCGCGATGTTGACAATATCGGAGCTTTTCACCCACTAATTTCGTCTGACGTCACAACAATAACATTGATCCGACGTCTCCTTATTGTTTTCGGAGGTGCGGTGACGCAACGATCGGCTTTGTTTACATGCGTCGGACCGCACGGCGTTCAGACCAAGCTGAATAGGCTTTCAAGCATACTATCTCCTGAAAGGACACCCGGGCACCGGCCCTTATTTCGTGGTGTCCTTTCACACGGACACAGTTCCCATACAAATCTGAGCCCTCTTGAGTGGCTACACCTGAGGTTACGGTCGGCGCAATTAGGGTGACGCGTCAGACGCATCGGAAGGGTTAATGGAAGAAGTAATACGAGAAGGGCCGACTGGCTTAATGAACATAGGGGTTAGAGTGGCCTGGGAAGGAAGGCAATGCCGCTATCCTTAACCCCTTCTGTACCGGCCACGTAAGTCTATGTAACGATGACGATGACAATATCGTGACAATATCGTACGATAACTTTCACTTTAAAGTTTACTAGTAACGAACCAAATAGTAGCATCGAAAAAGTCCCTAATTTCAAGAAAGCAAACTTCCATAAACTTAGAGCTATGTTTAAAGAAACTGACTGGAGCTTTTTAATTAACAATAACGACATAAATACATCTTGGAAGTTATTCGAAACCACTTACCTAAAAGCAGTGCAAGACTGCATACCATCGAAAATACGGCGTCCAGGCCATAATAATAAGCCCAAATGGTGGAATAAAGATATTTCAAACTGCCTGCTTGCTAAAAAATTTGCTAATGATAGATTAAAATCCTCACAAAATGACGAAGAACGGGTGAAATTTGTAGAGCTACGACGCAAAGCCAAAAAGTTAATTAAGCAAAGTAAAAAGACCTTAGAGTTACATATTGCGAATCAAAGTAAAACAAACCCGAAAGAATTCTATAGTTATATCAGAAAGAAAAAAGTAGTTACTTCAACTGTTGGACCGTTAGTCGATGAAAAGGAGAATACACCAAAGACGAAGTACAAATGAGTAATGCCCTCAATACCTTCTTTGCATCAGTTTTTACAACAGAAGACCTCAGTGATATCCCTACACCATCGCCGATTCAGATTGATAATTCAGATGTTCTAAGCAATATCACCGTTACAGAGAGAGAAGTATTGAACTGTTTAGATAAACTCAAGGTAAATAAAACGCCAGGACCTGATACAATCTCGCCTAGAGTTCTAAAGGAAGCTAAGAATGAGCTCTCCAAACCACTGACATTACTATTCAATAAATCCTTGCAGTCTGGAACTATGCCTGATCAGTGGAAGCTAGCCAACGTAACACCGATATTCAAAAAAGGCAGCAAATCCCTACCCAGTAACTATCGTCCAATTAGCTTAACCTCAGTTGTATGTAAAATGCTAGAAACGGTCATACGAGACAGACTCGTAAATCACTTAGAGGAAAATAACATACTTAAAGATACTCAACACGGCTTTCGTAAAAAACGTTCCTGTTTAACAAACCTCTTAGACTTCTTCCACGATATCCTCAACCTCTACGATGAGAGTAAAGCTGTAGATATTATATACCTTGATTTTCAAAAGGCCTTTGACAAAGTTCCCCACAAACGTTTACTGCTAAAACTAAAAGCGCATGGAATACAAGACGGTGTGTTGAAATGGATAGAAAATTGGCTCAGCAACAGAAAGCAAAGGGTAGTCATAAACGGTAAGGCATCTAAATGGACCAATGTAAGTAGCGGGGTACCCCAGGGATCGGTACTAGGACCAATTCTCTTTCTAATTTACATCAACGACATAGATGAGGGTCTCACCTGCACAATCTCAAAATTTGCTGACGATACAAAAATTGCAAATAGCGTACTCTCAAAAGAACAAGTTGACGATATGCAACACAATCTAGATAAATTGTCATGTTGGGCCCAAATTTGGCAAATGAGTTTCAATGCGGATAAATGTAAAGTACTACATGTCGGATACCTAAATGAGAAAGCAAACTATTCGATGAATGGCACTCAGCTTAAGAATGTAAACAGAGAAACTGATCTGGGAGTAACAATATCGAGTAACCTAAAACCGAGTCAACAATGTTCAGAAGTTGTTAAGAAGGCAAACAAAATAATTGGCTTTATAGGCAGGTCATTTGAGCATAAATCCAAAGAAGTTATCCTAACCCTTTACAATTCCTTAGTCCGCCCTCTTCTGGAATACTGCGTTCAATCCTGGTGCCCTTATTACCAAAAAGATATAAACAAGCTAGAACGAGTTCAACGTAGAGTTACCAAAATGATACCTAGCCTAAAGAACAAACCATACGAAGAGCGTCTTAGAGAATTAAATCTATTTCCTTTAACCCAGCGCAGATTAAGAGGCGACTTAATTCAAGTGTTCAAAATCATCAAAGGCATCGACAATATGAACTGTAGTAAGTACTTCACTATCGACCAATCTAATTACACGCGGGGAAACGGTTGCAAAATTATTGGTAAATCTTTTAACTCGCACGAATCTAAGAATTTCTTCTTCAATCGAGTTGTCAACTTGTGGAATGGGCTTCCCCGAGACGTTATAAACTGCAGCACCGTTGATTCATTTAAATTCCGCCTAGACAAATATCTCGCATCAAACCCGCGACTGACTGCGTTTGTAAATGAATAACTTTATCCTCCCCTCAGTTACTAACCCATATGTCCCCTACTAACTTCCTAGTCCTGCCACGTTAGTGGCAGGGCAGTAGTTCCCTTTCCAATGTTCCCTTACCCACTCTAAACCACTGTTTGGACACTTGATCCTCAGTGTTTTGGAGGACAAGCAACCTAGAAGGGTCACTAGACCTGTTGTTGCTTGATTTCCTTTGTACTCCTTTGTAACGCTTCGAAATCTTTACCTTTCTTATGTAATATTGTGAGGAAGCAAGAGGGGGTCTGGGAAACAAAGCATATGGAGGATAAAATGTAATTAGATGGTGAGCTTAAAACAACAAATATTAGAGAGAAGAAATAAATCAGTAAATGTAGTTATAAAGAAGTACAAAAGTCACAAAGGAATACAAGCATCAACAGATCTATTGACCCTTATCATGAGGCTGCTTCAAACTAAACTACAGATCCTTTGTGAAAACAGGAAAGGATAGCACAATATAAGGTGGTGCTATTCGTTTGTAAACGCAGTTAATCGGGGATTATGAGCGAGATATATATCTAAACGATTTTTGAAAGTTTGAACAGTACTACACTCAATGGTATTTCATTCCATAAGTTAACAACTCGATTACAAAAGAAATGCTTCGCCTTATGTGATTGAAAAGGCTCTCCAATTATCTTACACGAAGGCTGTGAATAAAGGGGGAGGTGGAAGAAGATGGCGATAAAAGACATGTATAGAGGGAGATACGTCAACAGTACCAGCAGTCAATACACATTCCAACATTCCAACCCGACCACCGTCCCAAATGCGAGGGTTTCAGTGCGTCTGTGAGGGTCAACACTGCATCCACCGAGCCAGGATGTTTGCTGGTACACATAGGGAAATATAACTATATAATAATATGCTGAATAACATAAAGTGTTTGTTTTCAGCTTTGGAAACACCACTCAAAAGGAAACCCTGGGAAAAATCAATAAATTATGTCGAACAACCTTTTTGTTATGTGTTAATGTGTATTTTATCGTGTTATTTATAAATGTTTGGGTTTTACTTTGTTATTTTTTTAAGAAGGAATCCAAATTTGGAGAATGTCTTCCATTTATTGTCGGAAGGTCAGTGAACCCATTTACTGTTATAGTAAATGCCTCCCATTTCATAAACTATAACAATCTAGATCACATCACTTAACCATAATAAACACACTGGTATTAATATGGCTATTTGTCGCGTCCACCCATCTCAACCTCAATTAACCTTTCCCACTAATGTTCCTATATTTGAGTGATTCTCTTACACTAGCCTGCCGCACCATTCTGTTACACTAGCCTGCCGCACCATTCTGTTACACTAGCCTGCCGCACCATTCTCTTACACTAGCCTGCCGCACCATTCTGTTACACTAGCCTGCCGCACCATTCTCTTACACTAGCCTGCCGCACCATTCTGTTACACTAGCCTGCCGCACCATTCTGTTACACTAGCCTGCCGCACCATTCTCTTACACTAGCCTGCCGCACCATTCTGTTACACTAGCCTGCCGCACCATTCTCTTACACTAGCCTGCCGCACCATTCTCTTACACTAGCCTGCCGCACCATTCTCACACAATTTTCACCATTATTTCTCACCATTGAACTCTGTGCCGGAACCTCTTTTATTTCCTCTCACGTCTCAACATATTTTAGAAAGTCAAGCAGCGGCCACTTATATATGGTGTTTCCGTGACCCGTTTATTAACAGCCTCACTCAGCATTGACCTCACTGGTTCTTAAGGGGAGAGGGGTTATTTGTTGGTCCTTTTTATTAATTTGATTTAATATTATATTCAGCTACTCCATAATTCTCCATCAAGCTTTAAAAAGACATGCCTAAGATTCCTTAAATGTGTACATTCTTCAATAGAAAAATGTCACGGCCAAAGGCCGACTTCTCCTAAATTACAGACTCGCTATCACTCGCCAGGAATAAATATGGAACTAAAGGTCTTTATATTGACAAGGAAATGGGGCAAAAAGTCTTAAAATCGCCAAACTAATGGACGAAATGTCTTCAAATCTGAAAACGAACGAGGCTTAACATAGGGAAGAGGAGGAGGGAGGGGGGATTAGGAAAATCAACCATTTCGCCTTTACGATATTAGGCCTAGAATATTTAATTCCGAGTTGAAGAACGTGACCGGCTTTCCTTGGCTCTCCAGAATACATTTACGAAAAGAGAGGTGTAATTAATATTATCGGATGTAAAAGTGGTCGCGTTGAATATTTGTATAGTCATGAATTCTTGTAGCCCTATTGCTTAAACTCCTTCTGTACCGGTGACGTCTTTTAAAGTTTGTTTTGGCTATATTTAGACGATTTTGTGCAGCTTATGAAGAATCTGTGGTAGTAAAATGGTATAAGCGAGAGTCTGTTAATTGATGGAGGTCCTTTTTATACTGAATACAATCGTCTAATAGTAGCCGGAATAAAGGTAAGAGGACGGTGTCGGTACGGAAGCGGTTAACTTCCTGTTCCATGTTTTGTTATGTGCCTTTATATTGATCGATTGATTTTATTTCAACCCTGTACACGATAGCTCTCACTAGTTTGTATATTATAAACGTATCGGACAACGAACATTACTGTAAGAGTTAACCGACTATAAAATTATGTAATAATTATCGATGGCTGGGACTTCCTCAATCACTGCCTGGCTGTCTCCTTATTAGTTCACAGTATCAATGCACGCTATAGTCGATTTTATTTCAGCTGATGGTAAACTGAATCCCTGAGCAGCATATTTCTCGATATTGGATACAAAAATGTGAAACTGTTATGTCTTTGTGTCTTATTAACGCAAATTTTTAATAATTAACACCATATTTCAGTACAAAATCTTCAAAATAATCGATAAATGTTGATGGGAACTTTGGAATCTACCATCAGCTGGCTGGGACAAAATAGACTATATTACTGTAGTGATGCCGATTGTATGCATTGAACTTTGTGGATGCTGATACATTTAGGGGGAAATTATTGGTTTTCCTGGACATCCTTCTCCCACATCTTTATCCCCATTAGTTTTGAGAGTTGAAGATATTCGCCCCATTAGTTTGTCGATTATAACACCGTTCGTCCCATTTCTTTGCAATATTAAGACCATTCGTGCCAGTTGGGTGTCGACCAGGAAAGAACATTTGTCTACCGAAAAATTTACACATTTATCTTGAAGGCGGGTCTAGAGGGCGTTTGATTAAGCTTGGTGGTCTAGGGAGGAAACTGTAAAACAAATTTTGAATTAATAAATATATGGACCCAAAAAATAACCACTACCCCCATAAACCAATCATAAATCATCACTTTTTACCTCTCGCTTCTGTGAACCAACAAGGGCCCCTGTAACACTCCATAAATCATAATATCTTGGACACTTTTATAACATGATTTCCAGTTCATTGTGTGAGTTATATAATATGAACATAATTCACGTTGTTATCGGAAGTAATATTCATATGATATACAGTATATATATATATATATATATATATATATATATATATATATATATATATATATATATATACATGCTCCGTGTTCCTATTGCACTAGTATGAACTCGATTGTATGTTCTGAATATATCAATCAATATACACAAACTGCCATTTAACATCCTCAGTTACAAAATTTAGCCCCTCCTTCTGTACCGATGACTTTTTTTTTCTAGCTATATCTATACGATGTTATGCAGTTTAAGAAGGATCTGTGGTAGTAAAAAGGGTTAAGTGAGATAGTTCGAAGCTTGTTAATAGCTGGGGGTCCATTATAAACTTAATACAATCGTCTTTATTGCTTAAGTATAGTAATATAGACACCACTGGTTAACGTTTACCACTGTGTCCTCGGGCCCAGCGAGGGGCTCAATTAACCCAGTACGTCCTTTATGGGTAGTATTTGTCTGCACCCCCCCCCCCTTCTCCCTCATGTTTAGCTTCATTAGTTTTCAGATCTTAAGACGTTCGGCCCATTAGTTTGGCGACTTTAAAACTGTTCGTCCCATATATTTGTCAATATTTAGACCTTTCGTGCCATCTACAGTAGGTATGGATTTTATCCGGGCGAGAGATTGCCAGCCTGAAATTGAAGAGGAAATATCTAGAAATAATTGAAGGGGGATCTTTGGGATCTTGATAGGTGACAAAATACACTGACGAAGTGAATGAAGGAGAGAGGTGTTCGAGGTGTGAGAAAAAAAAAAAAAAAATCCTATGCATGGACAATTCAAACCTCAATGGGAGTCCATAAAGGAGTACAAAGGAGTACAAAGGAAATCAAGCAACAACATATATAGTGACCCTTCTAGGTTGCTTGTCCTCCAAAACACTGAGGATCAAGTGTCCAAACAGTAGTTTAGAGTGGGTAAGGGAACATTGGAAAGGGAATTACTGCCCTGGAACTAATGTCCGTGGCAGGATTAGGAAGTTAGTAGAGGACAGATGGGTTAGTAACTGAGGGGGGGATAAAATAAAGTTATTCATTTACAAACGCAGTCAGTCGCGGGTTGGATGCGAGATATTTGTCTAAGTGGAGTTTAAATGAATCAACGGTGATGCAGTCTATAACGTTTCGGGGAAGCCCATTCCACAAGTTGACAACTCGATTGAAGAAGAAATTCTTAGATTCGTGTGAGTTAAAAGATTTACCAATAATTTTGCAACCGTTTCCCCGCGTGTAATTAGATTGGTCGATAGTGAAGTACTTACTACAGTTCATATTGTCGATGCCTTTGATGATTTTGAACACTTGAATTAAGTCACCTCTTAATCTGCACGGGGTTAAAGGAAATAGATTTAATTATCTAAGACGCTCTTCGTATGGTTTGTTCTTTAGGCTAGGTATCATTTTGGTAACTACGTTGAACTCGTTCTAGCTTGTTTATATCTTTTTGGTAATAAGGGCACCAGGATTGAACGCAGTATTCCAGAAGAGGGCGGACTAAGGAATTGTAAAGGGTTAGGATAACTTCTTTGGATTTATGCTCAAATGACCTGCCTATAAAGCCAATTATTTTGTTTGCCTTCTTAACAACTTCTGAACATTGTTGACTCGGTTTTAGGTTACTCGATATTGTTACTCCCAGATCGGTTTCTCTGTTTACATTCTTAAGCTGAGTGCCATTCATCGAATAGTTTGCTTTCTCATTTAGGTATCCGATATGTAGTACTTTACATTTATCCGCATTGAAACTCATTTGCCAAATTTGGGCCCAACATGACAATTTATCTAGATTGTGTTGCATATCGTCAACTTGTTCTTTTGAGAGTATGCTATTTGCAATTTTTGTATCGTCAGCAAATTTTTAGATTGTACAGGTGAGACCCTCATCTATGTCGTTGATGTAAATTAGAAAGATAATTGGTCCTAGTACCGATCCCTGGGGTACCCCGCTACTTACATTGGTCCATTTAGATGCCTTACCGTTTATGACTACTCTTTGCTTTCTGTTTGCTGAGCCAATTTTCTATCCATTTCAACACACCGTCCTGTATTCCATGCGCTTTTAGTTTTAGCAGTAAACGTTTGTGGGGAACTTTGTCAAAGGCCTTTTGAAAATCAAGGTATATAATATCTACAGCTTTACTCTCATCGTAGAGGTTGAGGATATCGTGGAAGAAGTCTAAGAGGTTTGTTAAACAGGAACGTTTTTTACGAAAGCCGTGTTGAGTATCTTTAAGTATATTATTTTCCTCTAAGTGATTTACGAGTCTGTCTCTTATGACCGTTTCTAGCATTTTACATACAATTGAGGTTAAGCTAATTGGACGATAGTTACTGGGTAGGGATTTGCTGCCTTTTTTTAATATCGGTGTTACGTTGGCTAGCTTCCACTGATCAGGCATAGTTCCAGATTGCAAGGATTTATTGAATAGTAATGTCAGTGGTTTGGAGAGCTCATCCTTAGCTTCCTTTAGAACTCTAGGCGAGATTGTATCAGGTCCAGGCGTTTTATTTACCTTGAGTTTATCTAAACAATTCAATACTGTAACGGTGATATTGCTTAGAACATCTGAATTATCAATCTGAATCGGCGATGGTTTAGGGATATCACTGAGGTCTTCCGTTGTAAAAACTGATGCAAAGAAGGTATTGAGGGCATTACTCATTTGTACTTCGTCTTTGGTGTATTCTCCATTTTCATCGACTAACGGTCCAACAGTTGAAGTAACTACTTTTTTCTTTCTGATATAACTATAGAATTCTTCCGAGTTTGTTTTACTTTGATTTGCAATATGTAACTCTAAGGTCATTTTACTTTGCTTAATTAACTTTTTGGCTTTGCGTCGTAGCTCTACAAATTTCACCCGTTCTTCGTCATTTTGTGAGGATTTTAATCTATCATTAGCAAATTTTTTAGCAAGCAGGCAGTTTGAAATATCTTTATTCCACCATTTGGGCTTATTATGGCCTGGACGCCGTATTTTCGATGGTATGCAGTCTTGCACTGCTTTTAGGTAAGTGGTTTCTAATAACTTCCAAGATGTATTTATGTCGTTATTGTTAATTAAAAAGCTCCAGTCAGTTTCTTTAAACATAGCTCTAAGTTTATGGAAGTTTGCTTTCTTGAAATTAGGGACTTTTTCGATGCTACTATTTGGTTCGTTACTAGTAAACTTTAAAGTGAAAGTTATCGGACGATGGTCGCTGTTACTGAATTCATCACTAACATTCAAATTCTCTATCAATTCTTCTTTTGTTGCAAGTACAATGTTAAGAACGTTATTACCACGGGTCGGCGTTCGAACAAATTGATAAAGCGAACTCTCTTGCAAGTTCGTATACAAGTCATGTCCGGAGTGTGAAGTAAGAGTATCGCCCCACTTGGTCACAGGTAAATTAAAGTCGCCAAAAATTACGGTATCTTGTGAGTTACTTACATCTGCAATTTGTTCGTAAATTTCTCGGTCAGTTTGCACTGATTGAGCTAGAGGTCTGTATATTAACGCAAGTATTATTTTTGTACCTTTATTATTCTTTATTAGCACAAAAGATGTGTCGACGTTCACAATTTGAGGTTTTGACAAGAGGGTAGGGTTAAGACTTTCTTTGATATAAAGTAAAACGCCACCTCAATTTAGATTTATTCGGCTTTTCTCAAACATTACATAACCGGGAAGTGAATACTCTGCGAAAAAGTCTCTATCTTCTGTATTGAGCCAAGATTCTGTTATGCCAATCACATCATAATTTTCTGTAAACACTAGCGCCTCTAAATCTGAAAATTTATTGCGTATGCTACGAGCGTTTGCATGGAAAACCTTTATATTTGTTATTTTAGAACTCACGGAACGCTCTTTAATAATATTTTTGGTTCTTGTCGGATCTACATTTATGTTCATGGCTGTCCTCGGTCCTCGCTGTCTTCGGTCCTTATCGCTGGTGGTCCTCGGTTGCCTCTGTTTTTTGCTTGGCGTTGGATGATTTATGTCACTGCTGCTTCTTCTCGGATGGCGTTTTTTGATCCATGGCTGCGGACTGCTTCGTGTAGGAGACAGATGACCCATGCATGCAGAACCCACAGGGTTTAGATGAGTGCCATCCTTGCGGAACAGAGTAGGCTGGTTGTAGAAGTTGTCCCAGAGGTTGATGAATTCAACTTCTTCCCTCAGACATAAATATTTTAGTCGGCTATTTGTGCTGAAGGCCTTGTCGTAGAATTTGTCAGGTGCGTCGATCTTTGGGAGAATGCCTAAGATGATGATATTCCTTGACTTGTTTTTGTAGTGCTGGATCATCTTGCGATATTTCTCCATCAACTCTTCGGATCTGGTGCGCATGATGTCATTTGAACCAGCATGGATGACAAAAAGGGTATTTTCATTTGCATCCTTTGTGGTATCTTCGAAGGCTTCTACAATGTCGTCCAGTCCAGCTCCTGGGATGCAAAATCTTTTTCGTCGATTTGGGACTCTGTCGCAGAACTCTTCGACCTGTCCTCGTAGGATGGAATCCCCAACGAGCCTGGTCTCTTCTGGTTCGTCTTCCATGCCTACCAATATCTCAAATCTGTTTGACATTGTGACTGGTAGATGAGACCTTTTCTGTGTTGGGCGTGCACCGTTCCTCACTGGTGTAAATCCAGAAACCTGTGGTGGCGGGACTCTGCATACAGGTCGGGGAGAGGAGTGGTTAGAACGGGGGCGAGGGGTTGGTACTGTTCGTGCTAGCAGGCTTCTTGCACGAGGAGTGGGGGAGAGACTAAGGTGAACAGGGCGGCTGTCCTGGTTTGATGTTGGCTCAGGTTCATCAGAAGATGCTGCAGTGGCTACTGCAGGTGTTGGATTGTTGGCAGATGACGTTGGGGCGGTGGTGGATGTTGGAGTTGAAACAATTGGAGTTAGTGATACTCCAACGTTGAGTGTTACAAACTCTTGGAGTGATTCCAGCTTCCTAGTGAGGGCGTTGATCTTGTTGTGGGCTTCATCCAATTTTGCTGTCAAATCCTCTCGTTGCTGGCAGAGTCGGCAGACTTGTGGATTGGCAGGAGCAAACATGGAAGCACCAAACCTACCGGCGCAGTTCGTACAGGCACGAGGCATGGTGACGATCACTTTCTTCAGATCACTTCACTCACTTAAAAACACTTAACTCACTTTAAAAACACTAAACTCACTTTAAAAACACTTATCTCACTTTAAAAACACTTATCTCACTTTAAAAACACTTCACTTCCTTCAGGTCGCTTCACTTACTTAAATAGGCCTAACCGAAAACAAAAATGTTGAAATACGCACAAATAGGTTATCAGCGGTGATAGCCTAACCGAAAATTAAAACAAAACAAAATTAAATTTGAATACGCAGTGATAGCCGAACCGAAAACAATTTTATTTGTATTTAAACAGAAATAGGCCACTAGGGGTGATAGCCTATCCATCAAGCCAACAGCTGGCAATAACCCCTACATACAATACTACAAATGCCTCCAACTCTTTATGGAATGAGTAATCATGTCCATTTTATATATATATATATATATATATATATATATATATATATATATATATATATATGTATATATAATCTTAGAAAATAGATATTACATAGTCTTGGTGGGTATGGTAATGGACTTGCAAATGTAATTACAATAACATTTCATGGATATTTTGAGATATTATCACGAGATCATTTAATAGTCCACTACCATAAACACTCCGAATTCACTGTACGTATATGTTACTTGTTTACTTCATCTATTAATTCGATCCCCCTAATCTGTTCCCCATTTCCATTAATGTTGTGTGGTTTACTTTCGTATTCTTCCAAGTAAGTCTCATTCACTTTCATCACCTCTTAACATAATAACCTACTCAAGATGCTGTAATTATCATTATGTGCCTGCCAAGAATTCTTTTTGTTAACGATCACAGAGAGAGAGAGAGAGAGAGAGAGAGAGAGAGAGAGAGAGAGAGAGAGAGAGTAAACGTGAGAGTGGGGCAGCTATTTTACTACCTTTCAGCATAAAGCATAGTTTGCAATTATGCTAAGGATATATAGCTGGCTGCTATGAAAATGTTTGTACATGTTATCAGTCCAGAGAGAGAAAGAGCCCAATACAAATTAACAATGCCAAATAATTTACATCAACTCTTCCCCAACTTTACTGCTGCCACGATCAATACAATGTAATTAAACCTTACTTCCATATTATTTTAACATCCCCATGTAATTACTTCATGTGTTGATTCATCATCATTGTTGTTGACACCTGTGTGGCTGGTGTAATGCGGGTACGTACTGCAACATGACTTTACTTTGTTACGACCGGCACTACGAAATAAACAATGGCACTTAATAATGGACTAGATGATAGGCTATATCTGCAACAACGGTATGCTAATTCCAAACCCTCGAACTATTACGCCGGTGAACAAAACACTTACACCCTTCAGAGTTAATCTACAGGATAACGGGGTTAACAAAGGGTAAGTGCACTTCTACAAAGGCTTTCCAGTGACGGCAAAGCCTACTCTCAAAAAGGAGTACTTACGTTAATAAAATGCTCTCAAGTAATAACAATGCTTAAATAAACGATTACAAGAATTAATAAAAGGTTAAATGCTTACGTAAACTTTAGTGTGAGTCTGAACTCCACACTAAACTCTTCAATGCTCTATGAAAGCAGTTGAAGGCTAGTCCTACAGCAAACAGATAAGGAATCTTCTGAAACGTCTGATGCTCTAATATGCTCGTCGACTATAGAACAAAAATAATGCAGGGGCAGGACACCAAAGCGTGTATCTCAAATACACCAACAAGTAGGATACATATATATATATATATAGAACAAGGGAGTGCAACAACTCTGTGACAGCACTAATAACAGCAACTCAAAAACAGTGCTTCCTTAGCCAAAGCAACAGCCGTACTGGGTTGTGCACTGTGCAACAACCTAGGCTAAAACAATACGTGAATAATTACTAAAGCATATGCAATCCAAGTTAATAAACACAATGCCGTCTTTCTTACTAATAAAGTCTAGCAGCGGTATAAAAGGTATCAGGAGCCTAGGTAGAGCGCAAGCATGCTCGTAGCCTACTGTCTCCCTTGAACAGATTTCCCTTGTTACGTTAAGTGACTAGGAGGCTCTCTTGGTAAGTCCAGATCTCAAGTATCTGGTCTTACCCTGGCACTCCACCAAAGGTCAACAAAATGAGGCAGAAAGTACTGTATATAAGTAAGAGTAAGCAAAAAGCCCTCATTCGTGCATGCTCTACTCTCAATGGCACACAGACTAGAATTTACTCAATCAACTCCAGTTCTCAGGTATGTCGTGCAGCTTTTAACTAAAGCCAGCACTCATCGGAAACAATACCTTATAATATCAGACCCCTAGTCTAGCATTATCTAATCCAGCAGAACACTAATAATTATAGGACGCGGTACTTAAACAATATAAATGCCAACCAATGCTTCGTGATCCACTTATCTTAACAACTAACATACATGGGTTATATCAGACCTTAACGCACAATACAACTGGCCAGCATGAAGCTGATTTTGCAGAGTTAACCAGAGGGGGTATAATATTAATAAAAGGTGGTGAAAGATATGAAAAAAGAGAGAGGTAGGCAGAGGAAAAGATTCTCAGGTGCGGAGCGGAGGACAGGTAGCAAGGGATAAAGATGGATGCGTTCTAGAAACCAGATCTGAGGGAGAGAGTGGCGAGGAACTGTATATATACTTGCACTAGCTCGAGCCGCGTGGGAAAAAAGCGGTTACAAGTCCTCTAGCCACTAGCAAGGGAGCTAGCAGCATGGTAAGGACCTCTCTCAACCAACCCCCACGAGGCAGCCAGCCGTGACGTCATCGAGCGGGGCAAAAACACTGCGCGCCCCCCTCTCACTCTGTTCTACTCTCTCTCTCTCTCCCAGATCCCATCATTACTAGTTAATGATAAAACATATACTTTACAATTAAATATATAAAGCCTTGACATGGGTGAAAACAAAGAGCCTTTCTGGACTGCCCATGACACGAGCTTTCATATGAAATAAAGCACACTCTAATACATAAACTGTAGCCCCATCCACTGCCCTGGCGATCCTAGCGAGTCACTGTAGGACAAGCCATGCGGTTCTAACGGAGTGGTTAACGTCACACCCCCCCAAGATTTTTCTCAGAGGCCCCAAGGCTCACAAAAATCTGATGGTTAGAACCCATGCTATATCTCTACTGCCCATCACCCAGCGGCAGTAAAATATCTGGCACAGTTCCTCAACAAATCATTTTACAAAATTATAACCCTCCCCAACACAATAGGTTAAATTATATGTAGTTATGCTCCTCAAGAGCGAGCTTCTCTAGCCCAGCATTCTGAGAGGAGTGCAACTCAGAATTACTGCTATAACATACTGAGAAAATTCAACTATCAAAGAAAGAATTTTTATTTGATTTTCATGTTTTTAATTTGTTTATTTCGGCTGCACTATAGGGGCAAGCCTAGTTTTTTCTTCTATACCAAACGCTCAACTCCTGCTTTACGACCCAATACGCTGGGCTACAACCGCGAGCAAACAAGCACCAAGCGCAAAATACTATTCAAATTAAAGCAGGAGGCTACCTGTGTGTCAATCTACCCAGGATCATATACCCTTGAAAGACAATCTGCAACCACGTTGTCACAACCGGCAATATGGTGTATGTCCAGGTTATATACCAATAACCTTAGTGACCACCTGGTCAGCCTCATATTCCGATTGTGAAACTGGTCCAAGAACTTGAGAGGGTGATGATCTGGGTAAACTACAACGACCGGACCATAGACCTCGAAATGCCCCAGCGCAAGCACAACCGCTAGCAGCTCCTCCTCGACAACAGAGCAGCTCCCCTGGGCCGAATTGTACTTCTCCGAGCAGAAACTAACAGGATGCTCCAGCCCATCATCGTCCTTTTCCACAAGGACGGCACCAGCCCCCACACCACTAGCCTCCGTTGCTAGTTGGAAAGGTAGGCCAAAGTCAGGGGCCCTGAGGATCGGGTGAGTGCACAACAGGTGTTTTACTTCTCTAAACACCTTCTCACACTCAGGCGCCCATTTGAACTTCTTATCCTTCCAGTTATCCTCCACCTGAGCTTGACTGTCCCGTTCTCCTTCTCCACCTTGACTGCTAAACGTCATCACAGGCACAGTGAGAGGCTCAGGGGGGTGCCTCCCATACTCCTTCATGGGATTAACATGACATAACTGATTGCGCTTCCGTCAGTCTGGAGTGGCTACCAAGTAATCCAGGTCTGATAGCTCCTCCACCACCCTATAAGGACCAGCGTACTTCGCGGAGCGGATAAGGTGTGACCTACAAGGGGCAGTAGAAACAACACCACCTGACCCACGTGAAACTCCCTGAGTTCAACCTTGAGGTCGTACCTGTCCATCCTGAGGGCCTGAGAGCTAGTCAAATTACGGCCAGCCAACTCCAGACTGCGCAACATCCGGTCTCGACTGTCGAGGACACACTTGAGCATAGAACAAGGTTTTTCTGCGCCCTCCCATACTTCTTCAACCATATGGAGAGGCCCTCTGACACGGTGTCCAAAGACGAGCTCATTAGGGCTGAATCCCAAACTCTCCCCAGGTACCTCCCGCACAGCAAACAAAACACATGGCAGGCCAAGATCCCAATCCTTCCCACTCTCAAAGCAACAACAACGAAGCACAGATTTCAAGGCTGAGTGCCATCGCTCTAACACACCCTGGCTCTCCGGATGATACGCAGATGACACAACCCCAACAATCTTATGCTGCGACATTGCTTGAACAAAGAGGCTAGAAGTGAAGTTGGGTCCCTGGACTGACTGAATCCCCTGCGGGTAACCATACCGGGAAAAAT
Organism: Paralithodes platypus; assembly: GCA_032716605.1. NCBI lineage: Eukaryota > Metazoa > Arthropoda > Malacostraca > Decapoda > Lithodidae > Paralithodes > Paralithodes platypus. Next base: position 48,347,944 of record CM064533.1, on the reverse strand, counting down.
ACACTAGCAAGCTTCGGACCACTGTCTTCGCCGACCCATTTCTCACAGGGTACGCGTCAGGGTACTGACAGGATATATAAATATATATAGATGTTGCTACATCTCCCGACTGTGCATCACTGTCCTCCTTCAACTCTTTCGTCTTTTTAAGCCCATCCTCTGCCCCTTCAGGAATAGTTACTGGGTCTTCTCCAGACTCGAAATGTGGTCTTAATAATGAGTCCCCGAGAAGGTCCGTTGATACTAAACTCTCAACCGCATCAACTTTCAACCCCTTCTCGGTACCCTTCCTCCGCTGATCTAAAGATTGCTGACCAGAATGTGACTCCCTGGATGCAGGATCTCTGGTGACAACACACGCCATAGGCTGCACCGGACACTTCTCAACCCACTCCTGCTCCTCCCTACTCACGTCGGTCGGCTTCTCGGCAACGACCAAGGGTGGAGCCTCAGAAGTAGGTCCCGCAAAGTCGTTGCCGAGAAGGAGGTCGACGCCCCCAACAGGTAACTTCTCCACAATTCCTACATCCAGGTCCCGAGTCACACCATCAACTTCCACCTTCATTCTTACAAGCGGATATGACCTTGTCGCATTAACTCCCTGAACCACAACCACCCACGCCGTATTGACAGGTTTACCAGTGAAATATCTCAACAGTGTTTGCGATGCCCCAGTGTCACGCAAAATTCTCGCCTCATGTCTTCTACCCCCCCACTCCACACAACCGAGTCCCCTGTGGTCACTAAAGGCATCACGGACAGGGAATAAGCCTTCCGGATCCTTCTGCACTGGCAGTGTATTTACCTCGGAAGAAATGCCTCTAACAAACTCCGATGTCCTCTTGAACACTCCAATGCCGTGAGCAAAAGACACGGCTGCCGGAGGAGGTCGACTAGGGCACTCATTTGCCTTATGACCCTCCTGGGGGCAACTAAAACACATAAATTTCGGTTTCGGCTTATACTGTGATGTAAAAGGCCCCTGACTTTTCACATACGGTGTGGTGTAAGGTTTGGATTCAGTTTTAGTTTCATGGCTCTTCTGTTTAAATGTGTCATTGTTACGGGGAGGGGGAGGATAACGGTCCTTAGCACTTACATCGTACTTCTGTGAGGACCCGCAACCCCGAATCAACGACAGCCGTCGATCAGCCATTTCTGCTGCTTCGACTAGAGTTCTTGGGTTTTTCTCCTTTAAGTTCAAAGTTAGATCACCGCCCGTGCTCTTAAAGAACTGCTCCAACATCATCAACTGCTTAACTCCATCAAACGTTGTTACCTTCTCAGATCGGAGCCAGTTCCCCATAGCATCGGACAAGTCCCGGGCGTGTTCCAAAAAGGTGCTATCTCTTCCCTTAGTTACACCCCGGAACTTCAAACGGTACGTTTCTGGTTGCAGTTCGTAAGCCCTCAGGACAGCCTCCTTGAGATCCTCATACACAATACATGACTCCAAAGGTAACGCATCGTAGGCTTTAAGACCCTTGCCTCTTAATCTAGAGGATACAAGTGCTGCCCATTTATTCTCTGGCCACTGGTGTTCCTGGCACTTCTTCTCAAAGCGTGCGAAAAATTCTGTTACCCCACTCTCATCAAACACCGGAACCAGTTTCCATAAGTGCGAGACAGACTGATCAGGAGCACAGTTACGGTTTAAAATTACCGGTGGTCCCCCCAGGGGCAACCCACCCTGATTAACCATTTCACCTTACTGCTGTTCCTCAGTCTCGACATTACGTACTGTGTCTCCATTCTCCTCTGATCCGGTATAAGACATGATGCTCACAAAAATTTCTCACCACAATATTCAGAAAAGATGCACCCCAAACTCTTATACCTCGATATACACACAAAAATTCTCGGAAATACTCAAGGGCTATACTATGTTGCAAAAAAAAATTATTCTTGCTGATCCCCACAAAATATTTCCCAAAACAACAAATGTTCCCTGCTTAATAAATGTAGGTTCACCAAATCCTAGGTAAGGTCGCCATTTGTTACGACTGGGGTTTAAATATATCAGGGCTCTTATTCATTGGACTAGTAATGGCATAAATGTTACAACGGAAAGCGCTAGCTCCAACCTCTGATGTATATTCCCAGTGAACAAAGAACACAAATACTCTACAGAGTTCTATATGCAATAATAGGCTATCAAACTCTCAATAAATGTGCGTCTACTCTAGGCTTAATGTTATGTGAAAACAGCCTATTACTACCTATAACCGAAGGTGCTTGGTTATGGTATGCAAAGTAAGGTGGTAAGAGAAGTTACAGCTTACGTTACTTTAATCAATAAATGTCAGGCAATCCTGCATGAAAGAAAGTGCACTAAAGTCCTTCAACACTAACAAGGAATCTTCTTTAAATGTCAGATGCTATAAAGATGCTCGTATCGGAAATGGAACCCAAAAAGGCAGGCGGCGGAACAATGCTCGTGCAGGCTATGCACACAAAAAGGCAGAATATATAATGCCGTCGGAGCCAAGAATATCCTAAACACTACAACAATAATAATCGCCACGACAATGCAGTATTCCTATCAACAAAAAGAGCCTAAGTCGTTTGTGTCTCCATACATCAAACTAGGCTGCGAAATGCTTGTGTAATCATAAATGGGTATGCATAAAAAGAGTAATTAGGTTAATATACTTAATGTCTACGGTGACCAATAAAGTCTAGCTAGAGTCAATGATACGAGATACTGGTGCGCATGGCATGCCGCATAGCCTAGTGCAAATCTCAAGTCTGTGCGTCAAATATTACGTTATAGGGAAGGATAGCTCTCTTGAGAAACCTTAATACCGAAGTATTAAGCGTTCTCCTGGCGTACCTCAAAGACAAACAACGAGCTTAGAACAGTGCAGAATGGTATAGGCAAAAAGCCCTCATTCGTGCATGCTCTACTCTCAATGGCACACAGACTAGAATTTACTTAATCAACTCCAGTTCTCAGGTATGTCGTGCAGCTTTTAACTAAAGCCAGCACTCATCGGAAACAATACCTTATAATATCAGACCCCTAGTCTAGCATTATCTAATCCAGCAGAGCACTAATAATTATAGGACGCGGTACTTAAACAATATAAATGCCAACCAATGCTTCGTGATCCACTTATCTTAACAACTAACATACATGGGTTATATCAGACCTTAACGCACAATACAACTGGCCAGCATGAAGCTGATTTTGCAGAGTTAACCAGAGGGGGTATAATATTAATAAAAGGTGGTGAAAGATATGAAAAAGAGAGAGGTAGGCAGAGGAAAAGATTCTCAGGTGCGGAGCGGGGGACAGGTAGCAAGGGATAAAGATGGATGCGTTCTAGAAACCAGATCTGAGGGAGAGAGTGGCGAGGAACTGTATATATACTCGCACTAGCTCGAGCCGCGTGGGAAAAAAGCGGTTACAAGTCCTCTAGCCACTAGCAAGGGAGCTAGCAGCATGGTAAGGACCTCTCTCAACCAACCCCCATGAGGCAGCCAGCCGTGACGTCATCGAGCGGGGCAAAAACACTGCGCGCCCCCCTCTCATTCTGTTCTACTCTCTCTCTCTCTCCCAGATCCCATCATTACTAGTTAATGATAAAACATATACTTTACAAATTAAATATATAAAGCCTTGACATGGGTGAAAACAAAGAGCCTTTCTGGACTGCCCATGACACGAGCTTTCATATGAAATAAAGCACACTCTAATACATAAACTGTAGCCCCATCCACTGCCCTGGCGATCCTAGCGAGTCACTGTAGGACAAGCACCATTCACTTGTATACTGCTGCACTGGCAAAGGAAAAATATGCACAAGGGTTACAGGCTAAAATCTAGCTCCGTCGAAGTCGTACAGGCTCTGACTTGCCATGTACTTAACTCAGACAATGACCAAAGATACCCTCCACTGTCTAGCATTAAATAATAAGAAAGAACAACCAATTAATTAAAAGCACCCAATAATATGAATCCCTGTGATTATGACTAATAATGCCTAAAACTATTGCAAAACATATATGCGAGAACTGGCGTTGGTAATACGACTGGCCGACTATGGAAGTCGTATGCTAGAACCAGAAGGGGGATAATTGAATAAAGATCGGAAGTATTGGAAAGAAGTTCAGAGAAAGGAACAGCAGTAAAGAGGGTTAGATTGGTGACAGAATGCAAGGGACGTCTAGGACCAAACGCACCATACCGAGCTCTGAGGAGACACGAGGGCAGGAGCCCCCCAGCACCTGCACCAGGACAGCGGCCGCCAATCACAGACAGCTACGTCACGAAGAGCAGGCGTCATATGACGCGCCAGGCCCGCCATCCAATCATGAGCGTGGGAACCAACGCCCAAGCGAAGGGACACACATACATACACACGCACACACTACCACTCCGCACTCCCCGCTCTCTCTCCTTAGTAACTTCACACTACATATCTTATACTCTATCAATGATATAAAATACTTCCACGTGTCACATACAAGAATAAAGGCAAACACTGATCTGTCTGTGACAACATGAACACTAGGAAAGAAAGAACATCGTTCTACGATTATTATAGCCCATTTCACTGGCCTGGCGAGCTCTAGCGAGTACGAGTACATTCTGGCAAGCTGGCGAGCGTAACACCCCGCCCAAGATGTGGAACGTTTTAACCTCAGGCCACATCTGACCAGACAGAATGCTCACCAACCCCGCATTATTAACAAGCTACTCCCACAAGTTGTGAAAACAAGGCACAATCACAAACATAAAACACTTCATCATAAAACAAAATCTACACAACACTTCCCAAAAATAATAGTATCACTTAACCTGTGGAGCCCCGGCTAGTTTTGTAATGTTTGTTCACCAGAACCCGGCCGGTTTTCAAAAAATGGTTTTATTCCAGAAACAATAGCGAAGGGGTTAGGAATGAAGGAAAAACCACGAAAAAACGCTCAAAAAGCTTAAAGAATGGTCCTACAGAGCCCCCGAAAACGTATTTTACAAGAGTAAAAAATTGAAGGCAATTATCCCCAAAAAACAGGTTATTGCGCGCTCACGCGCACGCACGTAGACTTTGAGAGTTTTCAACCATCGGCACGGTTGCGTGGGATACGTACACAGTTCCCATACAAATCTGAGCCCTCTCGAGTGGCTACACCTGAGGTTACGGTCGGAGCAATTAGGGTGACTCTTCAGACGCGTCGCTGGGGCTGTGCGTTACATACATCGCCGACGCGTCATACGCGTCGCTGGGGCTGTACGGGTTAACAATGTTACGCTCAACGAGCAAGCTTCAACAAGCCTAGCCTACTAAGACAAAAACTCAGAATGTCCTAGATTCTTGGTGTAACATACTGCACTTATATACTATCAAAAGAAAGAGTTTTTATGTGAGGTTTTTGTATTATTTTAATAGTGTTTTTGGCGGCTTTGCTCTACAGGGGCAAGCCTAATTTTTCTCCACTCTCAAACAGACACTGACTGAACGGCGAGGGTGCTCCTTGAAGCGTACCCTCCCGTGACAAACAATCAGCCAGAACATTATCAGTGCCCTTAACATGCCACACATCCAACTTGTGTTCCGGCAGCAAAACAACACCTGGCACTGATAAATTGCCCAGTCCATCACAAGAGTGGCACTTCTCTTCGCTCTCTCCGGCAACGGGACCTGCCAATAACCTTTCACTATTTCCACCTTAGTGATAAACGAGGCAGCCCCGATGCGGTCTATGGGGTCTTCAACTCTGGATAAGGTATAGGCGTCTGTCAGGGATAATGCACCAACACTCTTGCAATCAACACACACACGGATCTTGCCACTTAACTCAGGTTGCAAAGTTACTGGCAACGACCACTCACGATATCCCTTATCCCTCAGACCCTTCTTCAACATGTAGTCCAGCTCTGCTTTCACAACAGGCTGTCGAGCAGGATTTATAAGGTAGGGAGCCAACTTAAGCCTTACACTGTCTACAGCCTCCATGTCGGGTGCCACCCCGTACCTCAGGCCTGTAGAACCAACAACCATGCGGACGTACTGCCACAGCCTAGTGAGCAACTTCTCTTGGCGCTTAGGAACAAGAGGTTGCAACTTATCTCGAAAAACAACATGCTCATTGCCCTCCCACAACCCAGCCGAGACCACAGTTACTACACTATAGCCTCCCTCCTTCTCCACCTCTGTCCCTAAAACAGTCAGGTCATGAGAGGGACAATCTGTACCACCTGTGCAGTCACTCCCACAGTTCATAAGTGCTAATGCTTCCCCGCCGATACCGTACATGGAAAATTGGAGGAAGGAGTTAGGGGCTAAAGTAGAAGTTTTGTCCGATATGTGTGGCGTTACTAGCGGGGTGGATAGGCCTAGGCCAGTAAGTGACAGCCTAGAGGCAGTGATGGCCAGAGTAGACGAGTTAGCGGCGGAAAATGTGGCACTCAAGGCTCAGCTTAAGGAATGTGAGGGCCACCTGAGTGAGGAAGTAAAAGGAATTAGTGAGGTAAAAAATTAGTGGACAAGGGTAGAGAGTGCCACGATGGTAGCCCTTGAAGAAATTGTGAAGGAGCAGAAGGAAGAGAGAGAAAAGGAAAAGAAAGAGTTTGAAAAAAATTTAGTGCAAGTTTTAAAGAAGAAAGAGAAGGTAGTGAGAGAGACAATAGATAGAGGTAAGTGTGTAGTAATCTTTGGAGATGTGGAAGAGCACCTGGCAGATATGAAGGTAAGAAAGGAAAGGGATGTTGTGAAAGTCAAGGGGATACTGGATTACTTAGACGAGGGTTATGGATGGGTAAAAGAACTGGAGGAGGTGAGAAGGTTAGGAAAATATAAGAAGGGCGAGATGAGACCACTATGAGTGGAACTAAAGTTTAGATCAACAGCAGAAGCAGTAGCCAATGTGAGCTGGAAATTAAATTCGACAGAGCTGAATCATATAAGGGTAAAAAATTACCTAAGTGTAGAAGAACGAGAACAGTTAAGGGAACTCCAAGCTAAGGCTGATGAAGAGAATGGAAAGTTGTCTGAAGAGCAAAAGAAGATTTATTTTTGGAGAATAAGGGAAGGGCAATTAAGGAAGTGGTACATCAGGAGCCACCAAGAACCGAAAGTAAGAGGAGTGATAGGGAAAGAGACAGAGAGACAAGTACCAAGTCAAAGCAAGGAGACGGAGCAAGAGATAATGCAGGGAGCAGGGGACCGGAGAGAGAGCCAGGATATGGTGGAGAAGTTGGAACAGAGGGAGATAGAGGGGGGGGGGAGGAGAATAGAAGTAGCAGGGGAGGTGGAACTAGGTCAGGGAAGGGATGGAGGAGGAGGTGAACCTGGTAGGAGGCAGAGAGGGAAGAGAAACAAGGAGGTGGATTCAAATACACTGTGCTACTACACTAATATAGATGGAATAAACAGTAAAAAGGTAGAGTTAGATGATATATTAAGAAAATATCAACCACAGATAGTCTGTTTGACGGAGACAAAGCTGAACCAGGACTTTGACAGCAACATAGTGTTTAGTGAAGGATATAATATATGGAGATATGATAGAAAGGGAAAAGGGGAGGTGGAGTGGCAGTATTAGTTAAGAACCCTATGACAGCAAAGCACGTGGAGTTAAATAATGACAAGGCAGAAATAATGGCAGTTGAACTCAATGATATAGAAGGAAAAAAGCTAGACATAGCAGTAGCTTACATGCCACCAAAGACCAGAGCATGGAGGGAGTTGGAGTTGAGGAGATGGTCGAGGATATGATTCAGTCGTTGAGAAGATTGCTTTTAAGGAAGAATCGATTGATCTTGGTAGGAGATTTCAACTGTAGTGAGGTTGATTGGGAATCGGGAGATGCAGGGCCAAATCAGAGATTTTTGGGAAGTCGGCTAGTGGAGTTGGTTACGGAAAATGTACTTGCACAACATGTGAAGGAAAATACTAGAATGAGGGGTAATAACGAACCTTCTAAACTCGATCTGATTTTTACAAAAGATCCTCACGAAATTAGTGATATAAACTATCTATGTCCTGTAGGTAAAAGTGATCACCTATTACTAAAATGGAAGTTGACCTCGAGTACTGCCAATAGATTAGACAATAGCTATATAAATTATAGTAAAGCTGATTATGTATCCTTGAAAAGATATTTAGAGGGAGTAGATTGGAATCTTATTTTGAAGGAACAAGACGTACAAGGTAAATATAGTAGATTCCTCGAAATTTATAGAGTAGGAACCAATCTGTTTGTCCCAAGATATAAAACTGGAAATGTTACTAAGCAGAAAAAATGGTTTAATTTGAAATGCAAAAGAGCTTTGGGTAGGCGTGATGCAGCTTGGGCTAGATTAAGAAGAAGGAACACTGAGAGTAATCGGAATAAATATAAACAGGAGAGGAATAGATATGTTAACATAATTAGGCAAGTTAAAATGAACTATGAGAAGAACATAGTAAATAAATGTGAAAGTGACACTAGATTATTTTATTAATATATAAACAGTAAGTTGAAGGTAACGAAACAAATTACTAAATTAAGAGTTGATGCTACGACGTATGAAAATGTATCGGACATGTGCGAGGTAATGAATAACAAATTGGGGTCAGTTTTTACTAGAAAGGAAGGCTTTGACGAACCACAGGCGGGAGTACTGGAGAGTGGTCTTAGTAAGATTGAAATAACTAGAGATGAGCTGTTATCTGCGATGAGAGGACTTGAAGTAAGGAAAGCTATGGGACCGGATGAAGTGTCTGCCTGGGTTTTAAAGGAGTGTGCAGAGCAATTAGTGGAGCCAGTGAGGGACATAATTCAAGCTTCCTTAGATAAAGGACAGGTTCCTGTTGAATGGAAAAGAGCTAATATCATTCCGATATACAAGAATGGAAACCCTGTGGACCCTCTAAACTATAGACCAGTTTCACTTACTAGTATTGTATGCAAGATTTGTGAAAAGCTAATTAGGAAGAGATGGATGAAAATGTTGGAGAGAAAGAAGATAATAACCCCAAAGCAATTTGGATTCAGAGAAGGGACATCTTGTTTTACCAGTTTGCTATGTTATTACAGTAGGGTGATAGATGTACTCCAAGAAAGAGGCGGATGGGTGGACTGCGTCTACTTAGACCTTTCCAAAGCATTCGATAAGGTACCACATAAGAGATTGTTATCTAAGCTTGAGACGCTAGGATGTGTCAGGGGGAGTTTGCTGAAATAGATGGAGAGCTATTTAACAGATAGGGAAATGAGGACCAACATTAGAGGAACTTACTCATCGTGGCGGAAAGTTGAGAGTGGTGTGCCGCAGGGATCTGTGTTGGCACCTCTCATGTTCCTTATGTACGTGAATGACCTGCCGATAGGCATAAACTCCTACATGTCAATGTTTGCAGATGACGTAAAAATTATGAGACAAATAACAAATAAAAGTAGTTGTGAGGAGCTGCAAGAGGATTTAGATAAAATATACGAATGGAGCACCAAGTGGAAAATGAAATTTAATATAAGTAAATGCCATGTGTTAAATATGGGAAGAAGTGTGGGAGTACAGGATGGGAGATAATAAAATTAGCAAGGCCGAAAAAGAAAAGGATTTAGGGTTGATTATACAAGATAACTTGTCGCCAGAGACACATATTAACAAACTCTTTAGCGGAATGTATGCAATGGCCGGGAATATGAAAGTTGCTCTGAACTACTTGGATGAGACCATGATAGCGAAAATTATAAAAAGTATGATTAGACCAAGATTGGGGTATGCAGCAGTGGTGTGGTCCCCGCATCTAAAGAAGCATATTCACAAGTTAGAAAGAATCCAGAGAGCAGTTACTAGATTGGTTCCAAGTCTCGAGAACTGCCATATGAAGGGAGGCTAGACAAATTAAATCTACCGAGTCTAAAAGAGAGGAGAGAGAGGGGAGACATGATAATGATGTACAAATGCACCCGGGGGCTGGAGAGGCTGGATAGGGAGGATACAGGAATAACTAGAGGCCACAGCTACAAAGTAAAAAGACCTACCTGCAAGAACGATATCAGGAAGTTTAGCTTCCCCTATAGATGTATTGACAAATGGAATGGGCTGGAGGAGGAGGTGGTAGGGGCAAGGAACATCCATATTTTCAAGAAAAAATTGGATAAAAGTAGACTGAGAGACGGGACAACACGAGCTTAGCTCAACTCCTGTAAACTACAATTAGGTAAATACAATTAGGTAAATACATGCGCACCCCCGCATTCCTTGCGACTACATCTGTCTGCGCAGCATCACCGCCTTCAGCGACATAACCAGATACAGTCGGTCTATGGTAGGGCTGTTGCATTTTACTAGGGCAGCATTGGAAGGCTATGCGACGATCAGGCGTATCTAGTCCATAGTTCACCTCACCAATCTGCTTACTGTTCGGATACGGACTACCACTCTTAGCAGCCATGGGTCGACCCTGACCTGACAACCATGCCAAAGCCTCGTCGCCCACCTTGAACAACTGAAACAACGAGGCCAACGGTTTACTCACACCCAAGTGACCTGCCAGCAGAACATCGTGCACCGCATGAGTTGTGAGGCCTGGGTGCTCGGCACAAACAGTGGGGTATGAACCGAGCGGGTGCTGGAGCGCTGCACACTGCTGCTCAGGCAGGTGCTCAAGCGCTTCCACAGCCACCCGACTCGTGTCCACCGCCCACTGCTCCATCGAGACATGACAATCCCAACTCTTCACCACCTATGCCTCACTGCCCCCCTCTCCTTCTCTACCTTGGCCGCTGCAGACCAACACAGGGACAGTAGGCTGCTCAGGTGGTTGCCTCACAAACTCCTTTAACAGGTTCACATGACATGCTTCCCCGTCCTCATCGAGTTCAATAGCCCCGTTCCCACAACTCTCAAGACTAAGATCTTCTCGTTGCACCTGGGAACTACTCTGTCGCGGAGTGCCATCACGCCCTACCATGTCACTAGGGGGAACAGGTTCTGGGGCCAATCCGGAGCTCACCTTTGGGTCAAGTACCGAGTCACCAAGGAGTGTCGCTGGGTCCAAACTCTTAACCCGACCACCAGCCTCGACTTTCTCCTTCGGACCCTTCCTCCGCTGGTCTGAAACTTGGGTACTAGGCTGAGACACCTGAGCGGACTGAGATCTCTCGAGCCCCTCTTGCCCCTCCCTACTCGTGACGGCCGCCCTCTCGGCAACGGCTAAGGGTGGAACCTCGGAAGTGAGCACCGAGCCTATGCTCCACACCATCCCACCTTACAGTGCCGTGCCCCCTATGACCGCAAAAAGCATCTCGGACGGGTGACGAGCCCTCCTGCTGCTTCTCCACCGACTGTGACTTCGCAACCGACATATTACCACGGGCAAACGCGGAAGACCTCAAAGACCCACCGATGTTGCTCACTAGTGACACCACTGCTGTAGGCGGTGTGCTCGGACATGAGCGCACAATATGGCCCTTCTCATGACACTTGAAACACTCCACTTTACTCTTGGACTTCCTCTGAGGTGAGGAAGGGCCCTGGCCTCTCTTGAACAGGAAGGGTTTCGACTTGGGATCAACATTGGCACCAGTACTCTTATATGTGTAATTAGTTGTGTCCTTAATTCGGGGGGGTGGAGTGATACAGCCCTGGTTACCTGCCTCAGCTCTCTGTGCAGACCCGCATCCACAAATCAAGGACAACCTGAGGTCAGCCAACTGAGCCGCCTCCTGCAGAGTTTTAGGTTGCTTTTCTTTTAAGTTAAGAGTCAAGTCACTGCCAGTACATTTAAAAAACTGTTCAAGCAACACTAATTGCTTCACCGCCTCAAAAGTAGTTGCTTTCTCCGATCTTAACCAATGCTCAAATGCCTCTGACAACTCTCTGGCATGCTCCTGGAAAGTACTCTCTTTTCACTTAGGAACAGCTCTAAACCTCAACCTGTAGGTCTCTGGCTGTAGTTCATACGCCCTCAGGACAGCCTCTTTTAACTCCTCATATACGACACAAATCTCTAGGGGTAAAGCATCGTACGCCTTGAGTGCTTTCCCCGTAAATCGTGAAGATACAAGGGCTGCCCACTTTTTCTCAAACCGGAGAAAGAATTCTGCTACTCCTGACTCATCAAACACTGGAACCAACTTAAGTAGATGCGACAGGGACTGGTCATGGGCTCGACCCCCCTGGACGACCCGGTTCCTTGTCACCACTACGCGAGTTTTCTCTAGGTCAACATCGGCACAATACCTTTCAGACTCAGACCTGAGCTCAGCCTCATGCTTTCGCTGCTCGAGCTCAACCCTTCGCTGCTCGAGGTCAGTCTGTTGCTTAAGTTTGGCGAACTCGAGCTGGAACAACATCTCGGGAGACAAACTTTGAAGAGGGGGTGCTACTACCGGGGACCAAACCCGTGAGTCACCCTGAGGCATACCCAACTGCCAGCGGGCATCGGCCTGCGGGACCGTACTCGGCTCCGGAGCCCGAGAGGGCGCCACATAGGAGTTGAGTGGAATGGGGGCTGGGACGAAGCTGCCCCAGCTCCCGCTCCACCCTAAGCACTATGCACCCCACCCAGCACACAGGTAACCAGCTCACTTCTCGACATATCGCTAGTACCAGAAAACCCTAAGACCGTGGCTACACACTGCAGTCCATACCGGTCCAGCCCCGACACCCGGTCCGCCGACAAAGGCCTCCCCCCCAAAAATCCGAACATCCTCCTCATTGTTCACCAACCGAACGCCGTTAACCAACTCCACCTTCTCCACCTCCTCGCCTGTCTCTCGCACTGTGCCCGCACTCTGCTCAGACCTGTCCAGTGACATGATGGAGTCAACAAAAAATATCTCAGTCAAGACAAAAGTAGCCAAACTCTAGCGTAGCTCTATTCACAAAAAATATTCGAAGATGTTTTGAAGTTCAATGCTAAGTCACCAATAAACTCCAACAAGTTCCATGTATCCTCAAAACAATGTTCACTGCCAATACTGCGAGAAATAAATTAAACCCCAAATGGCAATAAGATTTCTCCAAAAAAAAACTGCAAAATTCAGTTCACTATAGACTGGACTAAGGTCGCCATTTGTTACGACCGGCACTACGAAATAAACAAGGGCACTTAATAATGGACTAGGCTATGCAACAACGGTACGCTAATTCCAAACCCTCGAACTATTACGCCGGTAAACAAAACACTTACACCCTTCAGAGTTAATCTACTGGATAACGGGGTATCAATTAACAAAGGGTAAGTGCACTTCTACAAAGGCTTTCCGGTGACGGCAAAGCCTACTCTCAAAAAGGAGTACTTACATTAATAAAATGCTCTCAAGTAATAACAATGCTTAAATAAACTATGACAAGGATTAATAAAAGGTTAAATACTTACGGTAACTTTAGTGTGAGTCTGAACTCCACACTAAACTCTTCAATGCTCTATGAAAGCAGTTGAAGGCTAGTCCTACAGCAAACAGATAAGGAATCTTCTGAAACGTCTGATTCTCTAAGATGCTCGTCGACTATAGAACAGAAATAATGCAGGGGCAGGACACCAAAGGGTGTATCTCAAATACACCAACAAGTAGGATACATATATATATAGAAAAAGGGAGTGCAACAACTCTGTGACAGCAACTCAAAAACAGTGCTTCCTTAGCCAAAGCAACAGCCGTACTGGGTTGTGCACTGTGCAACAACCTAGGCTAAAACAATACGTGAATAATTACTAAAGCATACGCAATCCAAGTTAATAAACACAATGCTGTCTTTCTTACTAATAAAGTCTAGCAGCGGCATAAAAGGTACCAGGAACTAGGTAGAGCGCAAGCATGCTCGTAGCCTACTGTCTCCCTTGAACAGATTTCCCTTATGTTACGTTAAGTGACTAGGAGGCTCTCTTGGTAAGTCCAGATCTCAAGTATCTGGTCTTACCCTGGCACTCCACCAAAGGTCAACAAAATGAGGCAGCAAGTATATAAGTAAGAGTAGGCAAAAGCCCTTCACTTGTATACTGCTGCACTCGCAAAGGAAAAATATGCACAAGGGTTACAGGCTAAAACCTAGCTCCGTCGAAGTCGTACAGGCTCTGACTTGCCATGTACTTAACTCAGACAACGACCAAAGATACCCTCCACTGTCTAGCATTAAATAATAAGAAAGAACAACCAATTAATTAGAAGCACCCAATAATATGAATCCCTGTGACTATGACTAATAATGCCTAAAACTAGTGCAAAACATATATGTGAGAACTGGCGTTGGTAATACGACTGGCCGACCATGGAAGTCGTATGCTAGAACCAGAAGGGGGATTATTGAATAAAGATCGGAAGTATTGGAAAGAAGAAGTTCAGAGAAAGGAACAGCAGTAAAGAGGGTTAGATTGGTGACAGAATGCAAGGGACGTCTAGGACCAAACGCGCCACACCGTGCTCAGAGGAGACACGAGGGCAGGAGCCCCCCAGCACCTGCACCAGGACAGCGGCCGCCAATCACAGACAACTACGTCACGAAGCGCAGGCGTCATATGACGCGCCAGGCCCGCCATCCAATCATGAGCGTGGGAACCAACGCCCAAGCGAGGGGGCACACGTACATACACACGCACATACTACCACCCCGCTCTCTCTCCTTAGTAACTTCACACTACATATCTTATACTCTATCAATGATATAAAATACTTCCACGTGTCACAGACAAGAATAAAGGCAAACACTGATCTGTCTGTGACAACATGAACACTAGGAAAGAAAGAACATCGTTCTACGATTATTATTGCCCATTTCACTGCCCTGGCGAGCTCTAGCGAGTACGAGTACATTCTGGCAAGCTGGCGAGCGTAACAACTTGCTGACAGGTTGTTAGATCTATGCCATCAGCAGCACGTCATGCTATGGTAGGGTTGTGTTTGGCAGGACTTTATTATACTACAGTCAAATATACCTAAGAACGACTTGCTGACATTAGATATTGCGCCAAGACTTGGTTCTCGTTCCCTGTGGCTGACCCAACTGAAAATACTCAGGAGGGTGTAGACTATAGAGCATATTGTCTCTCCAGACTGGCACTACCCGCCTTAAAGTACAGGGACCTGAATCTAGTGGTAGTGCTCCAATAAGCTACCCTATCAGTATGTGCATAAATATAAGTCTAGCCGAATATTGTGATGTGCACGTACGGGATGCAAGCCTGCAGTGGATTCGGGTGAGATGCTCCGAGTCATCTGAATCTCTTGCATTTAATCTTGGGTGAAGGTGCTGGGGACTGCCTCCAGGGTAGCTTGAAGCCAGTGGTTATTTCACCCTATTGGTTAATCTACCTATTTCATGAAACTACGCGATTTCACTTAGCTTATATATATGATCTATAGCAATCAAAGTAGCTATGACTATGCTGATTATCGATTTATAGTTATTATTATGTTCAGACTGCCAATATATCAACTCATCTTGTGAACCACACTATATAACCTAGGCCAGGGGTGTCAAACATGCGGCCCGCAAACCAGGTTGACCAAGTAGTGTAAAATATTGTATTTTTATACTAGACATAATTATTATTTCTTAAATATATTATATGTTGGTTCTAGCCTATATTAACTTGTTCTAATTCTAGGAAGTATTTGTGAGAGTAAGACGCTTACAGGAGATTAAATACTCTTTCACCATTAGACATTCTTCTTATGCTGAATAAAATCGTCAACGGGTTTAGAATATGCTCAATTCGGGGCCAGTGAGACGGTTCTTAAAATCATGGTCAGTATGAGGCCCAAGGCTACGGAGATAATACACAACTAACTATAACTAGTGTCTCTTTTTCTTCTGCTCTCATTTGGAAGGACCATATTACCAGTCTTGCTAAGGCAGCCTCCCAGAAGCTGGGTGTGCTCAACCGCCTTAGGGGGTTCTTTACCCCTGCACAGCTTCTTGCTCTGTACAGGGGCATAGTGCGCCCTTGTATTGAGTATTGTTCACATGTGTGGGGAGGTTCCTCTCACACCGCTCTCCTAGACAAAGTTGAAAGGAAGGCCTTTCGTATCATTAACTCCCGTCCACTCACCAACTCTCTGCAATCTCTCTCTCCGCCGCAATGTTGCATCTCTCTCGCTATTCTATCGCTACTATAATAATCAGTGTTCCTCAGAGCTATCCCAGTGCATACCACCTCCTTTACGTAGGGCACGTGGTACCCGTCTTGCAACTCAATCCCACCCCTACTCTGTGCAACTCTCCAACCCAAGAGTGAAACGTTACTCTCAAACTTTCTTCTACTCAACAGCTGAGCTCTGGAACTCTCTCCCAGAATCAGTCTTTCCCTCTTCCTATGACTTAAATTGCTTCAAACTCCGTGTGTCCAGGCATTTTGGCTCGAACGTCCCTTGATTTTGGCCCTGTCACTCTTTCAACTATGGGGGAGGCACTCGCTATAGGCAGTTATGCCTTTTGCCTCCCTCAATCACATAGTTAGTTAGTTAATTAGAAAAAAACTCACTCACTCACTCACTCTCTCTCTCTCTCTCACTCTCACTCTCTCTCTCTCTCTATTCCATTTACTTCTCATTATCAATTATTTTAATACAGTGACGACAGCCAGGTGATTTTATTCAAATTATGAAGGACCTCAGAGAGAGAGAGAGAGAAGGGTAGGAAAAAGAGAGGAGACAAAACAAATAATACAAGTCTAAGAGAATCTTAATTCAAACATTGACTTTATTGAATGTGGAAAACCCATCCAAACAATAAGCAATAAAATAGTTCACTCATACTTCCGAATTGTATACTCTCTCTCTCTCTCTCTCTCTCTCACACACACCGTGTCTGTCTGTCTGTCTCGGTCTCTTTCTCCCTCTCTGTCTGGTCTGGTCTGTCGGTCTCTCTCTCTCTCTGAGGTCCTTCCTAATTTGAACAAAATTACCTGGCGGTCGTCACTGTATTAAAATAGTTGATAATGAGAAGTAAATAGAATAAAGGAAGAGAGAGAGAGAGAGGTCACTGGTCTATCTCCTGTACTAACAAATTACGCCTGATAAGTCTTGGGAAAATGGCAAACCAGTGTTGTTAATCCATGGTCAGTGAGGGCTCTTCGTAAATTAGTGCGACAGGTGGCACAGTTGCCGTAAATAATATATTGTTATGTGTTTTGAATATTTTCAGAAATTGCTTAATCTGAATAATATGAAGCATTTATTTTAATTTATATTAGGACAGGTGGAGGCATTACCGGTATATTATATTTGGCCTGCTACATTAACCTCTTCTGTACCGGCAACATCTTTTTAACAAATGTTGATACTATTTGACGATTTTATTCAGTTTCGAAAGGGTCTCCAGCAATTGATAGGCTTTGAACAATCTCACTTATTCCTTTTTACTACCACAGATCCTCCTTAAATTGCACTAAATCCTCTAAACATAGCTACAATAAAATATAAAAGACGTCGCCGGTACAGAAGGGGTTAATGCGGCCCTACAATATTGTACCGTGTAAATTTGGCCCGCCAGAGCAAATGAGTTTGACACCCCTGACCTAGGTTAAACCAACATAACTTATCGCAATACATTTGAGCTAATCCTAGCCCACTATTATCGAGCATAGTTAACCTACAGTAATCTACCTATGGGTTATATTGCCTGGAATGATATTATAATGCCAGAACAATACATATTGGTTTGCAGCGAGACAAAATAGGGAATATAGGACGTAGTCAGCAGTGAATGGTAATGAATGAAGGTTTGATGAATAGATATAAAAGAAAAAAAAACGGAAAAACAATAAGAAATACAAATAATGACACATGAAAATACATATCTTTATTTGGTAAAATGTATTGGTTTAGAATAAAACAAAAATTCGTAAAGTCAAAGGTAGGAAATAACAAACGGCTTGAACGACATATGAAATTATAATGAGAGAGAGAGAATATTTTGGTTGGTGGGAGGAATGATAATGGGGTACATAATGTAGGTGACTGGTGGTCTGACACCTACTTCTTCCTCTGTCCTCCTCTTTACTTCCAACCATTCAAAATGTTGAGTATATATACTGTATTTCAGGATCTGTGTAATTTTATCGTATAATGTGAAAACGGTATCCCTCTAAATCCGGAGGTCATCAGTGGTGGCAGAACCCGTCCACTATTACCCTGGCCTCTGGTGTCCATGAGGGAGGGACATACATTACTCCGGAAATGTGGACGACAGGAAGGGTAAAGTTGGGTTATTCCTGCCAGGTCCTGTTCTCATTTGCTGACCAAGGCATGCACATTTTGGTTTGTTGCTGCTCTAGTTAAAAACAGAATACATATTTATAGGTTTACGTGAATGGTAGGGTGA
This sequence comes from Paralithodes platypus, assembly GCA_032716605.1. NCBI lineage: Eukaryota > Metazoa > Arthropoda > Malacostraca > Decapoda > Lithodidae > Paralithodes > Paralithodes platypus. The sequence continues at coordinate 48,329,682 of CM064533.1, read as the reverse complement.
GTAACTTAAGGTTTAATGATATGATCGTTTTATCTGTCAATGTCTTTTGGCAATATAGTGTTTTCGATCAGGTGATCTTGTGACGTCACGCACGTAAATACTCGCCATTGTTGAGAACCAGACTCAGGCATATGTAGGCTCAAAAACATGTCTCTGAAGATACTGAAGGTGTTCCTGGCTTTGATTTGTCATACAGTAAAGGGTACTGATGGATGTCCCTTCATATTGCTCTACACTTACTGAATTTTATCGAGATACATACCTGTAGCAACAATAAATAAAGGAAATAGTGCAGTTATTCGTTTTAAACTTAGAGGCAGCTCGTGTATGTGGGCTGTATAGTTGCAGTCCCTCCTACTATTCATTGTAAAGTCGGAAACCAACTTATATACCTCAATATTGCCTGATATTATTGCATGTGCGTAAATATAACTCCAGATAATAGTAATAAGAAAGAGTTATAGCAAATAAGAAAAACAACAACACAGTTTTGAGTCATGGTAGCATACACCCCTTAGCATATAAGAACTGACGTGACCAAGGGATCTTCAGAAGGAATTGGAATTTTTGGTATTATTATTTATTTGTTTATTGTTACATTAAGAGTTTGTACACGGCCAGTGCCCCCAACGGACAGCTTCAGCCAACGGACATCCAACCACCTCAGGCTGTGCCTGGTACCACGACCGTTTGAGCGCTGCTCTCGATATGGCAACACTTCTCAGCTTATATCCAATAATCCAACCCTCTGAAGGCTGGGAGAGCCAGTATTCCTTAATCTCTTGAGGTGGAAGGTTGTCTCTATCTTGCCATTTTGGCCACATTGCTTGAGCTGGGGGGGAGGGTGGACTTTTATTACTGTATCCTCCGGTACAGTGCATTTGCCTTTCCACAGCATGTTCAGCGTTAGGTTGGTATATTAATGTGTTCTGGGAGTTTTGGTTGCGACATGTAGACGGTGTGCTGTGGGGGAGTTGATGAGTATTGCCAATCACATTTTTTACACCACTAAATAAGAATCTATTATCATATAAATGAGATAACATTTGTGGCACATGAATTTAGTTTGTTTCTAGCTGTATGTTAAACAAAATTATAATTATAATTCCAGTATCTCAAAATATTATGTGACATAATGTAATAAATTAAAGGAAACCGTAGTAAACAACGCCCATGCAACTATTAAATTCCTCTAAAATTGACTATATACTTGTATACAGTATTTAACATTTGTATTTGTTCTTTAAATGTTTGGCGGACAACAGAATGTCACTTGGAAGAAGAAATAGGAAATGGCGGTATAAGTTATTGTTAAGCCATTTGCATTTCAGTCACTTCTACGCAGTACGGAATCTAGTAACATAATACCAGAGAGAGAAATGTGAACATGGACTCTCAATTGTTTAAGTTCACCTAAAATATTTCAAATTTACTGAAGTGATTTTATGAGTGTGTGTGTGTGTGTGTGTGTGTGTGTGTGTGTGTGTGTGTGGAGAGAAAGAGAGAGGAGGCAGTTTCCAACACTTTGGCACTACTGGAGAATGGATGTTATGGGAAATTAGAGCCTGGGTGTTGCTCGTGACGGTTTATGTATTTTTCTTTTAGTGAGGATGAAACTTAGTCCGAGTTGTATATAGCTGTATGTATATATATTTTATATGTATATATATTGACACAAATTATTTTAATTTTTCTAATATTATAATATGTTCATAATAGATAAATCAATGTCATACACATTTCCAATCCCTAAATACTATAATTCCCCAATATACTATAATTATATATATATATATATATATATATATATATATATATATATATATATATATATATATATATAATGTGCCACAAATATCAAGTCGTTGCTCTTGTAATTTTGGTGGGCCTCCTATGAATTTCAGCTCAGTAAGGCACTGCTGAGCTCGGCGCAGTAACTCCTGTATTTTGTACATTTAACACCAATGTTGATTTATATCATAGTCCGTTATAATAAGCATAACACAGCAGTTGATATGGGGAGGAAATACATGCAAAATACTTCATCTCTCGGCCGTAGAGTTTTTGTCCAGGTTTGTCCAGTTTTCGTTTATTTTTGTTTAACTTGGGGAAAATGCCATGGCGTCATGGTATTCCTGTAATATCATTAACCGGATATCATGTGGCTGGAATAGGCGATTTTAAATTTGGTGAGGCAGCTAACAAACCACGGTCACCTACTGTACGGTAGTTTACTTTGGCTCACTATCTTGATATCAACCTCACTTCTCTCCTGTCTTGATCTTGGGTAAGGATGTATTTTGATCTTGGCTTGCTGCACATTCTTAATTATGCCTTCCATCATAATGTAGCCATGTATTTAAGATCACGGAATTATTTTAACTTTTTAATAATATTGCAAATTATATATTCAACTGTGTACCAACTAAATGTGTAGGCGATTGTACAGTCGTGGACAGGAATTTATTATTTTTGTTTTTTGGAGCGCCAATTATGATACACGAGTGAACAATTTTGAGAAACTGCTTGAGCCATTCAGATTAACGAGGGATGGTTGGTTAATTTGGCGCCCCCTTCTCCCTCATGCTTAGTCCCATTATAATTCAGAGTCCAAGACGTTTGACCCATTAGTTTGGCGATTTTAGATTTGGTGATTTTTGCCCCATTTCTTTTTCAATCAAAACACCTTTCGTGCCATTATGGCGAGCGATAGCGAGCCTGTAACCTATAGCCAGCCTTTGGGCGGGACATTTTTTGTTCCCGACAACTGTACACATTTATCTAAAAGGGGGATCTTGGGAATGTGTTTTTGTTTAAGCTTGATGGAGGTCTGGGGAAGACATAATAAGTAAATACATTAATTGACCAATAAATAAACCTCTTTCCCCCTTTAATAGCTGGGAATCACTAGTTACTGCTCACTATCTTATGTTTAGACTAAGACTGTTCATGTAAGAAATAGTGACAAACCATCAATAGGATCTTACTGCATCTATAAGCATGGAGAGGGAGACGAACAAACATTAATTGTAAGGAATTAAGATGCCTGATTAATTTGTGAGATTAAACTTGTGGCATATGGGGCGAACAGACAACATACTAATGTATAAAGGGATATTGGGACCCAAACCATTAATTATCTCTCTCTCTCTCCATATATATACTGTATATATATATATATATATATATATATATATATATATATATATATATATATAGAGAGAGAGAGAGAAAGAGAGAGAGAAAGAGAGAGAGACAGAGAGAGAGAAAAGTTGAAGTTAAAGTTGAGGTGGGATAGACAGGTTGGGGAGGTGAGAAGCCTCTTATAGGAAGTAGAGTAAAAGGTGGAGGGTTGTCCTTCTTGCCATTATTTATATTGTTCACCTATTAATATTTGACACACACACACTATATATATATATATATATATATATATATATATATATATATATACCAAACACGATTAACCTTTAGAGGTTCTCGAACACTTCTGATTAATGACTCAATTGTTTTCTGTCTTTGTAGATCAATTAAATTGCTATTATTCACCATTTGGTGCATACCAAGAGAATTTTACACATAGCTTTTATGACAGTAGAACGTCATTGGAATCGTTGCCCGGGTTTAGGCTACCACAGTACTGATTTCAGTTGAGATTTACAATAATTACAATATTTTGACGGACTTGATTCACTCTGTACCTTGTGTCTCTCTGACTAACACAACATACACATCAGTATTCTCTTCACACCCCCAACGCACGCACGTTCTCTTCCTCCCTATTGGTAATAAATGGACCAATATACAGTATCATATGTAATGAATAGTGCTGTGTGAAAGGAAGACACATGGCATGGAATACAGGGATACAAATATTATTATAGAACAAAACATATAGGTAGGTGATTTCAGAGAGAGAGAGAGAGAGAGAGAGAGAGAGAGAGAGAGAGAGAGAGAGAGAGAGAGAGAGAGAGAGTGTGTGGGTGAGAGAGTCAGAATGTGAAAATGAGCGAGAGAGAAATTATACTATCCAATCATATCATTCATAGAGCCATTCACTTCTGACTCCACGCGGATAATTATTCAGCTTTTGTGAAATCGCTTGCATAATGGTGAGCGAATATCAGTGATTGAGGTTGTGATGATTATAGGGAGACTAAGGAACTAATCAAGGATAATTGAAGGAATGTAAATGAAGGTGTTTTTAAGGTAGCTATTTCCTCCAAATATGTTACGATCAAAGACAATGCAAACAGATATACAGTATAGCGACTCCTTACTAAAATAATAATGGAGTAATCAGATGGAAAATACACAAGCCAGGCTGAAATAGAGTTATTAAGAGACTGACGGTGTGTGTGTGTGTGTGTTTGTGTGTATATATATATGTGTGTGTGTGTGTGTGTGTGTGTACTCACTCCTCTTAGTGTCTGTATTTGTTCACTTCCCAGGTGGAGGATACATCCAAGTAGAAACAATAATATATAATGTTAAAAGTAGGATGAATGACGAAAAACATGATGCAGTGATATAAACTGAAACCAATATTATGTATATACATGATGTAATTTTAAGTGGGTTCATAAAATAAGAACATAATAAACAATATTATAAAAGCTAAATCACATTCTAGGGGTGACTTTATTAATTAACTTAGTGTCCAAGTATTTAATCAAACAGTGGAATCAAAATGGAAAACAGGTTAGAATTTCAGTAAGCAATGACAAACTGTGTAATTAATTATTTACATGCCCAGCGAGAAGCACACCGGCGAGTAGTATATTTAGTGTTATTATGTTATACCGTAGTAGAGCAAGTATGTTGGTGATACACTATTACGATGTCACGTGCACACAACAATAACCAACAGAACAATTCGTATTAGTCTTTATGTACAAAATAATGTGTATGCAGTTAGAATCTTCCATAAACATGATTGATCAGTTGTCTAACATATTTACGTTTCTGAAATTGTGTATAATACATGTACACCTCTTAACTGCAAAAACATTAGTTTGATGTTAGTAAGAAACTGGCATATACATGACTAACCCCTTCTGTACCGGCGACATCTTTGTATGCTTATGCTAGCTACTATTAGACAATTGTATTCGGTATAAAAATGGCCTCCAGCAATTAACAGACGTCGAACTATCTCACTTAACCATTTTTACTACCACAGATCCGTCCTAAACTGCACAAAATTGTCTAATAATAGCTAGAATAAACATACAAAGACGTCGCCGGTATAGAAGGGGCTAAAAAAGACCCACGGCAATACCTTATGCTTTCTCATAAATTGGTACAATGATTAAGCTTTAGGTACAAAGACAAGACGACACTTTAGAAGTTTGTTGTGGAGTTTATCTTGAACCCATCACTCAAGGTCATTGTTTGCTTTGTTAGGTTAATATACATAAACATATTCAGCTAAATTTGTTGATGCTCTTTAACATTATTCAATACATATGCAATTATGCATTTATAAATGGCTCTAAGTGATAGGTCGTCTATAAGCAGTATAAATATTTTTCTCTCATATAGGGTTCGATTTTTAAAACGAAAACTGTGTTAGAAAAAGGGTCTTCAATGAAAAAGCCACAATCGTGTCCCTAGGTGCAATGGTTCTCCATGTGTGAAGAAAGAACTCGTATATTTCTAGAGGGCTAATTGGAGAAATGTTTCAGAAAATACAAATCGGAACGAATTTGTGATCCGGGGGATTTGTCCAGTGCTTGGTGGAGGAGAGAGAATATGAGAATCGAGAAAGCATAAGTCAGAGGAGTGGAATGTACAAATATAACAAAATACAAAAACAAAGGGAATGGTAGCAACGGGAAAGGTGTAGGGCAGAGAATAGGAATTGGGAAAAATGGGATATGAACAATGGCAAAGGGTTGTTGTAAGGAGGAGAACCACAGTTAAATACATGGATCCAACACAACAATGCAACGAAAGAAAGAATTATGCCAAGGTTAACATAGCACGTTCGCATAATTTCAATTGTGCCAACCTTAACATTGATCTTTGAAGTCATGGCCCTCACTATCAATTACGTTCATATAATATTAACTAAATTATATGTGTGAATCGATTTTAAACCAGATGGATTCTAAACTCGTTCTGCCACATGAGACCACAAGGTATTATCACTGCTCAACCATCGCTTAACTCATTCAATAAGATGGAGTAAATGTTTATATTTTTTGACTGACGTTTGACGGTTTTTCATTTTAGGAAAAGTTGCTTAATATCAAATAGATAAACATTATCTGAACAAACCCTCTGGCGCTCACATGCCAGTTTAAGCAGAACAGAAAAATGTCTAGTGAATTATATATTAAAATCATATTAAAAAAGGTATAGAAAATTATATCCGTCTCTCTCTCATAAAAACATCATCTCTTTATTATCACTGCATTAGCTTTTTTATTGGAGTCCCTTCATGTCCCCGTTAAAATTTCATCAGCTCTCCCCCGTTATCACTCTCTTGATCTTTCTCGTATTAACTGTGATGTGGTGGTTATATTTTTAATGAACCCGTTCTTGTATTTAACCCTTTAATACAATGTTTTCTTTGTATTGGTAGACGGTATTAGTCATAGTAATTATTATGTTCTATCCAACAACCAACTCTACTCCTAACATCGATTAATGAAATATTACAAACACATGTGGCTGTCCGTGGATTCGAACCCAGGACGCTCACACCGAATATCAACACTTTATACATTACACCACGAAGGCAGTTAAAGAATGGTGGACACTGCCTACGATTTATTATGCAACTTCGAATCCTGCATATCAATCTAAGCATGTACACACATCCCAACTGCAACTCACGTAGGCTATGCATATGTGAATGGAAAGAGCAATTAATGGGGCCTTAACCACTAGGGAAGTCCTCTCGATAAATTACTCCTGAACCAATATCAAAATAGAAGACTCCTATATTATCTCAATGTATACATTCAACTCCTATTGAATCGTCCTAATTAACAGTGAGCTATTACATGTACTCATACATATATAAACGTGGCAGTCATATAGTTTCCAAAGCCATGTATAAAACATAATATTATTGCATTATTCTTCCCATGCAAACTCAGCTCTGAGATTACAACTCGACCTGTAATAGTTTTGTCCTTTTTCGCCTAATCTTTTAACGTCACTTATGTTAATATTTTAATAGGTTATAGTTTTTTTAATCAGTAATGTCAGCATAAAGTAACTCGTTATATCCTACGTTCACCATGTATACATATGTGTGTGTGTGTGTGTGTTTTGACAATCTTATTTTGATGGCGGCTACGAAATATAATTATGCAGTAAATGGTTCGGTTTTTTGTTTTCTTTTATAGAGTAGAGTTGGATAATTGTTTTGATTTGGGGAACAAATTGTTGGTGGTTTGTATGATCACTATTACCTCCATGAAATACTGTTAGTGTGTCTCTTTATTTTTATATTAACAGAACAGCCATTATAAGTTGAGCAAGTCTAAGTGTACCTTCTGTACTTGTAGAACACAACAATCTTAACCTTCAAACACTACACATTAAATATTGTCATGTAATGTTCTCTGTCATTACACACATCATTAACACATTATCTATGTTTATATAAGTTCTTCCATACCTCCTTCCATAGCTTACGCGTCTTAGTATTGTAAAACACATAGATTATAACAACACATTTGATCACAGCCTCCACTATTTTTCTCTGTCAGACATTCATTACAAAATAATATAATAGCCCTCATAACTGTGTCAGAAAGCACTGTCACAATTGACTTCAGTTTTTACGGAAAGCGATTAATACATGTTGTGTATCGGTACTTTTACGGTCATGAATGTTCTATGTTACACTCATGACTGTACAGCCTGTCCATTATAGATGTAATAATGTATTCTTATTCTACACTAACCTATATACAACCATATATTGTATTGGGTTGTTAGTCTACAATAACTTCCACTAGGTTGTAGATTTCTCAAACAAACTTTCAACTACTTCTCTTTTACCAACAAGCTCTTAATTCCATTTATAAACACCTCTTTTCGCCCAGAAGAAATGTCAACTGATCATCCGTCGGCAGCCAGAACCAAACTTTCATTTCAGGAATATCATAATGCGTGTGCAGCCAGGGACAGATAATAGTCCAGGAACCAGACAGTTAAAATTAAGCTTAATTAGTGCGCCTATTTGTTTTAATAAATGTTTATGTTGCGAAAAGTTAATTGAATCATATTAGAAACGGCATCCATAAATCAGTCACAATATTATTAAATACCTAATTTAATTACAAAAATTTCTTATCCATTTTCATACCCACATTCATTATTACTAAACTTCTTTCATACCTGAATGGTTTCATTTTTGTTTTGTCTATGTCAGTGAGAGACAAAAGGCAGAACTGCCTGTGACGAGTGCCTCCCCCAGAGTTGAAAAAGTGACAGCCAAAATAAAGGGACGTTCGAGAAAAAATGCATAGACACGGAGTTTGAAGCAATTTAAGTCATAGGATGAGGTAAAGACTGATTCTGGGAGAGAGTTCCAGACCTCAGCTGTTGAATGGAAGAAAGATTGAGAATAAAGTTTCATCCTTGGGTTGGAGAGTTGCACCGAGTAGTGGTGGGATTGTGTTGCAAGACGGGTGTTACGTGCTCTACGAAGAGGGGTTGGTATACACAGAGAGTTCTGAGGAACACTGATTATTGTAATAGCGGTAGAAGAATGAAAGAGATGGAACATTGCGGCGAAGAGAGAGAGACTACAGAGAATTGGTGAGTGGATGTGAGTTAAAGTGACAGAAGGCTTTCTTTTCTACTTTGTCTAGAGGTGCTGTGTGAGAGGATCCTCCCCACATGTGTGAACAATACTCAATACATGGACTCACTGTGCCCCTGTACAGAGCAAGAAGCAGCGCAGAGCATGAGTAGTAATCTGATCTTTCCAAGAGAGAAGAAAAAGAGACACGGAGAATGTTAAGAAATTATGAAGAGTAAGTCATACTTTTCTGGAATGGGGCGACGAGTAGACAGATGGAGAAATTGAATTTTGGAAGAATTGAAAGTAAAAAGGTTTTCTCTGCCAAAATTAGAGATAGTAGAGAGATCAGAAGATGGGTTCTTTTTGGCCTCCTTACATGAGTTTGGAGTTCCTGCTGTGAATGATTTTGTGGAAGGCTAGTTGAATAGTGTAATATAGAGTCGTCAGCATATGAGTGAATGGGGATGGAGGTGCATTGATAAGGTCGTTAATGAATAATAGGAAGAGCATTGGAGATAGGACAGAACCCTGAAGTTGATAGGTTGCTGAAGTGAACGGTGGCCGTTCACAACAGTAGCTATGGAATGGCCGGAAAGGAAATTAGAGACAAAGGCACAGATGGAGGGATAGAAATCAAAGGAGGGTAGTTTGGAAATGAGGGATTTATGTCACTCTATCGAAGGCATTCGATAGGTCTTGTGTAATAGAAAAAAAGTCTCACCGAAGTCACGAATGGAGGATGACCAAGAGTTAGTAAGATAATTGTAAGATCACCAGTAGAACGGCCCTCAACTCATAAGCTGCGCAGCTATAGTATTTGAAAGTGCCCGCCATACGAAGGTATTTGGTACATTCCTTCCAAAAATTGTCAATTTACCATATTTATAATTAATACTTATCATATGCGCCTATTTTACTTTTAATATGAACATATGAGCATTGGAAAGCAATAAAACAAGTGGTAACAGCAATTGGCTGGTGAAAATCTCATATTTTAGCCCCACGGTCGTAATCTGACCTTGACCTGCGAGAGAAACACCCTCCCTCTCTCGTGTCTGGCATGGTACCGAGAGACAAGGGGAGCTCTCAGACTGGCTTAGAGGGTCAGAGATACACTCCTCCATCCACCCCTGTCTCTCCCAGCTATCCTCACACGAAAATACTTGACAAATATCGGGAATAATAGGGAAAATACCGGATAATTGAGGAGGGGGAAGAGGAGGGAAAAAGGGGGGGGGGGGGATAGGAGGGGAAGGGGGGGGGCACATGTGTAGGAGTGATAGAAAGTAATGGAGAGGAATTATCTCATCTAATCACAAATTGATTTGTTTTGAGTGCCACTGGGGTGTTTAAAATTTTTTTTTTTTTAGACCTTGGATATTAACCCGGCGAGCACCCGCAGGGTGTAGTGAACACCACACTTCTGGGCGGCAATATTATGCTCCATTCCCGCCTATAATAGTAATTTTACGATAAATATCGGTATTACTTATTCATGTGATCAAAATATGGGGACAAATTATGAGTAATATGGATTACACAGGCTGTGAACAGAAGATAATAACATTGGGGATAATGTGTATCCCTCCTTGAATTGTTTCGAATGACAATCATTACAATATCATATGCTATAATGTATACCATGCATGGATTTAGTTTCTTTGAATGTGCACAAACTAATAGAAGCAACTGATGCAATAGATGATAGCCCTAACAATCAACCAACAACCGCAATACCACACTTTCTCAATATCTACAACTAAAGCTATTACTGTAACCACCAGATTTACCGCGTTTATTATCAACAGTTCATTAGCCATATTTGTTGTTTTTTAAACGCCACCTATAAAACCATCGCTATTATCTACACCACCACTACTAACACTACTATCATCACTACTGCTATTATCTTCACTATTACCATCGCTATTATCTACACCACCACTACTAACACTACTATCATCACCACTGCTATTATCTTCACCACCATTATCATCGCCACCACCTTCCATCACCACCAACATCCCCACATTCGCCGACACAAACCCAGCCTAGGCAGACAAATATAAATATTACAGTAAATATGAATACACGCTGTGGGTACTAAAATATTTAAGCTCCTAGACTTAGATAATTAAGCAACGTTAAAGAAGCTAACTATTATCAAAGTAAACATTTATAGATAATGAATACAACCACATAAGATAATGTGCAAATATAAATGTTTATTATTCTATCGATTTTCTTCTTGTGGAACATAGGTTGATGATTGATCACAAATATATTATATGTTTTTATAGGCTTTTAAAGCCTGGAAATTGCTGCAAATTGTCAGGACGTTCCAGAACGTCACCCGCAGGGAAAGGGTTCATTGAATGCACCTTGAAACACAGGGAAATACTGTCCTGCATGTGTGGGAAGGTTCCACCCATACCACACTTCTCGAAAGAGTACCGTAGTCAAAAGCTTTTCGCCTCATCAACTCACTTCCTCTTACTAGTTCCCTACAAATTCTTTCTACATGCCGCAATGTTTTGTTCTCTTTCACTCTTCTATCGCTTTTACAACAATCAGTGTTCTTCAGAGTTCTCTAAGTGCGGCGAGTATGAGGCACCCGGCTTTCAACACAGTCCCACTCTTATTCTGCCCAGTTCTCCAACCCAAGAATTTGAAAATGTTCTCAGTCTTTCTTCTATTTCATGGGAGAACTCTGGAGCTCTCTCCCATAATCAATCTTTCCTTCATCTAATGACTTAGACTGCTTTATCAAGAATTTTGACCCCAACGTCCCTTGAATTTGGCGCTCTGGAACTCTTTTTGGCTTTGGGGGAGACACTCATTACAGGCAGCCTGCCTTTTGTCTCCTTCATACACAAATAAAATGAAATGTGAACAAGAAGGAGAGGAAAACGGTGAAGGTCAATGATTGAACATGTTCTCAGCTAACTGAGAATTGTGGGTTTATGTAAAGTTTGACATGGAGATAAAGATCGCTATAGCATATACAAAACTCGCGCTCTCAGAATGCGAAACATTGCTGTGACGCTCACCGCTTCCCCCAGAACCGCATGGCTTACTGGCTAGGACTCGCCAGGGCAGAGAATATAGCTACAGTCTACCTATCATTGTGTACTTTCCTTCGAGAAAGCTTGTGTTGCAGACAGTTCAGAACTGTTCTTTATTTTCGTCTGTCACAATCCTTTCTATTTTATTTAGTCAATTGAAAGTATTGTGTTAAGTAGTTGAATGATGGGAAGGCGAGCGGGAGAGAGAGAGAGAGAGACCAGGTGGTGTGACTTGGTAGGGAGGGCGGCGTGTGGCTGGCCGCCTTACATAGGCCTCGCGGGATTCGTTGCCTCCTGCCTAACACTGCCTACTACGCGGCTGCTTACTGGGCGACTGTCGCGCGCCCTCGTGCCATTCCTGCGAACTGGGACTCCAGCCAGGCGGTCCCTGGGAATATCCTTGTCAGATCCTTCCCAGACAGCATACTCTAAGCATCTCCCATGAACTGTTCCACACTCTTGTCTTAGAATCTTTCTCTCCTACTGCCTCTATCATTTCCACTACTTCCTCACCTTTTATTAATATCAATCCCCCTCTGGTTTCTGCATCCACACCTTGAATTGGTGGCCAGACTGTATTATATGCTGGATCTCACATTTCTTATGTACTAGGTTAAGGTTGAAGATAGTCATTGTCTTTTTGGGAGATTGTATTGCTCGGACTGTCTCCATCAATCACTAATGTTTCTACAGGGTTAAATAATGCTAGACTAGGGATCAGGTACCTTGCTGTTGGTGTTTTCACTGTGTGTAGGCTATTTTTGAGCTACACGACACTACGGATTCTGTGTGTTACCTGGGTTGATCTTTTGTCTGTGTACCTTGGAGTTTAGACTGTGTAGTGCGTGAGGGCTGCTTGCCTAATCCACCCAACACTGTTCTAACTCTATTTGCTTTTACTTTTGAGGGTCGCCAGGAGGATACTCGATACTTGTGATCGAGAATCCTCCAGAGAGCACCCCTTCATATTAACGTAATCAGGCCGCACAGACCCAAGGTCCACACTAGGCTAGGAGCTGCCTTGCTCCACCAGAATTCTGTACCTTTGCGCATCCCAGCTAGACTTTATTAACCCGGGTAGACATTAGCTGGATTAGATCATATACTCTTTTATGCATACCCATTATTTTTACACAAGCATTTTGAGGTCTAGGTTGCTGTAGAGAGACACAACCAGCATTGACCGGTTTTGTTAATAGGAGTACTACTTTTTCGTGGCGAGCATTATTACAGTTGCACCGCTTATAATATTCTTGTGTCCAATAACATTATATGTCCAGCCTTTTTGTGTATTTAGCCTACACGTGCATTGTCCTGCCTCCTGCTATTTTGTGGTTCCATTTCCGATACGTTCTTCTTAGTAGCATCCGACATTATTCAGAAGATTCCTTGTTCGGTGCTTGAGGACTTTACAACACTTTCTTTCATAAAGGAGTGACAGATATTATTGATTAAAGTAACGTTAAGTAAACCTTCTTCTTGTTTGCATTAGATCACTCTTGTGATTTAATTAAGTTAACTATCTTTTTCTTGTGTACCATAACTAAGCAACCATATGTTATAGGTAATAGGCTGTTTCAGAGAACATCAGCCTATAATAGAAGCACATAGATACTGAGAGTTAAGATACCCCGCTATCGCAGATATAACTCTGGAGGGTATATGTGTTCTTTGTTCGACGGGATTATATATCAGGGGTTGGATCTAGCGTTTCCGTTGTTGCATTTATGCCAGTCTAGTCCAATGTATAAGAGCCACTGATTTATACGAGACCCGATCGTAACATTGCGAAGATATATTTTTTAATCTTACGCCATTCTGATGGGCTGAAATAAAGTAAAGTCATACTCATTTGATCATACCTCTTTGGAGTATAAAACACAACCACTTCGGACGCCATGGCTTTAGTAGAAGGGGCTCCAATGCTAAAACTAAATATTTCGAGAAAATTTGAGTTCTCTATGTGGATGAGGGAGACAAAAGGCAAAACTGTCCGTGATGAATGCCTCCCCCAGAGTTGAAAGAGTGACAGAGCCAAAGTCAAGAAACCGTCGAGCCAAAATGCCTGGACACACGGAGTTTAAAGCAATTTAAGTTATAGGATAAGGGAAAGAGGGATTCAGGGAGCGAGTTCCAGAGTTCAGCTGTTGAATAGAAAAAAAGATTGGGAGTATCGTTTCACTCTTTGAGTTGGAGAGTTGCACAGAGTATGGGTGGGATTTTGTTGCAAGACTGGTGCCATGTACTCTATTTAGAGGAGATGTTATACACTGGGGGAGCTCTGAGGAACACTAATTATTTTAGTAGCGATAGAATAGCGAGAAAGATGCAACATTGTGGTGAAGAGAGAGAGATATTGCAGAGAATCGGTGAGTGGACGGGAGTTAATGATACAAAAGGCTTTCCTTTCTACTTTGTCTAGAAGTGCTGTGTGAGAGGATCCTCCCCACACATGTGAACAATACTCAATTAAAGGATGCACTCTGCCCCTGTACAGAACAAGAAGCTGTGCAGGGGTAAAGAACCCCTTGAGGCGGTTGAGCACTCCCAGCTTCTGGGAGGCCACCTTAGCAAGACTGGTAATATGGTCCTTCCAAGAGAGAGTAGAGTTGTCAGTATATGAGCGAATGGGGCTGCAGGTGCAGTTGAGAATGTCGTTAATGAATATTAGGAAGAGAATTGGAGATATGACAGAACCCTGAGGAAAACCGGAGTTAATAGGTTGAGGAAGTGAACGGTGGCCGTCCATAGCCACAGCTATGGAACGGCCGGAAAGGAAATTAGAGACAAAGGCACAGATGGAGGGATAGAAACCGAAGGAGGATAGTTTGGAAATGAGGGATTTGTGCCAAACTCTATCGAAGGCCTTTGATATGTCCAGAGTAACAGAAAAAGTCTTACCGAAGTCCCGAGTGGAGGATGACCAAGAGTTAGTAAGATCATTGTAAGAAGATCACCAGTAGAACGGCCCTTAAGGAAGCCATACTGGCGGTCTCAAAGTAGGTTATGGGAAGATAAATACTTGGGACATTTTGAGGTAAGAATAGTTTTATAAACTTTAGAAATGTTATGTGTATGAAGAAGATAAAAGGCAAAGCTGCTTGCAACAAGTGCCTCCCCCAAAGTTGAAAGAGTGAGAAAGCCAAACAAAATTATTTTTTATTTTAGGTGTACATTTTTGGAAGGCAAGGTGGTGTGCTTGTTTACTGTAGTGAAATGGATAGGAGAAGCAAGTGTTTGTGAAAGTTAGCTGGATTGCTCTTGCGTAGGTGAGACACAAACAGAAACAGTGAGGAAAGGCAGACAAATTAAACAGGAGTTCCAGCAACTTCTTATCACATGCCTATGAGGCCTCCCCTGAGTACTGCCCTGCTCGATTGGTGTCTACAATCTCCCCAATTAATCTGATTGTTTAGACACATAATTTCCAAACTCCCGGGTGCTAAAGCCATGTTTGTTGAAGTTGTGCCCCACAATATTTGAATTTCATCAACAATATATTTCGAAGTTGAATACCCCAAAAGGAGCAAAGCTACGATCACTAAATACTCCAAGGAAAATATATTACAACATATTGTGCGCAACTCTAGTGAGCTGGCCTTGATAGAAACAAAGAACAGTAATGGAGTTAGACATACCGATCACGATGCCGAAGTGGTATTTACCATATCTGTTCTGAGTTACAAGTGAGAATATTTGTTTTTTCTTTCTATATTCCAACTACTCCCTCTCGGGCATAGGCTGATAGCCTTTACACTCTACCCCTGAAGACGGTGAGGCCCGTGAGGTCTTGTTCCGGCCTAGGGAGTGAGGCTGAGGGAGAGACATGCGAAGCACCTATTCACGGCTCGAACCCAACTCCATCTCTGAAGATGCTTCGCCTCTGTGCCTCACAATCTCAATCCCCAGCCTCGGACCCTCACTCTCAGAGCGCCACCTATTGAGCAATTAGCTCACACAAAATAACCAAACTGTTTAATTCACTGCTACTCGTCCGGTACTGAGATGATGCTGATGTTGTTGGATGCTTAGAACTGTATGTATTCGTATACAATAGTTGTGTTTTAATATTTGTATATACATTCATAGCTCTAGCCCTTTGATAACTTACTACAAAATATTTGTTTATGAATACTCAACATTAATTACCACAAACACGCACATACAGCTTTGAAATATATAAGTCTTGGGTTTCTAGCCTTCGCCCAGACTCAACATGTTTATTAGTACTGAAAACGTGCGTGATCTAATATATCACAATTGCTTTTCCCGATTATACTGAAATGTGTCACTTAAGTTAGTTAAAAAAAAAAAAAAAATCAGAGGCTAACAATCTGTAAGTCAAGATGAAGTCAGGACTCGAGCCCCTTTTTGAGAACTCCAGTCACTTGTGTCACCTGAACACATGGGTGCTTATTTAGCAGCACATTGATAACTTTTATCTTATCTTTCGATAGCATTCGAATGTCGTTCATCCCTTTACAAGCCAAAGTAAAATAGTGTCTACTGTATATGGTGCACAGCATGTTTGTTTCAATTTCCTAGCAGTGAAGTGCATTGTCTTAATTGTACAGCAGACGTGTTTTTGGTACTCTCCTAATTGTCGCCTTGCCCCACCACCTCCCTCTCTCTCTCTCTCTCCCTCTCTTGCAAGAGTTCACTTTTTCAATTTGTACAATCTCCGACCCTGGTAATAATGTGCTTGACCTTGTACTCGCAACAAAAGAAGAATTAATAGAGAATTTGAATGTTGGTGATGAATTCAGTAACAGCGACCATCTTACGATAACTTTCACTTTAAAGTTTACTAGTAACAAATCAAATAGCAGCATTGAGAAAGTCCCTAATTTTAAGAAAGCAAATTTTCATAAATTTAAATCAAAGCTTAAAGAAACTGACTGGAGCTTTCGGACTAACAATAACGACATAAATACATCTTGGGAGTGTTTCACAACCACTTACCTTAAGGCAGTGCAAGACTGCATACCATCGAAAATACGGCGTCCAGGCCATAATGATAAGCCCAAATGGTGGAATAAAGATATTTCAGACTGTCTGCTTGCTAAAAAATGTACTAATGATATATTAAAATCCTCACAAAATGACGAAGAATGGGTGAAATTTGTAGAGCTACTGTAGAGCTACGACGCAAAACCAAAAAGTTAATTAAGCAAAGTAAAAAGACCCTGGAGTTACATGTTACGAATCAAAGTAAAACAAACCCGAAAGAATTCTATAGTTATATCAGAAAGAAAAAAGTAGTTACTTCAACTGTTGGACCGTTAGTTAGTCGATGAAAATGGAGAATACACCAAAGACGAAGTACACATGAGTAATGCCCTCAATACCTTCTTTGCATCAGTTTTTACAACCGAAGACCTCAGTGATATCCCTACACCATCGCCGATTCAGATTGATAATTCAGATGTGCTACGCAATATCACCGTTACAGAGAGAGAAGTATTGAATTGTTTAGATAAACTCAAGGTAAATAAAACGCCTGGACCTGATACAATCTCACCTAGAGTTCTAAAGGAAGCTAAGGATGAGCTCTCCAAACCACTGACATTGCTATTCAATGAATCCTTGCAGTCTGGGACTATGCCTGATCAGTGGAAGCTAGCCAACGTAACACCGATATTAAAAAAAGGCAGCAAATCCCTACCCAGTAGCTATCGTCCAATTAGCTTAACCTCAATTGTATGTAAAATGCTAGAAACGGTCATAAGAGACAGACTCTTAAATAACTTGGAGGCAAATAACTTGCTTAAAGATACTCAACACGGCTTTCGTAAAAAACGTTCCTGTTTAACAAACCTCTTAGACTTCTTCCACGATATCCTCAACCTCTACGATGAGAGTAAAGCTGTAGATTTTATATACCTTGATTTTCAAAAGGCCTTTGACAAAGTTCCCCACAAACGTTTACTGCTAAAACTAAAAGCTCATGGAATACAAGACGGTGTGTTGAAATGGATAGAAAATTGGCTCAGCGACAGAAAGCAAAGAGTAGTCATAAACGGTCAGGCATCTAAATGGACCAATGTAAGTAGCGAGGTACCCCAGGGATCGGTACTAGGACCAATTATCTTTCTAATTTACATCAACGACATAGATGAGGGTCTCACCTGTACAATCTCAAAATTTGCTGACGATACACAAATTGCAAATAGCGTACTCTCAAAAAAACAAGTTGACGATATGCAACACAATCTAGATAAATTGTCATGTTGGGCCCAAATTTGGCAAATGAGTTTCAATGCGGATAAATGTAAAGTACTACATATCGGATACCTAACTGAGGAAGCAAACTATTCGATGAATGGCACTCAGCTTAAGAATGTAAACAGAGAAACCGATCTGGGAGTAACAATATGAGTAACCTAAAACCGAGTCAACAATATTCAGAAGTTGTTAAGAAGGCAAACAAAATAATTGGCTTTATAGGCAGGTCATTTGAGCATAAATCCAAAGAAGTTATCCTAACCCTTTACAATTCCTTAGTCCGCTCTCTTCTGGAATACTGCGTTCAATCCTGGTGCCCTTATTACCAAAAAGATATAATCAAGCTAGAACGAGTTCAACGTAGAGTTACCAAAATGATACCTAGCCTAAAGAACAAACCATACGAAGAGCGTCTTAGAGAATTAAATCTATTTTCTTTAACCCAGCGCAGATTAAGAGGGGACTTAATTCAAGTGTTCAAAATCATCAAAGGCATCGACAATATGAACTGTAGTAAGTACTTCACTATCGACCAATCTAATTACACGCGGGGAAACGGTTGCAAAATTATTGGTAAATCGTTTAACTCACACGAATCTAAGAATTTCTTCTTCACTCGAGTTGTCAACTTGTGGAATGGGCTTCCCCGAGACGTTATAGACTGCAGCACCGTTGATTCATTTAAACTCCGCTTCGACAAATATCTTGCATCAAACCCGCGACTAACTGCGTTTGTAAATGAATAACTTTATTTTATCCCCCCTCAGTTACTAACCCATCTGTCCCCTACTAACTTCCTAATCCTGCCAAGGACATTAGTTCCAGGGCAGTAGTTCCCTTTCCAATGTTCCCTTACCCACTCTAAACCACTGTTTGGACACTTGATCCTCAGTGTTTTGGAGGACAAAAAGCAGTCTAGACGGGTCACTAGATCTGTTGTTGCTTGATTTCCTTTGTACTCCTTTGTACTCTCTCTCTCTCTCGTTTTTCTTTATTTACTTATTTGTTAACTAGTCATTTAATATGGAGGCAGTTATAGCTATAAATCCCCGTTAGGATACTTGGCATTATCTATAGCTTAACATTATAGGCCTACACTAATATAACATATTTACATAATATACATATTGCAACATATAACCACACCCACACTCACACAAACAATCAAGCTTGTTGCCATACATTAACTTGAGACTTTAATATATGCATTGATGTGGCAAAGTTTTGGTCTGTTTGTCACACCATGTGGTTCCAGAGACGGCTGTAGCAAATAAGATCGTAAGTACTGCTCTGTCCTTGCAAAGGGTTCAGTCAGCTGATGGTCTCTAGCATAAGGTGTGCGTGTGACATTTACAGGTGGTGGTGGTGGGGACAATTGTGTTCCTGCCAAGTGAGGAGTGTGAAGCGTGTGTACCTTGTACATAACACATAGCCCCGCAACATTTCGGCGTTGCTGTAATGGCTGGTAGCTGTTTGCAGCACAATATTGATCCTTAAACTCTGTTGTGAACCTTGTCTAGTAGGTGAAAGTATAAAGGAGGGCAAGATGTTCAGATAAGAGGGGAGTACTCCATTAAGGTACAGACCTGAGCATTGTACAGCAAGGGTCGGTCTCTCACTCACTCACTCACTCACTCACTCTCTCTCATAAAGGATGTTAAAAACATTGGAATATGTGCAAAAGCGAGTCACTAAACTAATACCTTCATTAAGAAATAAATCATACGATGAAAGACTAAACGAACATGATCTATTTTCACTTAAGAAACGAAGGATAAGAGACCAATTGATAGTGTTTTAAACTTCTAAAAGGATTCAGTAACATTAACCAAGATAAGTTATTAAAAAAATCCAGGACACATCTAAATGAGGAAACAATTTTACATTATTAGGTAGGAGAGCGAATCTAGATACAACAAATGTATTCACTCATAGTGTGATTAATGAGTGGAACAAACTCCCAAATAAAGTAATAGACAGTTCCTCTATAGAAACATTTGGGCAAGAATGTTAAGTGCGGGCGTACTGCCAGCCTTGTTACACTACGCATAGTGGCGTCGGACCTCTGCCATCATGTTCCCGTCTATTTTGACTGCCTTTGGATACAATAATATGTTGAGGGGGGGCTTTGCCCCCCTCACCCCCCCCCCCCCATGACATATTGTCATCATCATATATATTGCCAGCAGGGGGCAAATTACCGATCACTGTCAAAATAGATGCGAACTTTACCACAGCGATCGGCATATGTAAACATGGAGGCGTCGGACCTTTGCAATCATGTTCCTCTCTATTTTGAATGCCATTGGATACAATAATATGTTGAGGGGGGACTTATCCCCCCTCATCCCCCCATGACATATTGTTATCATATATATTGCCAGCAGGGGGCAAATAACCGAATTAATCGCCGTCAAAATAGACGCGAAGTTAACCGTGGCGATCGCCCTATGTAAACATAACGACCGTACGCCCGGAATCTACATCCATACCCACATTTGAGACAAATCTAGACTCATTCCACATATTATATGATATGGAATAGGCAGTAATTATCACAGTTATTATTTTTCCAGCTGAATAGAGCGTAAGAAAAAAAAGTAATAAACAAATAAAGAATAATAATGATAAAAATCATCATTAAAAATATACTTAGGGTGATGGGTTGCATGATTCCAATTAACCCCAAAATTGACATGCTACTAAGGCGAAGGGTTGCATAAATGTTCCTTTTTTCCAATCTTTCCTGTAAATTCCTTCTGGGGATTTCGAAGACCCAGCAAGGTTAATCACTTCCAACTGTTTCATGTATGGTAATTGCCGGAGGGTACAGAGGGTGGGGAGAGAGCCTTCTTCTGTTCTATCCTTTCCTTCAACTTTCCTTTTCGATCATATATACCATCACTACTAGAATTAAGTCCTGACTACCTCATTTGGACCGTAAGGTCTGTGTGGCCAGTGTATCTATGTAAATCTCTCTCCCTCTCCTTTTATCTATCCTCACCTAAAGTGGCCGAGACCAGGATACCAGCAAACAAGGGACAAAGAGCATACACCAACCTGGAATTGGGATCGTTATCTGGAAGCAATACAAGTGAGCAGGAGCTTTGTTGTGAGGAAGCTGGAGGAGGAGGAGGATGAGGAGCTGGTGATGGTGACAGGACTGGAAAAAAGAATGATACAAATGAAAATATCGTTATTCAAAAGATTAGGACAATTCAAGAATAAGATAATAGAGGGCAGGACAAATGTCTAACAAGGGGGGAAAGGAGGATTGTGAAGGACAAAATACGGAAAAAGATAAGCAGAGAGGATTGGCTGAATAATACAATAATATATTTGGAGTAAGGAATGGAAGGAGACAAATCATCCATTTTTGTTGATGGGGCAAACAAACTAATTTGTGATTATAAACCCTCATAGTCAAGAAGGAAATGAAACCTAGCATGAATAACATATCTAATATCACTAGTGAGCATAAAATATATTATTGATTTATCGGAAATATGTCTACTTTAAATCCCTGTCGGCAGGGTTAAAGCCCTAAGTGACTTTCATTACCTGCACATTATCATTCATAAAGAATAGCAAGAACGTAATACAATGATATATCCGTGAATGTACAATAATAAAGATTTCCAATGACACTTAAGTCTAGTTGCCTTACAGCGATCTTGAAAAGATTGGCCAAAATCAATACAAATTTGCATTTTTTAGCTGTTTCCGCTGTGTAAATCTGCAATGTCAGTGCGCTCCAAGCTCTAGTGGGCAATGGACGTAGGGGCCCCGCGCTGCCTGCACTCGCTTGCCTCACACCCGTGATACATAATAACCCGATTTTGGTGCCCGACTGGTGACGGTCCCGCAGGAAAGGGGTTAAGAGGAGATGTTTTGTAAATTTATATATTTGGATTTGTTTTATTTTCCTCCCTAGATCTCCATCAAGCTTAAAAACATACCCCCAAGATAATTTTATGCTTTTTTTGGTGCCCTAGCCGAAGGTTTGCCAGAAAAAATACTATACCTATATGATACGAAAGGTCTTATAATTGACAAAGACATGGGGCAAACATCTTAAATCTAAATGATAATGGGGCTAAACATGAGGGAGAAAGTGTCCATAAAACACGCCCTTCATATAGTAACTACTAAAGTGTTGACGTCAGATACATCAATACAATAACAATGGTGGGCTCCTTCGGTTGATAACCCTTCAGTGTCTGTCCATGTTGATTATGTTGCTTAGTTCTGTATTACAATATTATTACTATACTAATGACTGGGCCTTATTAGCCAAAAGGCCTTCTAATAGTAAGTACGTATTATGTCAAAGGCTGCAATTCATCAACCACTAACACATTTTGTCATCAATATTTACTCCATTTCCCTTATGGGAAGGTACGTAGTTTTTCTCTACCACCTTCTCCTTCATGGTAACCCCCATTAGTTTTGAGATTTGACGTTCGTTCCATTACTTTGGAAACTTTAAGACCTCTCACCCCATTTCTTTGTCAATATTAGGTCCTTTGTTGCTATTAAGGAGTCGATTTTTTTCATGACTACCTATAGCGAGCATGTATTCCAGTGCATGTATTCCCGCATCCAGTGCGCATGCGTGACGCGGCCCTCTCTTTTCCTCTCCTAGAATACCCCTCCACCAATAGCAGAGTTTTGCCCCCTGATTTTTGCCTCCTCTGATCCTCCACCCTCTATATATACCCTTCCTGTTTACCTTTTATATCATTCTATCCTTACTTGATAATGCTGGTTGTCCAGTGAAATGCGTCGTATATCCTGTATCATCATGTACATTAATGTAACCCTGTACCACCATGAATTTTGCTCATCTCATTCATCTACTTCCTGCCACCCAGCGAAAACTCATCAGAGACCTGGAAACTTTGAATAATAAAATTTCCAACGCAGAAATTGCCATTTCTTTCATCCTCTTATGTATTAAAGAAAATATTTATATATACCGGTATATATATATATATATATATATAATATATATATATATTCGTTTATAATAAAGATCTATGATAATGTGTATAGCACTGAAGAAAAACAATATATAGATCACATTACCTACGTCAGAGCTTAGATAAACACACAATGAACACGGCTGAGTTAAGAACAATAGTTAGCACTAATAAAACGTTTTACTACTCGCGCTGCTCACTCCTTCATATTGCTAGTTAGGGTGAACATTAAGTTGTGTGTGGGCGCGCGCACACGTATTCCTGTGTCTTTACAAAAAACCTAATAACCCCCATGGGTGCGGGTGATTAAGTAAGCAAGCACTTCCGCATATACAGTAATAGGAAAATATAACTGTATACTATAACATGCCGTATGTGAACGTACTTATGACCCAGGGGAGTTATTAGAGAGCAGGCATTTGAAATAATGTTTGAAATCATATGGTGTATATATTCATTTGAAATATTGACAGTATAAGCTCATAACTGTTTTCATATATTTCAGATCGTGTAACTGATGCATAAACAATAAATGATGTTTATATATCTGAATTATACAGTAATTATACAAGTAAAGAGAGTTCCTAGTCATTGAGAAGGAAACTCTGAGTTCTAGTTGTTCAAGGATGTCAGGGTATTAGCTTGAGAGCTTTCCGACTTTTCTTGGTCTTTCTCGAGTGAAGGAGTTTTCTTTGTATTATGGTTCCACCAATCAATATAGGCTGTTTGTGTAACATGAATGTTTGAGCAAAACCAATGGTGTCCAGCACCATTATTGTCATTGCTGTATCCCCTTCAGAACGATGACGTAATGTCCATCATTGTCTGGTTACCATTAGACGATTTACTTTAGCTCATAATGTACAGTCAGAAACTGCAGTTTTTGAGACACCTAGATAGGGCCCGGGCATTGGGAGCGTATTGTTTCTGGACGACAGCCCACTTTAACTATCACAAGGCCGCACACGTACGAACACACGTTTCGAACCAATAGATGCTTCACTCCGTCTGCCATGTCAAATTATTGTGCTGTTGTTTTGCTACGATAAGATTCATACTACTGAATCTGATATACAAATGACAAAAGTACCATTGTTTGTTATTCCCTCCTGTATCTACAGTAAACACAGATAGTTATTAAAGAATTATGAATGTAAAGAAACACTACCAAACCGCAGTCAATGAACAGGCTTTCGTTGTGTGTGTGTGTGTGTGAGAGAGAGCGAGAGAGATTCATCAGAAGTCATACATAGTAGCTATAGTTACTATTAAACACATACCGGTTCTCAAATATAATTCATCCATTTTATATCATGCTATTAACCTTTATGCACTGTGTAAGCATTGCCATATATCATATACTATAATACTAACATCGAAAAGGTATCTATAGACATTGCTAAGCATAATATCACGACGCAATGCTTATACCCTTTACCCTTTAGAGCGTTATATAAAGTTTTTACTAAATTAATACCGAATATATAAGCCTATCAGCATCCGAAGCTTAACTGTGTGTGGTACTACATAATACCCCGCATATATCATTATTGATAACTCATTGCCGTTTCACACCTGAATTTCATAACCAGATGATAACATATAATATTACATTGTATAGTTCGTTGTGTTGTATGTCATGAAGCAGATACTTCTGTTATCAGTGTCTGTCACCTACTGTAGAGCATTTATGTCTATTACAACTCACATCGGTTCAGTTACACACACACACAAACACACTCAACTAATCGTAACTAGAAATTCACGTCATAATTGTCATCGTTACTTTACACAACAAGGTAAACATTTACACTGTAATACTGAACATCCTCCTCTTTGTAATTAATACAAGTATGCATAACGTGGTCACTGGGAACATGGATATGAAGACAGTATCATGAATTCGTGGTATTCACAAATATATATCCTTGGAGGGTAAAATAACTGGCAGGATAAAGCAAATATATGTTAAATAGGTTACATAGTAATATAAAAAAAGGTAGTATCAATAAATATGACTTACTAACCTTGATCATGATAATAATAGTAATAATGTAGTGTCTCTTTCGTTGGTCTAGGGCCGCTATAGCCTATATAATGCGTACCTGTTAATAATACTGGAGTGCACTTTCTAAGCTATTAACGGGTAATTAGCCTTATAATGAGATGTAGCTGGCTTGATGGACGTCTGGTAGAGGTAATATGGTTGTACTAGGGATAAATAACCGGCAGAGAACGGAGGGAATGAGGACGGTCTTCACACCGTTGTGGTTGGGTAATAAGTGGTTATATTTCGAACTGCTGACCCTAGAGTGTCGCTAGGTTGCCAGCCATAAATTCAAGAATATATATAAGGAGAGGCGACTCTCTGCTTTTGGTTGTAGCCCCCCTGATACTTACCCCATCTAACGTCAAGCACCCCCCATAGAGAACGGTTAATTTCGAACAGTAACTATACAGTTTATACCCCTCATTAGAGAATGTACCGTTATTTAGAAAACGATTATATTCGAGCTATAACTATATAGTTTCTAATATCTATAGGCTACCGCTTGCAGTACTCAATATTTCTTCATTTTTCACAATTCACAATAGTTCTTATAGGCCTATATCTAAGTAGTAAGCTACTGTAAAAGTCACCCATGATGTTTAAATTGTGATCACATTTCTGTCATTATCATTATTGTCCTACCTCGGTCCATATACTACTACAACTAAATATATTGTGCTAGATTCCATGTATACAATCTTGTATTTGTGCAGCAACTTTACCTTTTTCTGTATAAAATACTTGATCTAATATAATACCTTTGTTATATGTACAGGTTAGTAGGTTACTCAACGTCTATAGTTTGTATTGGTTTTGTTCCTTACATTTAATTTTTGTTCAGTAGGCCTACCTGTATGGATTTCAGATTTTTTTTTTTTTTTTTGTAGTAGTAAAGGGATGAGGTCACAAGTAACCTGTTTACCCTGTCATAGACCTATTGCACTGTTAGGCGATCAGAACAGAGGCAAGGGGTGTGAGGAGATTGCCCAACCATCTCCACCAGCCGAGAATCGAACTTGGTCCTCCCGGTTAGAAACCAAGCGCTCTACTAATGTCGCTACTGGTCACTCCCATTTCAGCCATATGTTCCCCATAGTGTTCGTACGTTTACTAAAAAGTAAATAAACAAACACACACACACTGTGAATCGTACAGTTCCTCAATCCTCATATTACTTGCACTGCTTAATTGGTGAGGAGTAAATAGAAACATACCGGTACGCAATTATCTCTCACGAAGGAATATGCGAGACAACCACAGCACTCATCCCAGTGACGTCTCTCGAGTAATTTATTTTTCTGCAGCTCTACCTATACACGTCATACACTAATACATACACATCCCTTCAGCAACAACATTACCAAAAGTGTGGAACACATCTTTTGTCTCATGTTGTACGTGTTTATAAATATATGTTCTATTGATGTTAGGTGTTTACTATTCAGGTCGACCACTGCAGCACAATACAATGCTAAGGGAATTTCTCCAATGCCGTTTATTGTTTTTCTGTGTGTGTATTCATGAATAATATTCTATAAGCAAGCAATTCCAACCCCACACTCCACACAAACTAAGAACATAAAATTGATGGTATGTCTTACATTAAAGATAACCGATCAAGTGAATGGCATATAATACAGCGTGAGTAGATTATGCTATTTATTTATATTATTTAAAACATCTGTATATTGTGGAGCATCAGACGTCAGACGGCCAACCCCGCTATACTGGTCATCTTAAAAGTGGCTGCTTCACACAACACTGGACTTTGTTCAGCTGATCAGGTGTTTTCGTCTTCAGTTTGATGTCAAGGTTCTTGAGCCATAACAAACTTCTGCAATGATACAAATGCCAGCATTCATGGGTCAGCTATTTACGGAGATGATGTCTCTGGAATATGTATTCAGTCAGCCATGATTATACACTCGTATGTGAGTATACCATATACTGTATACTCGTAGATACGCTCTACTTATGACTAACCACTTCACCTTACCGTAGGGAAAGAAGTGAAATATGACTTTCTTTTGCTTCCGCCTTGTATTTTCTACAAACAACACAGCTGTGACCGTGTTTTTTGGTGCCATGTTTGTATCTGCCGCCACGCCATCTGGCAGCTCCCAGTGACATTTGTAAGTGTGCAGACGATGTACCACCGATGGCAGAGCCATCTTCATGGGTGCTTGGTCAAGACTAGGGATCAATTGGGAGCTCGTTTAAGAGCTTTCTCCTTATTTCTATTCTCCTTGCATACATTCTTTATTGATACAGGAAAGAATATAACATGTTAATATACTGTAAATCAGCTAGTATTAGGTAATATTATTTGAAATATACCTCCAATAATGTATTATTATTATCATACATAATTAATATTTACGTATCTACTAAAGTGAATAAACGAGGAAACTATGGACATAAATGCAGCTCGATCGTGAACCAGGTTAATTCAAACTGGGATTTTCACGATAGACAGCTCTATGGGGTGGGGGTGGGGGGGGGGGGGGGGGCGAACCTAAACTACCAAATTTCGTAAAAGCCAATGAAACGTTTAAGGTTGAAACCCGAGCCATTCTCATGGGGCAGCAATTTGGAAGTGTTTTTGTTCATGTTTAATTTCTTATATCCTAAGGTAATATTCGTGTCCGTATTTACTGTAGATACGTAAGGGAATGCAATAAATGTATTTTTGTCAGTTGTATATCCATAAATATATGAATGCGGATCATAGCATAGAAGCAATAATTATGGAGATGAGCTTTGGCTGGGTACTGGGTAGTCAGGATGTCCCAGAATTGGATTTAAGCGAGGATTACATAATTGATAAAACAAATGTTGAATAGTATAGGTTTATGTGATTGCCGTAGACATTATCATGTTGCAACCCTCTCGGGATTTCAAGACTTTTATTTAGCTTTCAGAGGGTGTGGGCATATCGGTTAGTAGAAAATGAACGGCTTATCCAGAAGCGCCACATATTCTCTTTCTCTCTCGATCGATCGATCGAAGGTTTTGCAAACTTTCAGGATTGGCCACAAGAGAGACACCATAATATAATATCGGTGATAATTAATCTGAGACCTTTTGTGTAGGACTGCGGTTGGGGTCCCATTCCTTTCGTACCCAAGACAATAACATCATTACCCTTACCATATCAATACCATTAAACCTTTCAGAACCGTTGATGTATTTTTTTTATTTGATTTCAGCTACATTTAGATGATTTTTATGAAGCTTTGGAAGGATATATGGTAACTATAATATTCAATTGAGATAGTTTGTAGCATTTTAATTGGCATACGTCCTTCCTGAGATGAAACATATTGTTTAATCGTTGCCATAATATAACACAAAGGATGTCACGGGTACTGAAGGGGTTAACACATATTTCGGTTAATGGCCATTATATTGGAAACTAAACAAGATAATTGTACCTTTTTGATGGATACACCCACGGACATAAGCGGGGTCCACTTTCATACTTTCAAATACACATATCATCTACTGGGTTAATCTATAAAACAAGCAATCCCGCTTGAGAAAAATCCCACTTACACCACCTGGGATTGGACCATGGATCAAATGACAATTAGACGACCGTGCTAGCCATTACAGGTCAGGTCAGGTGAAGGTATTGATGGATAAACCTTTACAACGGCACCTCGCATCTACTTTTCGAAGTGTTGAGAGGGAAGAAGCTGTCGGGACGTTGGAGAGAGAGGAAGATGTTGGAGTGGCTTTATTATGTGTGTTACTAGTCTGTATACGTCTTCGAATTATCCCTCGACTGGGTTCGAGCATGTGACTCACACTAGGAAGTACTACCACACCTACTAAATATGTTTGCCTTGGTTGGGATCGAATTCAGGTCAAGCAGATTCACACGTGAGCATGCTATCTACTCTACCGCCGCGGCTCTGGTTTCGAAGAGTTGTTGTAACCTGGACGACAACTGCTGCCCAGGGTTATGTAGGTCAATAAACCGACGACACTACAGAATTTTACACTACAAACATTCGTCTATCGGCCCATATGACCCTGAGTAGATATAATTGGAACACAAATTTCAAGCCAGTGTGATGTAATGGTTATCACGTTTGCTTGTTCATCATTTGATCCACGATTCATTCTCGGTGTAACATTAACTACTAACTTGAGCTGGACACATTATGTTAGAAGCATTGCTAAGAATGCCTCTAAAAAACTGGGACTCCTGTACAGAGTTCGAGAATTCTTCACTGACGAGCAGTTGGCCGTAATATATAAAAGTCATGTGCGTTCTCAGATGGATTACTGTTCACTTCTGTGGAGTGGAAGTGGAGTGGTTGCATTGAGGCAGTTGGACAAAATTCAAAATAAAGCTATTAGATTAGTCAATAACCCTGCAATCACACAGGACCTTCCTACATTATCCATACGAAGAAACGTTGCATCCCTTGCATTATTCTACAGATATTTTCACAGCAATTGTTCCGAGGAACTTGCTTCAATTGTGCCGCCTCTCCACATCTTTCTCCGTAGAACTAGGGCAACTGAGAGCGCCCATGAATTTACACTTTCTCCTCCATATTGCAGAACTTCTGCTTATCAAAATTAATTTATCCCTAGAACTACTACTCTTTGGATTTCACTTCCCTCGAGTTGCTTTCCACAAACTTACAATCTACAAAAGTTGAAATCCAGTTGTTACAAACATTTTATGAATGGAGGATGCCTTTAGGCACATGGACCTTTTTGTTTTATCTGTGTTTTTCCTTCCTCCGTTCATTGTCTCTTAAAAAAAAAAAAAGGCAGTGTGAGTAATTTATTTTGTATTTAACCACTTTAGCACGATGTCGCCTTTATACCTTTGATTCTGGCTAAAATTAGACGATGTTATGCAGTTTAACCCTCTGGCTGCGGTCATATTTGCACTATTTAGGGCATATTCAGGCACTCCTGAATGATTAATCAAGTATCTGCATGAAAAGAAAAGTATTCTGCCGAAAACTAGACAAAACTAGCTTCAAAATTACACTAGAATGAGCTTCCTAACTCGCAGGGTTCACCCGCAGCGCTGCCATAGACATTCGGGAAATCTCGCTAATTATTAGGAATGTAGCGGCTTGGCAACACTGCTGAGACCGCGGTCCGAGACCACTGTTTCCCTCAGTGCGCGGTTGGCCGTGCTGACAGTCGGAGGTGGGCCCCTTGCTGTCCCGCCCTGACACTCTATTTCTATG
The DNA here is from genome assembly GCA_032716605.1 of Paralithodes platypus. Classification (NCBI taxonomy): domain Eukaryota; kingdom Metazoa; phylum Arthropoda; class Malacostraca; order Decapoda; family Lithodidae; genus Paralithodes; species Paralithodes platypus. Next base: position 48,299,368 of record CM064533.1, on the reverse strand, counting down.
GCTTTTACAGGCTTTTAAAGCCTGGAAATTGCTGTAAATAGCCTACGCGTTCCGGAACGTCTCCCACAGGGAAAGGGTTAAAAGGACCTATGAAACTCAGAGGGTATATTGAGATCATTTTTACCCCTTTGAGTCCTGAAGGTAGGTTATAAGCTTACTGGTAAAAGTTGTAGTCTATAGTGTCTGTTGTGTTGTTAGTATTTTGACCAGGATGACCTTGAACATCAGTTGTTGAATATACAGTATGTGCTTTGTTTATGTATGTTCAGAATATTTGAAATAACTTGAAACTTAGATACTAATCAGAGCTGAAATAGTGGAGGCAGAACACAGCCGTGACCGTGACTTCACACTTCGTTTTATGTTCTCTCTCTCTCTCTCTCTCTCTCTCTCTCTCTTACTTAATGTTATATTCTGTATACACATATTTTAAGGCATTAATATGTTTGGCATTTATAAATGGTATAGTGTATAGTTTGTGCAGTTGGTGTGTCCTTATAATTATAGTGAAATATCTACATTTCGGTTGTTTTAGTATTTTATTCGATGAATGTGTTTTTCATTAACGTATTATGTTGAACCAAATCCTTTGTAAAAAAAATCCTTTTGTAATATATATTTGACTGTGGTCAGTCAATAATCTATCTATATATATATCTATCTCTCTCTCTTTCTCTCTCTCTCTCTCTATATATATATATATATATATATATATATACATCAGAGACCTGGAAACTTTGAATAATAAAATTTCCAACGCAGAAATTGCCATTTCTTTCAACCTCGTATGTATTAAAGAAAATTTATTACCTGGCTTTACCAACATATATATATATATATATATATATATATATATATATAATGCACTCCGTACCCAAGACACTTTATACACAAATCGTTTCATATAAAATACGGTGTATCCAGACCTAACCCTCATCTCTATGCTGTCAACACTCCAAGGCAAATTGGAAGCAGTTCAAGGCGAACCATGAATGTTTTTATTGCTCCCAACACTAGCCTTTTAAATTGGTTGGATGTTAACATCAATATGTGTGTACGTTGATGTTGTCAAGAGTGTGTGTTAGTTCTAGCCTCATAATTATTAGCATTATACTAAGTTTATTATTTTAATGGGATAGTGTTTGCTTTTTGGTCTATTTATTTATACATTAATATTGTTTTAGTTCCTTTGCGAGACTTCCATCAAGCTTAAAATAACACCCTCTAGATCCATGTCAAGATAAATCTGTATTTTGTTGGGGGTAAACAAATGTCTCTACCGAAGGCCGGTCCCTTCTTAATTATAGGCTCGCTATCGCTCGCCTGGAAAAATGTGACACCTAAATGACAGGAAACTTCTTAATATTGACAACAACAAAAAAGGGGGCAAAAAGTCATAAAATCGACAATCTAATGGGTTGATCGTCTTTAAATCTGAACAGTAATGGGGCTAAGCGTGAGGGAGAAGGGGGGTCCAGAAAAAGCGACCATCTCTCCCTTGACAGCTGTCACCCTCCCATCACCTCACTGACCTAATTTCATTCCTAAGTAAAACAGAGCGTGACAATATCGGTTGTGTTCGCCTACTTAATTGGGCCATCTCAGGTAGGGGGAGGAAAGGTGTGTGTTTAGGAACGTATACAACATCCAGGATGATACAGAACACTCACCCTTTTGGCTCCCCGGTAGAGAGGCGCTAATCGGGTGGATTTGGATCAAGCTTGCTCTTTCCTTCATACCCTCCCCTTCCTCCATTTTATCCTCCATGCTTTATTTTATTGTATCTTTGGCTGCCTTATGAAGCTTTTTTGGTCGTGTTCTCGTCTTTTGCATACTGAAGCGCCTAATATATTCCTATCGCCTATTCTTATTCAAGGTTCGCTAACTTCAAATATATTCTCAAATATATACTGTACAGTAGTTCAAATTCCATTATTCAAATTGCACACGAGGGAATTGCTGTAAAATCATCCGTAAGCCCTTCCACGCTCGTGAAGAAAAGCATTTCTTTTTCAACCTGGTAGTAAACTTATGGAATCGCATGTCTAGCAATACTGTAGACTGCAGCACTGTTGAACCTTCAAAAATAAGTTATGACAATGATCTCGCCCTTAATCCCTGACTGACTGCATTTACAGATGAATGACAAGACATGCCCACATTACCTCATTGGTAGAATAGATATATAGTAAGATAGTTCTAACTTTTATTTTTCTGTCCAGTACCAAGTCGGTATATCCATTCTGCATGGGAAAGATAAATCCTGTCCCTTCTAAGCCATCTTTTCTCACCTACATATTATTCTAGGTAGTCAAGATATAAGCAGCCTAGTAAGGATCAATATATGTGTTGTTGCTTGCTTTCCTTTGTATATATATATTCAGAATATGCAAAACTAAATTGTTAGTGCTTCCCGACAATATATAGGTGATGGGACTACTATGACAGTTCATGATCCAGTACTGTATATACGTGGCCGATATTCTGACTTGGGTTTCACTTTATTAAAACTATGTAATATGATTAAACGTATGATGACAATATGATTGTAATTATATCACAATAGCTTAAATACAAATCTCAATCATAGAACATTATTTTTTGGAATTTGTTTATAAGATACGTATTTCTTGATGGTGTGCATGTCTATAGATCATATATGCAAGAACGTAAATATCATCAAAGCACATTCTTATAATTGATATGTTAAATTACTGTATTCCAAATCTTATGCTGGGGAAATTTGATCCACAGTGATAGCAAAGTGAACATAATTATATATACCTTCTATAACACAATAATATACCCCTTTATATATATACTGTATACTATACATATTTTATACACCTTAATTATCGTCTATATGTAATGCCTCCATTTGAACGATGTAGGGTATGTACAGCTGTTGTTGTTGTTACTGCTGATGCAGCCTAAAATGTTGTTCCGAATAGAGAGAGAGAGAGAGAGGGAGGGGGGAAGCCAAATATTCCACATGATTAAACACACCATTAAATTCGCCACTGATTTAAAGTTGCTATTCAAGTCGCCACTGTACTGTATAAAATCGCCACAGCAGTAAAGTCACCAGTTATTACCACATTAAAATCGCCATTACATTAGTCATCACTGCATTAATGTCATCATATATAGTGGCATAATATTCATCTCATTGCAGTCGCCACTGTAAATAATACTTGCCTCAATATACACATTATGAGTATTTATGTCACCACTACAAACAGCGCCACTATCACTATTTAAGTCATGTATATGAAAGTTGACACTTTAAAAGTCATCAATATCAAATTCACTACTATAAAACTCGCCACTATAAGTCTGTCGTCCTTACATTATAGTAAGCAACTGCTGTGAAATCGCCATGGTATTAAAGTTGCCACTGTATTAAAGTCGCCACTATACAATTCGCCACTATAAAAGTCGCCACTAATCACATCACAATTAAAGTTGCCATTAAAAAAACCCGTCTATATTGATAAAGGTCGCCACTCTAAAAGTCGCCACTATTAAAGTCAATATTGTTATTGCCAGTGCTATGAAAGCGCCTTTATGTAAGTTACCACTATCACATTTGCCTCTATAAATATAGCCACTATTGAAATCATCACTTCATTACTGTTTCCACTGCAATAAAGTTGCCACTGCATCATAGTGACCACGGCACTAAAGTAATCATTGTGGTAAAGTAACCATTCTCCAACATGCCCATAACCTAGCCCACAAGACTGTAATCCAACCCTATGAACAAACAGAGGTAGGAAGAAGTGGGGCTTTGGAACGTCTAGGTGGTTGACAGCGTTCAAAATTGCTTTGCAATACATTTCACTATTTGATTTCACAGCATTCAACATTGCGACTATTAAGCCACAATACATGGACATGTAAAGATTAGTGGAATTAAATCATATATTTGTTCCTCAAGGAAAATTACGCAATACTAGTATAATGGTTAATAAGATCGCTATTGCTGAGGCTTGTACATTTATAAGGCGTCTCCATTCTATCCAGATAAACTATAAATATTATTCCGGCTAATATGGGTAATTTAAGCTGCGTAATGTACAAATTAATCCAGATAATTTAAGGTGAGGGCTGGTCCTATCCAAAGTAAGGTTTGGCATCCTCTACCCAACCTTAGCCGTTTATGTCTGTCTCTTTTACTGTCCTACTTTTCGTTCTGTGGGCGGGAGGCTAGGAACCCTCATCTTCTGGTAGAATTAATTTACTAGACGAGACAGAGAGAGATAGGGAATGCGAAAGTGGTTCCGAACCCTAGGAATTGGAACTTTAAATGTTTCTGTTCGGTCTCTGTCTCGAATCGGCCAACCCCAGCTATGGGGTATATGATTGAGTATATACTTACATACATATTCATATATACAATTATAGCAAGGTATATTATTTATATTATTCCGGCTATTATGGGCATTGGAAGCTGTTTAATGTACACATTAATTCAGATATTTTAGCTTTAAGAGGGTGAATCTACTTTTAAGTTGCGTGCCTATTCTCAATGCCGTAAACAAAGATAAATCCACATATATCATGTGAAGCATTTTATTGCCAACTTTACTATTATCAAATATATATATTAGGACTATCCAATTTCCATTTTGTCAGAATATAAACTGATTTCCTGTACCTCCCCTCGTTATCCCTTTTCCCGTCTCCCTGTCAGCAGTATTGAAGAGACATTCAGAAGTTTGAATGGGTAATATCCGTTTATATCCGGTCCAGTTATTTCCCTTTATTGATATTGGTTGTTGAAGTGTGTCTGGTGAGAGAGCTGGTTGGCTGGGTGTGAATAATACGACTATACTTCCACTATATTTCCAGCTGACGGTAAATTGCTTTGTCTTCATAATGATTACTCCACTATTCTGTAGGTTTTGTAGCAAAATCGGTTGTTTATTATGAAAACTTGGCACTACTATGAAGCATAGACATGGGAGTTCTAATTTTATCTTTAGTTATCGATAAATCAGTTGCAAAGTGATTCAATTTACCGGCAGCTGAAATGAAACCAAGTGTAGAGAAGTGCGTGGGTTTACACATTATAGGGATGGAAGTGTAAAGATCGGTCAAATATGTAAAATCGCTAACGGAATGGATGAGTTATATGGGTTGATAATTGGACGTTCACTAGCCAAAGTGCCCTTTTAGAGGTAAAATAAGAGGTAGATTTTTCGAATATAACCCGAAAAGGATATCTTCCCTTTATAAAATTCCTTCACTTGGAATAGTGCATTTTGTTTTGGTCTCCACATGATGATTATATAATACATAAACTAGAAAGAGTTTAGCGTAACATATCCAAAATGATAATCCGACATACAACAAATAATTAACCTATACAAACAGTGTGTACAAGAATTTACCCTGTTTAGCTTGGCAACGCACCGATTAAGAGCATAGCTGGTGCAACTGTTCAATAAAATTACATGCATCAATAACATAGATATCAATACATTCTCCACAAAAAACATAAAACAAAAGACAATAACAATATGTATTACTAGGCCAGAAAAACTATTCCATTTGCTTGAGGCACCCACTTTTAAATTCCAACATACAGTTATTATGTTCCTTCTAATCTTTTTGACAGTGAGCAGTTACATAATTATATAAAATGAAGACAATTTATCATTCATGGAATATGTAGATTAGCATACATTTCACTTAATGAATGAGATGGCCATACAAATAAGAATTTATTATATCCTGGTTAAATGTATATTTAACCAAGATATAATAAATTCTTGTGCATATATTATATGCACATAGGAAAAACAACAGGAATATATTAATATACATGATAGTAAAGTCGTGTAATGTTAACACAAAACATACCATAACGCATTATAATGAATACATAAATACAATTCGGTACAAAATGCCATCTATATCAAAATATGAGCGAGAGAGAGAGAGACCCATGCCCCACTTTTAGCCAATCTCTAGGGCAGATGCACAATTGCAATTAAACTTCAATGGAAGCATCATTAATTCAAAGAATGAGGTTGACATATTAGGTGTCGTCTATGATAAAAAGTTAATTTTCAAAACACACATAGAAAACATTGCTAGAAAAGCTTCAGCAAAATTATCTTCTCTCAGGAAAATATCAAGCCTGTTAGATAACAAAGGAAAGGAGATTTTGTATAAAGCCCAAATCAGATCAGCAATGGAGTATTCATTTCTCACATGGGGAGGTGCGGCAAATATACATATGAAACTCTTGGACAAGGTACAGAGGAGAGCACAAAGAATAATAGAAAACGAATCTCCTACTCCACCTGAAGCAAACCTCGAGAACCTACAGCACAGGAGGGATGTTGCTGGACTTATAACCCTGTTTAAGATCCAGTGTCAGAACACCTCTCACTTACAGTCTCGGCAAACACAGCGACAGTGGGAGCAAACCACAAGAACAGTGGAAAGTGCTCCTGATGCGTTGGAGGAGCCACGCTGACACACTTCAGCATATGAGACAGTTTATTCCAAGATACTGCAGACTATGGAATAAAATCCTAAGACAAGGCAACAATGTAAATAACAACAATGTACAAAGTTTTAAATGCTATGTAAATGTTTGGCTAAAGAATAACCAGACATAAAACAAGCTTTAATATCAAGGTTGGGCTTTAGGATAGGTACCATTTCAACGCATGCACCTTTAGCCTGGAAAAGCATTATTCAGCCTATTATAAGGCACTTAATGTAACCTCTAAAATAAAAAGTATTAAAAAAAACAAAAAACAAAAAAAACAATTAATGCAGTTTGAGTGATGGCCTCTCAGTTGCTGCCAATCAATCAGTCTATAAATCCCTCTCAATCTTAACAGCTTCCACTGGTTGGGCCAGTTTAATTATTATTGTTCAATGGCTTCCATTTTAACCTCTCACTAGTTAAATGACAAAGGACCTGTGGGAGTTAGGGGTTTGGTTGAAACATTGGGTACTCCTTTATTTGTTAGTCATTCGTAGCCTATTGTGATAGTAAAATACTAGTCAACATATTATAAAGATCATAGCATCTCGCTCGCGGAATAATTGAATCGCTACATTTTCACTTTTATCGTTACCTTTAACCCATTCTGTACAGGTGACGTCCTTTTCATTATATTCTGGTAACTATTAAATGTTTGTTTCCGCTTAGTAAGGACGTCGACCAGTTATAAGGCTATATAATATTTCAATTCATCCTTTTAACAACCATTTACTCTTACTAAGCTTCATAACAACGTATAAATGTAGCTGAAATCAAATATAAATGACGTCATCGGTATAGAAGGGGTTAATTCTTTACACGTATTGTTGTTTTATGTTCCACCTCTACCACCAAACTTAGCCTTATACTGTAAATTGGAGACTGACGTTCACCCCATTATTACGGACCCTTGGCCCAATTCCATCACTTCAACCTATTTGGCCGCTCAGTGTACCTTCAGCTCAGCCCGGGAATTTCAAACATGAGTGCAAACAAGAAGGGAGGGACGGGGAATATTTGAAGTGGCCGGGGTAATGGGGCTGGACAACAGAGGGGCTCTTCAGATTGTGAACTTTGTTATATTTGATGGCCGGGGTAGTGGGGCTGGAGAGCAGAGGTGTTCTGTAGTGTGTGACTTTGTTATATATAATGATGAATACATAGTAGTGAGCAAACTTTGAAGATTTTTCTTGTTGTTTGCATATCATTCTTCCTTTACTCTGGAGGTTTCTGGGTCCCTGTCCTACATAAAAACTTGAGTACCTAAAGTGTCAGAGGTAGTAGGGCCAGGCACCAGAGGTGTTCTTTAGCTTGTGACGTTTGTTATATGTATTTTACATGCGCGTATGTATATAGTTATCCGTGTGTATGTTTTTTTTTTTTTTTTTTTTCTATATTCCAACTACTCTCTTTCGGGCATAGGCTGATAGCCTTTATACTCTACCACTGAACACGGTGAGGCCCGTGAGGTCTTGCTCCAGTCTAGGGAGTGAGACATGCGAAGCTTCACGGCTCGAAGCAACTCCATCTCTGAAACCGCTTCGCCTCTGCGCTTCACAGTCTCTTCCCCCACACTCGGACCCTCACTCTCAGAACGCCACCTATTGAGCAATTAACTCACTTGGCATTTCCCCCCTGTAGTATATTTTTGAATATGGGAATATTCATACAATGCTATTTAATCAGGGAACAATGAGGGTATTTTTTGGGCATTTCGGTGTGCTGTGGTAATGCACTGATACTAGGTACAGCACAAATTCCATCCCAATAATATCTTCCCATTGACATATTGGGATTCGAACCCGGGTCCATTGGATTACCAGTCCAGTGGCAAGACCACTCCAGGGGGGTTTATATATACAGTATATAATACAGTATAATGTATACATAACATTGATTGTACAAGTGTTGTTTATGGCTATGCATGTGCATTCGTACAAGTGTGTATATTTATGTGTATTTTGTATTTCTATTTTCCTGGTACTATTTATTCCAAATTACTCAAGTAATACTCTAGGGATCTATAAGAGATCTTAATCTCAACAGGTTCAGCTATTGTATATTTGTAAGATACAACAAATAGTTATGCTTGTTTTCTATACTGGCTAAATAAAAATATATTATTTGTGTTTAATATTAAGCAAGACCAATGGTTATAGTATATTATAGTTCATGACGTCATAGAAGAATACGATGACTAATTATTAATAAAGTTGTATACAATCTATATGAGCATACAGTAACATTTATATGAGTATGATTATATTTTGTTTATAATGGCGGTAGTTAATGGTGACAGTTTACTGATTGTCATTAGTTATGGTTTAGTTGTTGTTCCCTAAGCTGCCTGGCTGAACAGCCCCGAGTCCTTAAGGAAGGCCATGGCCACGGTCGGGCTTTCCCACAGAACTCTCAAAGAGTGTAAATTGTGTTGTTGGCATAAGTGGTTGTGTGAAATGCAGTCTTCTATGATGTGTTTAATGGTATGGGGTGCTGTGTTACAACCCGGGCAGATGTCGACGACGGAGTCGTCGATACCAGCTCAGAAGAGCTGGATGATGCCCGCATCTCAGCCTGGCCAGGTGGACTCTGTCCTCGCGAGGAAGGGAGGATTTAGAAGGATGGATTTCGGGAGGTCGTGCTTGCAGCTGCGTGTTGTCTATGAGTGAGTGGATGGAACGGCGAGTGATATGAGTATGGATGTGCTTCTGGAAGTTGGTTTGGGGTGGGCAGGGAGGGAGATAAGACAGTACTTGTGTGTGATAGCGTGTGCTGGGTGTTGTTTTGATATTTCTTGGTGTCTGTGAGTGTGTTGCCATGTAGTGTAGTGGGTGGTGTTGATTCGTGGAGGCTGCTGCCAGGAATTGAGTGCCTCTCATGTCTAGATGATCTTTGACTTTGAGGCCTTTGGTTTCTTGATGTAGGTGATCTGTGGGTGTAGTAGCTGTGCATCCTGTGATAATTTTCAGGGCTTTATTTTGAATAGTCTGTAAGATCTTATGGTGTGTTTCAGCTAGGTTAGAAGCCCAGGCCGGGCTTGCTTATTCCATAACTGATCTTATGTATTGTTTGTAGACTGTGGTGGTGGTTTCTTTGTTGTGTCCAAATTTCGTGTGGGCAAGTGATCTGAGGGCGTTAAGTCTGGGTGTCAGTTTCTTTTTCGTGTTTGTGGTGTGCTGTTTGAATGTCATTTGGGTGTCGTATGTTACTCCTAGGATTTTTTGTGTGTGTGTGTGTGTGTTAGGGGTGTGTTGTTTATGTTGAGTCCCGGGACGTAATCGTGTTCTCCTGTCCAACTTGTGAGGAGGGTTGCAGTGGATTTAGCTGGGGCTAAATTGAGTCTGTTTGTAGTGCACCATTCATGTAATGTGTCGAGATGGTCTTGAAGGAGTCTTGTTACTGTGTCTGGGTTTTGGTGCGTGCTTGTGAGTGTTATGTCGGCTGCGTAGGAGGCTATGGTTGTTTGGGGTGAATTTGGTGTATTTATATCATGCATGTACAGATTGAAGAGTGCGGGCGACAGGACGGATCCTTGCGGGACTCCGTTTGGGAAATGTCTAATGCTAGATGACTTACCGGCAAAAGATACGTGTGCACATCTGCCTGCTAAGAAGTTGGCCAGCCATCTTTTTGTGTTGTTGTGCATGTTTGTGTTGTAGATTTTGTTTGTTAGGTTGTGGCGGGGGATGGCATCGAAGGCTTTACTAATGTCGAGTGTGGCAAGTACTGATCTGTGTGGTGGTCTAGCTGAGTTGATGACATCAAAAGCTCTTTGTGTAAGGTCTGTAAGAAGAGTGTTTGTGGAGTGCAATGGCCTGAAGCCGTGTTGTGTTGGAGAAAGGGGTAAGTCAGGTGTCATTAGTTGTAGTACAAGGCGCTCTATGACTTTGGAGGGGGTGCAAAGGAGTGTGATAGGGCGGTGTGAGGAGGGTTGCGTGGGGTCTTTGTTAGGTTTGGGGAATGTGATGATGATACCATGCTTCCAGATGTCTGGTATTGTGTTGTGTGAGTAGCTGTAGTTTGATATGTTAGTGAGTGCTTGTATGCCTTGTGGTCCCAGGTGTCTGAGGTGAATGTTGCTTATGTTGTCTAGGCCACAGGCGGGTGAGAGCTTGAGATTGTTGATGATATGCTTTGTCTGGTTGTTGGTGAAGGGTGTATAGTCAGGGTCTGTGGGGAATTGTCTTTTTCGTCGGATGACACGTCGGTCGTCTTTGTGGGGTTTTAGGTGACTGACATGAGAGAAGTGATTGATGAGAGTGTTTGTTTGTTGTTTACGTGAAGGAGTAGAGTCTATTATTGTGATTGCAGCATGTAATTGTGTTGTGATGCTGTTGGAAAGTGTGATGCTGTTTAGTGTTTTGTAGAGCTTTTTGGGGGGTTTTTTGTGATCGAGTGTTTGTAGGAAGTTATTCCAATTTAGTGTTTGTTGTTCTTGTATTTTCTTGTTAATCTGGATGTTGAGTGCTTGAATTTGTTGATTGATGTCTTGTGTGTGGGGTGCTGGGGAGTGTTTCAGCGTGTCGCGTTGTATGATGAGGTTTTGAATTTCTGGTGAGAAGTTGGGGTTGTGTTTTTTTATGTTACCTCTTGGAATGTGTTTCTTGTCTTGTATGGTTTAGTTATAAGTCATTAACTGATCTTAGAATAATGTTGCTCAGCCAAGATTATAATGTCTTTAAAATATATATATACATTTTCCCCCAGAATAAATCAATTCATTCCATTACCTACAGTAATTTTAGGCTTTCTGTCATCTTACTGTTTGTACCTGGAGTCTAGATGTGGCACTTGTTCGTTTATCTAGCTCTACAAACTAGTTATTATTTTTTAATATATATCAATATGTTTGATATATGAAGTCTTTATTACTTTCCAAATCATATGATAAAACAAAAATGGCTAAGTGTGTATTTATAACAGGCTCACAGTATTAATCTAGGTATCATAATTGATAAATGGTGAATGTGATACACCATACTATAGGATATAAGGGTTGGGAGGTCCGGTCCAGTTCTCAATTGATACCTGATACTTGACATATATTTTAAAATACAAACATATTATAATGAGAGACACATTGGACATTAGGAAAATATTCCGTTATAATGCAACATTTCAAAGAATGTTTAGATACATTATTAATTTGAACATGGACGTATAACGGCGACATGTAAACTAATATCTTTAGACAGCATTACTTAAACGAAAACTTGTGAAAATAATTCCCAGTATATTTATATAGACAACAAGAACATTATTTATAGAGGACATACTGTATATACGATAAAAATCAGCAACAGGAGAAGGAAGGGAACAAGAATGGTAGGTCAATTATATTGATGACAGCGGACATCGAATATCGGAGTGAAGATGAAAGGGAGCTCTGGAGGAGTCTTTAGAGAGAGAGAGAGAGAGAGAGAGAGATATAACAAAATGTATTATCAAAACTGTATAGTATCATAAAGACTTGGTAGTGGTTTTCAGGAAGATGGTAATAATTGTAACGTATTTCGTACAGTACAGTAGAAACTTTGGAAAGTGGTCACAACACAAGCTATTATACCTTTAAGTTGTTCTATTGAGAAATGGACTACCATCTCCGGAGACATTGCAGATATTGCTGGTTATGTGGACACATTTAATTTGTTGCCAGTGCTAGGTATCTTCAAAACTATATATGGGGGAGGTATTTGCTTTTCCTAGACTCCCTTCTCCCTCATGTTCAGCTCCACTAGTTTTGAAATTTTACGACGTTCGTTCTATTAGTTGGGTATTTTAAGACTGTTTGTGCCATTTAGGAGTCGAATTCTATCCTGGCTAGTGATAGCGAGCCTGTAATTTAGGAGTATACGGCCTTCAGATGGGACCTTTTATACCGAAAAATGTACGCATTTTACTTCGAAGAGGGTCTTGAGGGTGGTTTTTATAAGCTTGATGGAGGTCTAGCGAGGAAAGTAAAATATGTATGAATAAGCAAATAAATAGACCAAACACGAAACCCTACCTCCTTAACAGTCAGGATACAATCTATTCATGTCCAACATAGTTTTAATTAACATTGTTAAATTATTTTATATTGCTTAATTGAGTATTGAATGAATTGGCAAGGAACATACACCAAAAACTCTAAATTTACTCCACCAGTGTTCCTAATCACTCGATATCTTTCATTGGCGATGACACTATAATTCACCAGCATATTCCAGAAAAGGCTGAAATGCAACAGTGTGGACTGTCACCTCATCCTATACTGATATAGCCTAAACATTTCTTAGCTTTCATATCTACTTATATACATCGTTGAAAATGTATTCTTCTTAACCCGTCGAAGACACGATGGCGCACTTCGTTTCTGTTTCCTGGATATCATTAGACGATTTTATCCAGATTAGGATGGGTATATGGAAGTCAGAGGGTTAATATCGATTGCCTTTACCCTTTTGATTCCCACAGATTCTTTCTAAGCTGCATAATATCGTCTAATAATAGCCAGAACAAACTGTCATAATGCGTCATAATCTTCAAAGGGTAAATAATCATTCTGAGTTAGTCCACTGAAGGAAATAATCCTCTCCTAAACGATTCCACAATCATTGTTCAGACTGTTCCAACTCACTCCAGTAAACTTTGGATCTCCTCTCTCTGTTTAGTTCTCTGTCCGCCCCCTTGTTCTACTTCCATCTCTAAGATCCAATATATCACTCTTGTAGTCCATTTGTTATCATTACCTCAAAATGTATAGCCTACCCAAGACTAGTTGTTCTTTTTTATAGCACCGAAAATTACTTTTAGCTTTGTTTGTTCTTTTATTCAAGGCGTTCTTTTCTTGTCTCTCCCTGACATGCCTAACATTATGCTCTCCATTCCTCCGTCAATACTACTATGTTTACTTGCAAACTCACATAATAATATTTTCTTCAAGGAAATAGTTACCTAGCTTTTCAAAATAGGACTTTGTTTGACACATGCACTTCACTCCATGCCTATCCTTCCCGTGATTTATCTATTGTGATGTGAGTTTAACTCTACAACCTATTGGATTTACGTTAATGTCAATTGAGAGAGAGAGAGAGAGAGAGAGAGAGAGAGAGAGAGAGAGAGAGAGAGAGAGGGGGGGGGGGTAGAAGCAGAATTATGGCTGAGAATAATTGTGAAGAACTGAGATCGTAATGTTAGGAGACTGAGAAGGAGACTTTTATTGAAGATAGGAAAGGAATGAACATGGAGGGAAAGACATCAACTATCTCTCTCTCTCTCTCTCTCAAGAGAGCAAACTTCCGTAAACTTAGAGCAATACTCAATGAAATCGACTGAAGTTCTATGATTAACAATGATGATCTAAACCATGCAGCTTAGGAAGGATCCATGGTAGTTACAAGGGTTGGTTGAGATACTTTGAAACCTTCTTATTGCTAGAGGTCCTTCCTTAGCTGAATAAAATCGTCTATTAGTTCCCAGAATAGGATGAAAGGGGCGTCGCTGGTACTGAACGGGCTAAAGAATCGAAGATCAGTACATAATAATAGGCCTAAGTGGTGCAATAAAGCCATTGCGGATTGTCTGCTTGCTAAAAAAGAATGCTTATGATAAATTAAAAATCTCTGACACCCATTCAAGTAAAGTTATATTTGTAGATCTTAGACAAGTTAATCAAACAAAGTAAAACACACTAGAATTACATGTTGCAAATCAAAGTAAGGCAAACCCGAAATAATTGTACAGTTACGTCAGGAAGAAGAAAGTATTGACTTCAACGATTGGACCGTTAGTCGATGAGAAAGGAGATTACACTAAAGATGAAGCAAAATTAGTAACGCTCTTAACACCTTTGCATCAGATTTTACAACAGAAGACCTTAATAATATCCCTACAGCATCGCCGGTTCAGATAGATAATTCTGACGTTCTAAGCAGTATCAGCATTACAGAGAGAGAAGTTTTGAAATTTTTAGATAAACTCAAGTTAAATAAATCGTCTGGATCTGATAGGATCTCTCCTAGAGTTCTAAAGGAAGCTAAGTAAGAGCTCTCCAAACCACTGACATTACTCTTCAATAAATTCTTACAGTCTGGGACTATGCCTGATCAGTGGAAGCTCGCCAACGTAACTCCGATGTTTAAAAAAGGCATCAAATTCTTACCTATTAACTATCATTTAATTAGCTTAACCTCAGTTGTATGTAAAATGCTAAAAACACTCATAAGAGACAAACTCGTAAATTACTTAGAGGAAAGCAACATACTTATAGACGCTGAACAAGGTTTTCGTAATAAACGCTCCTGTTTAACAAACCTCTTAGACTTCTTCCACTATATCCTCAACCTATATGATGATAGTAAAACTGTAGATATTATATACATTGATTTTCAAAAGGCCTTTGACAAAGTTCCCCACCAACGTTTATTGATAAAACCAAAAGTGCATGGAATACAAGATGATGTGTTGAAATGGATAAAAAATTGGTTCAGTGACAGAAAGCAAAGAGTAGTCATGAACGGTACAGCATCGAAATGGATCAATGCAAGTAGCGGGGTACCCCAGGGATCAGAACTGGGGCCAGTTCTCTTCCTAGTTTACATTAACGACATAGATGAGGGTCTCACCTGTACAATCTCGAAGTTTACTGATGATAACAAATTGCAAATAGCGTACTCTCAAATGAACATGTTGAAGATATGCAACATACTATAGATAAGTTGTTACATTGGGCTCAAATTTGGCAAATGTGTTTCAATATCGAGTAACCTATAACCGACTCAACAATATTCAGAAGTTGTTACGTAGGCAAACAAAATAATTGGCTTCATAGACAGGTCATTTGAGCATAAATCCAAAGATGTAATCATAACTCTTTACAATTCCTTAGTCCGCCCTCTCCTGGAATACTGCGTTCAATCCTGGTGCCCTTACTACCAAAAATATATAGACAAGCTAGAACGAGTTCAACGTAGAGTTACCAAAATGATACCTTGCCTAAACAGCAAACCATATGAGGAGCGTCTTAGAGAATTAAATATACTTCCTTTAACCCAGCAAAGGTTATGAGGCGACTTAATTAAAGTGTTCAAAATCATCAAAGTCATCGACAATATGAACTGTAATAAATATTTCACTATTGACCAATCAAATTACACGCGGGAGAACGGTTGCAAAATTATTGGTAAATCTTTTAACTCACACAAGTCTAAAAATGTCTTCTTCAATCGAGTTGTTAACTTGTGGAATGGGTTTCCCCGAGATGTCATAGACTGTAGCACCGTTGATTACTCGATTCTTTTAAACTTCGCCTAGACAAACACCTTGCCTTAACTCCACGAATGACTGCATTTATAAATGAATATTTTGTTTTCCTGTTATATTACTAACAACTGTCCCCTACTAACATCTATCCTAATCCTGCCACGGACATTTGTCCCAGGGTAATCTTCCCTTTCCATTTTTGCCTTACCCACTATAAACTACTGTTTGGACACTTGACCTTCAGTGTTATGGAGGGCAAGCTGCCTTGAGGGATCGCTGGACTTGTTGTTGCTTGATTTCCTTTATACTCCTTTGTATTCTCTCTCTCTCTCTCTCGTGAACTATTTACTTCTCCATTACTCACCGGGTGGGCCTCCTTCTGGGACTCCCAGACCAATTGCTAGTCCAACAATGCCTCAACCTCTCCCAGCCGCCCCGCTTCACTTCATCAAACTACTTCCTCTCCTCCACTGCCTACTCCTACTTTAATTTACTCCTCCATAACCTCTTCTTCCTGTCCACCGATTCTTAGTCAACATACTCTATCTTCTTCAAAACCTGCTATTCCTTGGCTTACTTCCTCTGTTATGTACCCTGCCTCCTCCTCCATAACTTACCCTTCCTGTCCGATTATTATTCAACTTTCTTCTTCCAAGCCTGTTACTCCAAAGCTTACTTTTTCCACTCTCCCGCCTCCTCCTCTCTATCCTGTTCTTCTCTATATAAAATGCCACTTGCATCCCGGCCACTTCCAGGTCTTACTCAAATTGGTGTAGATTATACGATGTGAGAAAGACTTTAATGATCTTAGTGTACCAGGATAACAAGAAAAGACACAAACCAACTCTTGGGTCTGGGCTAAACAGGCACCCAGAAGACTACTGTAAGAATGGGGCTTGTAACGCAGAGATTTACATAGCTTTACATACTGTATATACACTGGTTACACAATTTCCGCGATACCAACAAGGTGGCAAGGTTTTATTTATAGTACAGAGAGAGAGAGAGAGAGAGCGAGAGAGAGAGCCTGCAACTTAGGAGGGACCGGCCTTCGGCCAAGGCATTTTTCTACGGAACAATGCACATATTTGTCTCAAAGAGGTACAAATTTAAGCTTGATATAGGTATAGGAAGGAAATAAAATAATATTAATAATAATTTACAAATATATAAATATAAATATATACATATACAAATATATAAAAATCGTCGTTTGATACTGTCTAGAAATGTTGAAGCTAACTCTGACCCAACTTAATTCCCCTATTAAGGTTTTAACTCATATTTGGATTTCGGAGATTCCTATAATTAGCTCAAGGGCTTTGAGTATTTCAGAATTTGTGAACACGACTGTACATTATATTATACACAAGTATCAAATGTATTTAAACTAATCTTCAACACAACATAAACACTACTAATGTTAGCAAATAGAATACTCTCTCTCTCTCTCTCCTACATTAACCCAGCGGCAGCATGTCACAATATTTTGAACTATGTGACTGCAAACTTATAGGATATAAAGATGAAGGTGATGGCGAGGATCATCAATCATTGTTCACCTGATTAATCTCCGGCCTCTCTGTCTCATAGTTCAATAATGCAACCCAAGGTGCCTGTGCATGATTGATGGGAAAATCTAGGCTATGTTATGTTATGCAAGGAAATGCCTTAATCAGTATTAAGTTACCATTATATTTTACATCGTTCTTAGCATCAATAACCCCTCAAATTAAATTAATGAAAGCATATGTGATTCTTCCAGGAGTCGAACCCAGGATACCACATACAGAACTTACACGCTCTAACCATTACACCATCAAGACAGCTTACCATGCCCTAATGAAACATTTACAAATCCCCGCATTCGTAAAAGTTAAACAAACATAATATACATAAATATTAAATACTTTATATACATCATAAAGTACACCCGGATACCAGAGTCCCTAACCCGCTCAAACAAATCCGTGGCCCCTCTACTTTGTTCGTTATGCTATTATAACTATCTGGATATATTTTTTAATAGAACTTGCTTTTTAATAAATAGTACCGGTATATAATTATAGTGTTGTAGTTTTGGTAAGATGATCCTCAGGGTATTAGAGTGTTGAGCCTATAATTGGGCTTTGTAATTGGGGTTGTGTGGGACAGGGATCTGCCTTGCTTAGGCCAATCGGCTTTCTGCAGACTCCCATTTTCTTATGTTCTTATGTTCTTATGTTCCACGATATTTTGTGTAGTGGGCTAGAGACTATGGTATCTGAGTGCAAATCTATACTTTTTTTCAGCTGACAGTAAATTACTATGTCTCCATCTTGATTACTCCGCTATTGTGCAGTGTTTGTAGCGAAATTTGTTGTTAATCATGAAATCCGGGCACTAATGAGAAGCAGAGACATAACAGTTTCTTATTTTCCCGTTAGTTATCGGTAAATTGTTTGTCAAGGAATTCAATTTACCGTCAGATGATATTAAGCCGAGCATAGAATGTGCGTTCCTCTTGCATTCTCGATGACCTGCATTCGAGTGCCTCCAAAGACCCTGGTGTAAGCGGATCGTTTTGTACTCCCATCGGGGGTCGGTTTTCTTGTTTGTTCTCTCTCTCGTTAATATATTTATGAACATAATTTTAGAGTGCATACTTGTTTGGTTACTGTCATATAGAGACGATACTGGTGGCGCTAATAGGTGTTCCGATGTGTAGTGTTTTGTTTAGTATACACAATCTTTTGGTGAGGTCGTTCCATTTGGTATGAAATAAATATGCATCGTAATATCGTACTACCTTTACATTCAAAATTACCAGTAATGCCATATTAATAATATTAACAGATTGTAGTTAATTGTTTTATATAGTTGAACTAATTCGCAAGGTGATACAAACTTGCTTTACAAAATCGGACATGTTGACCCAATATTAGGACAAATTCTATTTAACCACATGGCCGAGTTAGTGTTTTCCCTCAATGCATGTTAATTGTTTCAAGTGTTTCATATTTAATTGTACCAGCAATAGTACGTGTTCTACTAATTGCTCAATGACGAATGCTAGACGACATTGACAGCGAACCTGCTAGCAATGGAATAACAAAACAGAGAGGAAGCAACATATACCAGTCTCACTACACC
The DNA here is from genome assembly GCA_032716605.1 of Paralithodes platypus. Lineage (NCBI taxonomy): Eukaryota > Metazoa > Arthropoda > Malacostraca > Decapoda > Lithodidae > Paralithodes > Paralithodes platypus. The sequence goes on along the minus strand of CM064533.1, from coordinate 48,280,485 downwards.
CCTAAGGCACGCCTATCCATAATAAGTACCGATGTTTAACGAAGCTCTTACAATGCCATTGGGAATAATTACCTTTACAATTAATGGCTGGGGAGAATACCGTTACAGACAAAACAAATATGACATTTCCAATTCTAGGAAGGTGCTGTGGCCTTGAAAAATGTACCTAAATTCATCTCGATCTTTCACACCTATGTCGATGTATTCAGAAGCAGGAAGAATTGCGTATGCGTGTGCACGTTCGTGTGCATACATTCACATGCACTTGAAAACACATTTACAAGGTGGAGGATCATTATTGGAGTTTGTCCAACTCGTTGGTTTGAAGAGAACAAGATATTGTGTGTAGTAATATTGGGAATATGAAATACATAATGACATACATGGTAATAATGATCGAGAAATAGTATCCTCATTAATCATCTAGTGAAATTAGTTTTGTAGAAAATTGAATAACCTGTAGCTGTGTGGGACTTTAGTTAACGAAATATACAGTCTGGTGTTTCGTGTTACCTTATTAACTGCAAGAGAGAGTCTCACTTACCTTAACCATTTTACCCGCTATTACATAGTTATTACATAGTCGTAGGGAGAGGGGGTCGGGCGGCAGTTGGACCATTTAATAGTCCGTCAGGCGTCTGGCCCAGGGAGCCATTATATACTGTATATGAAGGGCCATGCCTGGAGGTGATATGGGTGGCTATTGTGGTGCCTTCCGCTGCATGTCTGCCTGCTGAAATCGAAGCATCTCCGGGAAGTCTGGGACCTGGGAGTCTTTTGCTGGGGACCCCGAATGGGCCTTGGTCTCTGGGTCTTCTGAACGACCTAGATGTGTGTGAATTTGTATTTGTATTTTATTTTGTTGCTTCTGTTCGAGCTCGAGCTATGGGGTTTGTGCCTGAGTATATACATACAGTACATTACATAGCTAATTATGATGTCATGGTATTTGGTTTAACGTTGATGTAAAACTCCTATTCAAATGGTTATGCATCATCAGTCTGGGTACCTATCTACCTAATATATCTGCTCCTCTGGTGAGATAAAATTGGGATGTTGCAAGGGTCATCAATCATTCTTCACCTGATTAATATCTGGCTCCGGCTCGGAGGATCAGTGCAAGAAAGAAAGTGATATCTTTGGAATTGTACAAACAAATACTTATTGGTTTGATTGGCGGTGTTCTCTACTCATAGATGTAATCAAACATTTGAACTATGCTCCGGGTTTTTTCTCCAGCTGATGGTAAATTGCTTTCTCGCCATCCTGATTACTCGGCTATTACGAAGATTTGATAGCGAAATATGTTGTGAATTATGAAAACAGTGCAATATTATAACACAGACATATCAGTATCATATTCTTCCATTAAGAATCGATAAATCAGATGGTATGGGATTCAATTTTAACATCAGCTAGACATATAACAGAGTATAGAATTTACGATGTATTTTGACCACGGTAATGAGACTAACGAGTATTGATTAAGCGTATGTGTCACCATCAGTTATTTAGGCCAGAGGGAGAGGGACCATCGGTACTCTCTGAGTAACCTCATAGGATGGCGTTACAGGAGCAGATCTATCTATGTGTTTTATAACATATTCTTGTATTAAATGTGGGTTTACTAGATTTTGAGCTACAAGATTTAAAATACAGTCATAATAGAGGTGAAACACATCAGTAAACAAACTGTATTTTAGTCTAAATTTGACTTAATGCATTGAAGATTATTACCCATTTTGACAGTGTATTCTGGATATATCTAGATGATATTATACAATTTAAGAAGGATGTGTGGAAATTATCAGGCTAAAGCCGATCTCAATTAACACTCTGGCTTCCATATACTATCCCTTACTAATCTGAATAAAATGTCAAATATTAGCCAGAAAACAGAAACTAAATGGGTCATCGTATCTTCTAAGGGTTAAACTACTGTGGTTCAGATACATACACCGTTACAGTGCTGAGGTGACACTGGCTAAACTGATAGGAGGTATTGTAGGTCTATTGTAAATTACTTAACCCCTTCTGTACCAGGGACGTCTTGTTAATTATATTCTAGCTATATTTAGAAGATTTTGTGCAACTCAAGAAGGATTTGTGGTAGTATTTTTTTATTTTTTATTTTTTTCTATGTGATTGAGGGAGGCAAAAGGCAGAATTGCCTTTAGCGAGTGCCTCCCCCATAGTTGAAAGAGTGACAGGGCCAAAATCAAGGGACGATCGAGCCAAAATGCCTGGACACACGGAGTTTGAAGTAATTTAAGTCGTAGGAACAGGGAAAGACTGATTCTGGGAGAGAGTTCCAGAGCTCAGCTGTTGAGTAGAAGAAAGTTTGAGAGTAACGTTTCACTCTTGGGTTGGAGAGTTGCACAGAGTAGGGGTGGGATTGAGTTGCAAGACGGGTACCACGTGCCCTACGTAAAGGAGGTGGTATGCACTGGGAAAGCTCTGAGGAACACTGATTATTATAGTAGCGATAGAATAGCGAGAGAGATGCAACATTGCGTCAGAGAGAGAGAGAGATTGCAGAGAGTTGGTGAGTGGACGGGATTTAATGATACGAAAGGCCTTCCTTTCAACTTTGTCTAGGAGAGCGGTGTGAGAGGAACCTCCCCACACATGTGAACAATACTCAATACAAGGATGCACTATGCCCCTGTACAGAGCAAGAAGCTGTGCTGGGGAAAAGAACCCCCTAAGGCGGTTGAGCACACCCAGCTTCTGGGAGGCTGCCTTAGCAAGACTGGTAATATGGTCCTTCCAAATAAGAGCAGAAGAAAAAGAGACACCAAGAATATTGAGAGAAGATGAAGGGTTGATTTTTGTATTGTTGAAGAATAAGGGATAGTCCGCTGGGAGATCCTGATGGGTAGATAGATGGAGAAATTGGGTTTTGGAAGCATTAAAGGTAACAAGGTTTTCTCTGCCACAATTGGAGATAGTATTTAGATCAGAATTTAAGAGTTCTATGACTTCATTACGTTTGTCGTTAAGGGATTGCTGGCTGGGGCATTCTGAAAAACTAATGGAGTAGTGTAAGGTTGAGTCGTCTGCGTCTGCGTATGAATGGATGGGAGTTAAGGTACAGTTAAGGAGATCATTTATAAAAATTAGAAAGAGAATAGGAGATAGGACAGAGCCCTGAGGAACACCAGAGCTTATAGGGTTAGGAAGTGAACAATGGCCGTCCACAACCGCGGCTATGGAACGGCCGGAAAGGAAATTAGAGACAAAGGCACAGATGGATGGGTAGAAACCGAAGGAGGGTAGTTTAGAAATTAAAGATTTGTGCCAAACTCTATCGAAAGCTTTCGATATGTCTAGTGCAATAGAAAAAGTCTCACCGAAGTCCCGAAAGGAGGATGACCAAGAGTTAGTAAGATATGAAAGAAGATCACCAGTAGAGCGACCCTTAAGGAAGCCATACTGGCGATCTGAGAGCAGATTATGAGAAGAGAAATGCTTAAGAAATTTGGAAGCAAGAATAGTTTTAAAAACTTTAGAAAGACAAGAGATGAGAGCAATTGGACGATAGTTGGAGGGTTGAGACCGGTCACCCTTCTTTGGGACAGGTTGAATGTGAGCAAATTAAAGTATAAAGGGTTGAGTGAGATAGTTCGAAGCCTGTTAATTATAGGAGACCCATTTAAAACTGAATCAAATCAAATCGTCTAATAGTAGCCAGAATATAGTTAAAAAGACGCCGTCGGTACAAAAGGGGTTAAGGTGTATGGAAAAATAAAGGCGTGTCATCTGTCGGTTACTATGATGCTATAAGTTATGCTTCTTGAAATTGTGACAGCTCTCTTGGCTATATGAAAGGAAGCTGGAAAAGGAAAAGGACAAACCATGTTTGTTTTTGTCTCGGCTTCTGTCAGTTGAATATGTTCTTGACTTGATTACTCTGACAGGTTATGAGCCTCTTCACTCTTCCTTATATAATTATGTTACCTTCACTTAAGGGGACATGGGCCGGTTTTCTGGACCACTTTCTCCCTCATGTCTAGCCCCATTAGTGTTCAGATGTTAGATGTTTGCCCCATATAGTTAGTCGATTTTAAGACCTTTCGTACCATTTCTTCGTCAATATTTAGACCTTTCGTGCTATTTAGGTGTCGATTTTTTCCCTGGCGAACGATAGTGAGCCTGTAATGTTGGAAGAACCAGCTTTTGGCCGGAAAAAATTTCTACCGAAAAATGTACAAATTAATCTAGAAGGGGTATCTAATGGATTTGTTTTTTTAATTTGATGGAGGTCTAGGGAGGAAACTAGAAAAATAATGAATACATGCAAAAATCACCCAAAAAGTGAACCATCCCCCCTTAAGAGCAAAGAGAGGACTCGGTCAAATTCAGTTATACGAGGATGATGTGGCCATAATACTGTAAATATGACGACACTCTCAAACTTTCTCATATTTACACATTTATCGTGTGTGTGTGTGTGGCACAGTTGACGTGTTGGAAAAGTTCAATAAGGAACATTATGTTTTATATTGTTTGGTGAGAAATTAAAACAGTTTGAGTTTGTTCACCAAGTTGGGGGGAACGAACAAGCTAAATTGATTAAGAACAATTGGAATAACACTTAGATAAATTACCATACTATAATATTGAACGTGGACTTCATGTAATTTAAGTCAAATGTCTTAAACTCCCTGGCGGATGAGTTTCATTGATAAATTAATATTCTTGAGTTATACAGCAGCAACATTCATCTATTGGCGTTACTTACATTTATCTACTTGGCAGGAGTTAGCCGATGTATCGTTATAACTATATAGTATAACCAAATTATATTATTGTTTTAATCATGATACGTACACAGGTATGTAGTTGGTATAACATCAGAATACATATACATCTGTATTTATTTTTTCAAATATTTCTTGTATAAATAGATATTTGGATAGAGAGGTAAATAAACATGATACACAGATAGATAGATAGTTGAAAGATACATGTATAGATAGGTATCAAAGCCGCAGCATCTGAGAAGCTTTTGGAATATTTAATTGAAAACTCTCTGGAGTTAAAAAGGTAGATGATGGAAAGGAGCATCAATCATTCATCGTCTGATTAATATCCAGCCCCTCTGGGTCCTAGTTCACTATTGTAGCCCAAAGGATCACTGTAGGGTGGAGGGAGACGAATGTGGTACGTTTTAGCTAATACCATCTAAATGAGAGAGCTGGGTTGATTTTTGTTATAGGCTGACAAAATGTTTTTGTATGTTAAGCTTAGAAAGTATTTTGCTATAATTATATAATAACGTGTACCCCACAGGATTCCACACACACACACACACACACACACACACACACACACACACACACATATATATATATATATATATTCATGTTTGGAATACGAACATTAATCATAATAATTATTAACACTGCCAGCACCTTTACACCCATCAGTCTCAGCAACATTACTCCCTGATATCACCTTCACCACCTGGCCATAATGGATTACATTTTAATCCTGGAATGACAGTCCATTACCAGGGCCCGGGTGGCGCTTCTGATTTTAATATATATGAACGACAATGCACCTTCCCCTCTTCCCGTTGTGTTTTTCCTGATTTCACACAGACACAGAGACCGTAGATAACTGAAACATAGTACAGGGAGGAAAGGAGGAAGGCAGATTTGTTTTTCTATGTGTACGAAGGAGACAAAAGGCAGGCTGCCTGTAACGAATGTCTCCCCCAAAGCCGAAAGAGTGACAGGGCCAAATTCAAGAAACATTGGGGTCGAAAAGCCGGGACACATGAAGTGTAAAGCAGTTTAAATCATAAGATGAGGGAAAGATTAATTGAGGGAGATGTGATTAGACAGACAATAAGTGTAAAGCAATCACTATTAAATTAAAGCCCCCAAAGATATGTTGAACCTCCATTAGGCTGCTTGTAGTCTGGCAAACAATCGGTAAACTGAGAAAACGGGTAGGTTTAGGTTCCGCTACAATAATACCGGTGGGAATTTGTGTCTTTGTTGACTCAGCTGTGTGTATAATTTGCTGTCTGACCGGTGGACAAATTAACTTTATCCGTGTAGCAATGAAAGCCATTTGTAGGTTTAGGGCGAAATAATTAACCCTGTGTATTTTTAAGGGAGGATGGTTGTTTTTCTGATCCCCCTTTTCCCTCATGATTAGCCCCATTAATTTCCAGATTTTAAGACGTTCGGCCAATTATGTTGGCGGTTATAAGACTTCGTCCCTTTTCTTTGTCAATATTAAGACCTTTCGCGCCAATTAGGTGTTGATTTTATTCCTGGCGAGCGCTAGCGAGTATTTAATTTAGGAGGAACTGGCCTTCGGCCACTAAATGTATCTACAGAAAAATTTACAAATTTATCTAGAAGGGAGATATTGGGGATGTGTTTTGCTTTAGCTTGATGCAGGTCTAATTGGGGGAAACTAAAAGCATATTAATATATAAGTATATAAATCAACCAATCTCCCCTTAAGGCTTGAGTCATGTGGATTACATTTTGTTTTACATGGTTACTCACTTTAAATAGACATGTTTTGCTTCATATAGAACACTTTCATTTAGCTATTTCAGAATATCTGCTGTAATTAATGACATACTCTGAAATGTGAACATACATCTATGATGTTTTATGTTTTCATTGTATGTATCAATTATAATATAATTTATTGATTTCACTCAAAACACCAAGCACCTCCCAATGAAATTAATGAAAGTATGTGATCCTCCCGGGATTCGAACCTTGGTTACCACATACTGATCTTAAACACTAACTATTACACCATCAAGACAGTTAAAGGTTAAATACATGACTACGATTTTATATCCGTTTCTCGAATACTGGATTTCAATAAAATCATGTACTCAGACCAAACTGCAAACTGAATAGTATAATGCTTAACTAGTACAATCTCAGCGACGGATGCCAGCCGTCAGAAAATGAATCACTTCCCAGTCCCAGCGAGGGCTGCAAGCCGTCAGTAGTATACGGTCCTTGTAACTGCCAGTATCAGGCAGTGGCTGGTACCATGACTTGTAAACACTGTTCTAAGGAATTGGCAACACTTTTGAGGTTGGCTGCAAGCTTCCACAGGCTGTCTGGGCCAGTGTTTAATCGTTTTTGTGGTGGGAGGTTGTTATATCTTGCCTCTAAAGCCATTTTGGCCACATTGCTTGGTACTGGGGGGTACATTTATGGTAGTACCCTATGGTACAGTAGGGTTAAGTGAAAGGAAAGAAAACAAAATTGGGGCACAAATCTCTAAGGTCTGACCTCGCTTAATATTACATTAGGTATCTTCTGATTTTTTGTTTTTATTTTAATTATTTGTGTTTTTTTGTTCAGGTTAAAGGTGTCCAATTCATCTGATGAGTTTCTGTAAAGCAAATTTCTCAGTCCGAGTATACACTGGTTATTCTCCATTAGTCTTTCTAATTTCTATGTTGATATAGATATAAACTTTAATGCGCTGTGAACATCAAAATGTATACAATACATTGGGCCGATCCGGAAATTGCATTGAGATCAATGTTTTCTGATTTAGTGAAAATGATCTGACATATATGCCAATAATTTGACTTTAGCCTTTTTTACTCTGTTACTAGTTATATGTTATTGTTGTTTCCAAGTCACTGTTATTGTCGCCGGCTTGAACGCTAACATTGTTTATTGAAAAGTGTACAGCTTCGTTCTGGTTACCACCCTCGGACTATGTAATTAACCCATCCAGTAACGGTGACATCCTTTTCATTATTATCTGGGAACTATTACACGATTTCATTTAGTTCAAGAGTTATTTCTACCAAGTAAAAGACTACAGAATATCTCAATAAATCCCTTTAGCTACCACATATCCTTCCAAAGCTTCATATAATCGTGTAAATATAACGGAAATCAAATAAAAAAGACGTCTCCGATACTGTAAGGGTTAAAAGCGACAACACTAGGCAAGTAACAGAGGCAGAAGTGGGAATGGAATACAGAGTAATTGTTCAATGTTAGAGGACCACTACTCGTCCACCAGGGCCAAACGTTATACACAAACGTTATACACAAACGTTATACACAAACGTTATACACAAATGCAGGGCCTGTAGTAAGAGAGAAAAGCCAGCTGGTTTTTGTGGACGCCATATTGATGATGTAACTGGCAAACAAGGGGTTGATATCATATTTGTTATCGTGAATAACTAAACCAGAGATAGATTGTTGTCCTGTACCAGTGCTTTAAAGTTTTAATTAAGGACATTTATTTTGTTTACTACAAAGAGTGGTTATTGGCTGTAAGATGGCGGATATTGGCCAATCTCTAATACAATAGGGTCTCTGCACACAATCACATAGGGCAGAAACAGACACGGGTAACAGCACAGCAACTTTGTGTATATCTTTATAAATTAAATAATCTTAGGCCCTAACCCTTCCCCATTCTTAAGTAAGCCATATTAGATTTATAGAAGAGCGACCATTACTTTCATTACTGTATGTCTGTATTACTGTATGCACTGTATTTCAATCATGTAAGTATGTTTCCTTCTATTGTTTTCCCCTACAATCCATTTCCTTCCCTCCTCTAGCCACTACTACAACCACTTCGCACCACATAATGGTTAAACACCCCCTCATATCCACATGTACACACACCAATTACGACCGGACCTGATGCAGTAGCAGTAACTATACACTCTTCCTTGATTACGTGTACTAATCATTTGTTGACAGAAGTAGAGTATTGTCTACGGAAAAGGAGACGTACTGAAGAGAGGGGAAATACAATGTGTGTGTTAGCCTCCTTTCGTGAGGCTCCGGATATAATGTAAGGTCTCTCAACATTTCAGAGTAGCTGTCTTCCAACATCCGTCACGAAATCTTTACCACTAGATCCTGCCCTTACCTCTTTGTATAGTTCTACTTTGCTTTATCTCCTTTGCCCTTAACTGAGTTTGTAGCAGAATGGAAACACCATGAAGTAATTATCAATACAGTGGGGCTGAGTTAGTTTGAAGAATGTATAACTTTATTGTAATGAATACAAATGGAAACAAACAACTATCTAGAGAGAACAAAAAATGAGATTGGTACAAAAATCAATAACGGGTAAAACTGTAGGAGAACCTAATTATGTAAATGGTAGGTATCGAAAAGGAAAGAAAGAGACAAAACTCTCTCCCACTCCCTCTCTCTCTTTCTCCTTCTCTCTCTCTCTCTCTCTTCGATTTCCCCGTTCCCCGTATCGTCAATTCCCGGGCACTATATGTTTCCCGATGTGTATCTTATTTGACATTTAGAGTGATGTAGCCAAATGGTTTCAACCACTCTCACTCTCAACACAACATTCATATTTGGTGTTTGCTTTATCGATTCAATGATTATCAAGAATGCTAAGTATTTATTGCAAAAGGTACAAAGCATATTATCATAATCATCTTCATTGCCAGTCTTTAAATATTAGTAGTATTACCAATTTTCGCCGGGGAGATGATTACAATCTCTGTTGGTGCTTTATTCCGGATTGGCATCCTAAATGTATATGTGAAGTGTTAATGCAATTGTAAACACTAACAATGTCAAATGTCATCAACTTAATCATAATAACCTTGTGCTGAGACTATTTGATGTCTAATTTAACCAAGAATAGGTAAAAACATACGAAGATTTAAATATAATGTACATGATAGGTATCCAAAAGGAAAGTCAGAGAGGGATTAGGTAGAAACTGGAGATAAGATATTGTCAGATATGAGAAGGTGAGAACAGTGAGGATATAGGTGGAGCGAAGGGAAGTAGATAATCAATTACAAGCGTAGACATACCCCATGTTAGACACATTTCAGTTCAAGTTTACAAATATAGGCGAATACACACAGTGTAGGATATAACAAGTACATAGTAAGGTTTATTTATATCCCGAAACACCTCATTCACAGATTAAGGGCCCCCCTTCTCGTGAAAATATTCGATGTCATATTTTGAACAGCTTGAATAATTAAAATTTGCAGTATGCTTTCTATAACTTGTATGGTATTCTCGGTGTTCTGTAGCTATATACTTTCTGTTGTATAGAAATATGTTTCTAAATAGTCCCATATGTACTGTATACTTGATTAATACTTCTACTAGTATCATATCCTGGTCACTGGTCGTACTCATGCCAATATGGTTAATGATTCGAGAAAAAAACAAATGAGACTGTTTAATGTGATACGATTTTGTCATTTTTTTTTCACACTTTATGAGCATGTGCTAGTTAAAGCAGCATACTCGGTGAAATTGTGTATCCGTCAGTGGTAGCATTAAGACAATGGATGCCATTTTAGGTTTCCATGTTCACCGTTCAGTCAATATCTCTCTTCAGCCATCCAGATGTTCTTGGAGAGGGTTTTGATAGGAGATATGCTGAGGAATTGCATGCATTCTATGTTAAAATCTTGGGGATGAAGTATAGCTGCCGCGCCCAGCCCTGCTGCAGCATATGTCTTTTGATCTGATATATTTTAGTGACCACATTAAATTTATTGGCTGATGTCAGAATCAATTCCGGATCAATCATTATTATTACCCACATTGTCTGTCATTTCTATATAACGTCGAAACATAGAACCAATTATTGTACGGAATTCTTCACTTTCATAAATGTACATTCTGAGTCTCAGTTTCTGGCTGAAGTCATGAAATAAATAAAAGGAAAACATTGGATGTTAGTGTACCCATTGGTAGGGGAAGGAAGTGAGTGGAAGTTACCTGAGCTGTTTTTTGCTGATGAAACAATTTTATAAAGTGATGATGAGTGGGAATTGCAATGTCTGGGTATTAAATTATGTACTGTGTGTGAGCAATGTGAGCTAAAAATAAATGTATTAAAGAGTAAGGTTATGGTATTTGAGAGCAATGCAGTCACAAAGTGTGAAGTAAAGTATGATGGCTAGTCAATGGACAATGTCAGGTAATTTAAGTAGTTGGGCAGAGCGATGAGTACAGATGGTAGTTTGGGAGTGCGAGAGAAGTTGCAACAGGGAAAGCTGGTTGTAGGTAAGCTGAAAGCAGCGACTAGGAATATGGCAGGTGAGCATGAAAGTAAAGAAGTCACTGCATGATAGTGTGGTAAATCCCGAGATTAATGTATGGGAGCGAAGCATGGATGCTGTTGGAGAGGCATAAATCAAGAGTGACAGGGGCCCAAATGAGTTACTTGAGAAGTTCATTTGGGGTCAACTGGAGAGACTGGCAGACACATGAGGAGCAATATAGTGTGAATGTAGATATTGCTGAAGAGTGAGATGGTGACTAAAGGAGTGTCTGAGAGTGAGAATAGAACGAGAAGAAGATAGAAGGAATTAGTTGAGAGTGAGGTGGGATATGAGATGGGTGGAGGCAATCAATCGTGGCCATCTTAGATTATGAGCTGTCTGCCAATAGATACATAACTAGATATTCAATTGGAAAGTAAAGTCTATCTATCTATATACACTACAGTATATACTCAGGCACATTCCCCTTCCTTTTTTTTTTTTTTTTTAGCTGGGGGGTGTCCTAAACGAGACAGAGGCCGAACAGGCACACCACAACACAACAAAAATAATGGACACACAAAACCAAAACACAAATTCACACACATCTAGGTCGCCCAGAAGGCCCAGAGACAAGGGATCACCAAGGTCACTCCAGCACTCCACCGGCCCCCGACCTCCCAGAGTAGTTCCGGTCTCAGCAGGCAGACATGCAGCGAAGCCCCACCACCACAAGCCCGCCCACCACACATCCAGGCGCACCCTTCATATATACCGGCTCCCCGGGCCAGGCGCCTGATGGACTATTATCTAGTTCAACTGGCGCCCAACCCCCTTTCCCAAATGACCGCGTTTTCACACATCTATTGACAAGCATTCTTCGTTCATTCCTGTTTATTTCCACTTCCATTGCCTGATTTATAGTCATTCCTCTATCTTCCTTTGCTTGTCCTACATGGTCTCTCCTTCTCAATGGAGGTCTTCCTACCCCTCTAACTCCCCTTGTATCTGACTCACATATTCTCTTTGTAAGCCTTTCATCTGCCATTCGTTCAAAATTACCATACCAGCTCAACACCCTTCTGTTTACTCTGGCCGACAAATGTTCCTGCTGCCCAATCTCCTACGTATCTCTTCATTCCTCAATCTGTCATTCCGAGATTACTCACCTTCCACATACTCATCATTGCTCCGAAAACTTTCCTTCCTTCACATGCTCTCTGTTTTACCTCCATTTCCATACCTCCATTCTTGCTTGTCGTTCCTCCTAGATATTTAAAACACTCTACTTGTTCCAATATTTCCCCATCCAGCCTCACATCTAGATTCACCCTACGTCCCACAAACCACACCAAACTCTTTGACTACCCGCTGCAGTTTCTCCTCAGAGTTCGCCACCAACGCTGTGTCATCAGCGAACCGCAACTGATTTAACTCCCAATCTCTACCATTCTTTCCTACTAAACCCAATCCTCTACCCATAGTTCTCATTTTCACCTCCCTCATCTCATCATCCATATATACATTAAACAGCCACGGTGACATTACACAACCCAGTCGCAAACCTACATTTATCTCAAACCATTCACTAATATTGCATTATAGTACGTAAAGAGACCGTACTTTACATAATACTTATATACAAGTTGATTTGATTAGGTACATGCCTATGTCTCAACAATGATCAAATTAAGTGTTTGTGAGCAATTTTCTGATTATGCTGTACTACCCATTTTCCAGGTTTTTCATTCAGTGGTACCATCCTTTTGCTTCTGGTTATGACCTCTGGTTAATATTCCTAAATGTTTCTTTGGATTTTGAAAATGTTTTCAAGCAACAATTTTTTAAGTATTTTCTCAGGCCTCTATTAACCCTTGAATATCAACATCTGTAAATCTGAGGTGCCTGGAGTAGTTTTCTCAAATTTGATTTATATATCAGGTATCCAGACTAAAACTGTTTCTAGCATATACAAATTAGCTTTCTGGAGTTCCTGATGCTCACCAGTCATATGTTTGAAATGACTTCATAGTATCTGGGATTACATTTTCTCGATCAATATTTGTAAAGAATTTTGTGTATATATGGTTGTTAAAGTACATGTTGTTGTTGTTGTTATTGCTGTTGTAGTTCCCCAGACTCTTGCCGAACAGACCCGAGTCTGGTAGACCGAAGCCTCTCCAGATGCTCGGGCCCCCGAAGGCGCCAGGGTGAGATGAGATCTGTCTCTGAGAGGGCAGCAGGGGAGGGGATCATCAGCCGACGGGCTTGCACCCCCGGGCCATTACCACCCACCGCCCGCAGCTCCCTTTGTAGCGCTACACAAACGGGTGATCTCACCAGCACCAAGAAGGAAAAGTAGTACATTAAAAGAGACAGACGGATATGTTAAGGTTGAGTAGGGGATGCCAAACCCCACTCTGGATAGGACCGGTCTTCACCCCCGTTATACTTGTTCATAAATATAGATTACAAGACTATTTACAATATAATATCAAGTGATACAGCGTATTCTCAAATCTGCTTCACCGTCGCTGTATTCCAGAAATGCAATTCTGTGATTTCAGATATGTGAACAGCTGTAATCTGCTTAAGGTATTATAATTCCAAGGAGACTGGGAAATCGAGGTAAGGAGAGAGAGACAGAGAGAGAGAGAGAGAGAATGAGTGAGCGTGACAGAGAGAGAGAGAGAACGTGAGAGAGAGAGATATAGAGACGGAGTGTGTGTGAGAACGAAAGTGAAAAATCAATGTAAATATGCATATTTAAGTATGTCTATTGTATTTAGTTTCAATGATTCACACGAGACATTATTACGGCAAATGACAGATATTCTGCTGGCCTTGATAATCTTCCAAGAACCCCACTTATTGAGCGAGCCCGAGATGGCCCTTTCCGGCTTTGTTGCTTGTAGGGTGACAGAGGAGTAACGGGGAGAATCCAATCAAGGCTTTCATCTTCTTCATAGCAAGATTCCCAGTTGCAAATGTGGGCTAACAACCAGTTCCAAGTGTGGTTGTTGGTTCATTAGGGATCCCTGTTACAAACAGGGGATGATAAGTTGTTGGCAAATTAAGTTATCCCTACAGCAACATTTTCAAACACAGTGGGTTAAACCCAAGTTGCAATTGAATGAAGGAACTTAAACATGTTGCAAACAATGTGTGAACACTAAAGTGATAGGGTTGTTACTGCTGTTGACTGGTGGTGTGTTAGTAGTAGTCAACTCATGTTATGCCTTGAATATCTCTCTTATTTACATAATGTAAACTAAAATTTAATTTTCATACAATGATTAGTGTGGGTTAAGAATGTTAATTTCAAACCAATATATGAACATTACTTTGAAGTTTCAAAGGTAAAACACTACATTTTTCCGAGTGTTTTGGTTTAGCATTCTATCCTTGTCCAACCCAAACAGGCAAGCGAGCAGAATACATATGTGTATCTTTGTCTATTAATTGTTTGTCAGCCCTCCACTCCCCCTCTCTGGCTTTCTGTAATTTGTCAGCTATCTCTTTGTCTCTCCTTACTTGTCTGTCAAATGTCTACTCTCTCCCCAAAAATTTCGCTGTCTATCAACCACCTATAATAAAACATGCCAGTTTCCGGATAATATTCTTAGAGAATAGTTCTGAGATAATAGGATGAGGTTCACAAGCTGATTAAATGACATAAATCATTGGTATTAAATTAGCCATCTTAACCCCTTCAATACCGGTGACGTCCTTTTCATTATAGTGTGGCAACTATTAGACAATTCTATTCAGCTTAGGAACGACGTCTACCCATTAAAAGGCAAAACCTATCTCAATTAATCCTTTTCAGCTGCCATATATCCTTCCGAAGCTTAATACAAATATGTCTGAAAGTAAAATACAAAAGACATCATCGGTACTAAAAGGGTTGGGCATTTTCGTATTGAGAGAAAACTGTGCAGCAAGGGCTTTACAACGGACACCTTCATAGCTCCGAAAGTGTATGAGATGGATAGGTATATAAATAAGAGCCTCAAGTTTGATATAATATACTATTTATGTTTCGCTTGCATTGTGATAATGTGTATATATTTACGTGGGGTTATGGTCAAGTCTAAATATAAGAGGATGTGGTTAAATATAAATTATCTCAGTAGAGATCACACACACACACACACACATACACTCATACACACACACATTCCAACATAAACCTCTAACGACTCACTAGCTCGGCAACGATGGCATTAAGTGTGTTGAACATTAATAATTTAATTAGCATATGCTAATAATGCTTCAATAATCAGTGAAATTAATAGATTTGCAACGGATTTGCGGACAAGCCTCAATATTAATTATTCTGGTACGAGTATGTGCTAATCCCGTGCCAAGCTCTTTATTAAATACAAATGTTCATAGGAAATATATATAATTATGACAGATTTGTCTGTACCTGCGAAATTTTAAAATGTTCTTCTAGCTCTATTTAGACAATATTGTGCAACTCAAGAAGGATCTGTGGTAGTATATAGGGTTAAGTAAGATAGTTGAAAGACTGTTAATTGCTGGAGGCCCTTTTTAAACTGAATGAAATCATCGGATAGTAACCAGAAATAGGTTTACTCTCTCGCGCATGTGAGGACGCGTTCTCGTCCTAAGGCACTTTTGCCCTCGCGCACGGGTGGACGGGATCGCGTCCTTAAGCCTTTACGAAATTCGGTAAAACTACACTAAAAAGGCATTGCGTCCATAATATATATATATATATATATATATATATATATATATATATATATATATATATATATTAACTCTTAATTGTTCTTGCAACCAATTTACCCAAATAGAGAGTGTAAAGAAGTTTTTCAAGTGAGATCCGTGTTAATTATAGTTATTTCAATCATTAAGATACGTCCGTCAACTCTTTGGATCGCGAAACTAATGTTGGTCTAACAAAAAAAAATATATATTCATCACGTTTGTAAAGAAGACAAAGGAATACAAACATGTCACAAAACCTGTAAACAGAGACTGCAAATGGGACAACACATTTTCACAAATTCCCGTTTATACCATGTCCTGTCTGTCTCTTTCCCTACATTTGCCTTTCCTTGATTCTTTATTCTCTTTCTGTCACAGTATCTTTTATACACATTGTTAATCTCTAGTTTTCTCCCCAGTGAATTTCCCTCATTCTTCATTCTTTTTAGAATATTGCTAACACCCCTAGCTTTAACGTGAGAACACCAATCTCTCTCTCTCTCTGTATCTATCCATATATATATATATATATATATATATATATATATATATATGTTACAACCCAAAGGTTGGAGAGCCTAGTGGAACTAGCTTAGTTAAATATTTGGCCCCGAAGGAGTCTAGAGAGTGACCTTTAGGTTGAACACAAAGACTGAACTTTAGTTTAAGGGTGTTCAGTATGGATAAGTACTTTTATTAATTTAGTACTTGTATTAAGGTAAAGTCTCTTTAAGAGTAGTTCTCGTATTTTAATATTTATTACTAAGATGATATTTTAATTTAAGAGTTGTTCTCGTATTTTAATCAGATTTCAAAGTAGTCTTCTGGATCTTATATAGGGTTAATCTTCCTCACTTCATTTAATCATTAGGGTATAAATATATATGGATAAGAAAAGAATACACATTTTTTGTTAATATAATAAAATCAAATTTAAGTAATATAACAAAATCATTATGTATTATATAATTATAATTTAAAGTTATAAAACTAAATACAACAAATACAATGGTAATTAATATTAATGCAAAATATTTAATTTATACAAAATGAAAACAAAAAGAAAATCAAAATGAAAATATAAGTTATAGTCACGATATCTCCCGTAGTCAAACCGAAGGGGGGGTAGTTCCTGGAGCTTTAATTAAAACAACGCTCTCTGGAAGCGATATTCCCGAGAACGTTGCACCGAGAACGTCTAAGATAACACTGACCCCACTCATTATTCCCGCCCCGTCATTAACTACGGTAGATTTAATGTGACCAGAAAAGAAACTTCCACCCCCTGGTGTTCATGAGCAAAGATAGCATTGAACTTTAATTTGAATTACATATTTATTGAGTGAGACTTCGAAACTCTGCTCGATCAAAATGAGAGGGATAGAAGTAAGAAGGATATTGAGATGCGAAGTTTCGGGCCTCTGTTGGTTTGGTTACTTGAAGCCCCGACCCCGATCTCAGAGTGGTTGATGCGTTTGAAGGGTGGAAGTAAACCCGTACAGTCAGAGCCTATAGGTCCGTGACACCTCCCCCCTTAAAGTCCTCGAAGAGGAGCGAAGAGGACTAGGTAGCGAGAGGAGGAATAGGCTCCGCTGTAGGTGTTAGATCTCTTGACACAGCCTTCTACTACCGTCTGGTTTTGGGACTAATAAAGAGGGTGATGCCCAAGGGGAATCACTTGGTTCCACTAAGGACTTCTCCAACATAAAGTCAATTTCCTTTCTCATGATTTCTTGCTTCTGAGGGTTTAGTCTGTATGGTGATTGTTTGATAGGTCTTACTTCTGGTGAGGTCAAGATAACATCGTGATGATGGTCCTTGCAAAAGCCAGGGACATCCAATGTGACTGAAGGGTAACTTACAAGCAATTTACTAAGATCATCTCTACGTGATGGCGACATGTCTGACAAATATTGATCTAAGGTACATAATAGTTCGCTGTTCTTTGGGCTTCCACAAGGTGAAGGAAGATCACCAAACTCAATCACATCAGAGTCTCCTACCTTTTGCAATTCCCACGAGTCTGGTACAGAATGTGGTACAGTATTTACAGCTAGTATTGGGGTACTCTCCTCAAGCGGCCTTTCTATGTACGCCTTCATCTGGTTTAAGTGAACAATCCTTTGATCCTTCCTTCGATCAGGAGTGCGAACAACATAGTTTAGCTTGGAAAGTTTCTGAGAGACTACACATGGGTCACAAAATTTACTTTTTAATGGACTACCAGGAATGGGCAGGAAGAGAAGGACTTTGTCTCTAGGACTAAATGTTCTACTTTCAGCTTGAGATCGTGGGTTTTCATTCTTGACTGACTCTTCTCAAGGTTGGCCAGTGCTAGCGCTCTTACATTTGACATCTGAAGTTTTAACTCATTTATGTACTCTGCAACTGTGCGAGAAGTATGATCAGATACTTCCACAAACCAAGAATCTTGCAAGACCTTTAGAGGGCCTCTGATCTGACGCCCATATAGCAACTCAAAAGGGGAGTATCCTAGTGACTCTTGAGGGCACTCTCTAACGGCAAAAAG
This sequence comes from Paralithodes platypus, assembly GCA_032716605.1. Classification (NCBI taxonomy): domain Eukaryota; kingdom Metazoa; phylum Arthropoda; class Malacostraca; order Decapoda; family Lithodidae; genus Paralithodes; species Paralithodes platypus. The sequence continues at coordinate 48,262,198 of CM064533.1, read as the reverse complement.
AAGCCAGTCAATGTTGGCATCCCACTCTTTCTCAGTCTCAAAACAAAACTTTTTTATCATGGATTTCAGAGATTGATGATGGCGTTCTAGGCAACCCTGGGTCTGAGGTCTGTACGCAGTGGCTATCTTCTTATCTACCTCTAACTCCCTCAGTACTGCTTTCATTAGGTTACTTGTAAAATTTGACCCCTGATCACTCTGAATTTCTTTAGGAAGTGAAGTGTCTGCCTCTTGAGCTTGTATGAGGTTTTCCCTAGACATGATCTGGGTGAACAAGGTATCCTGACCTGAGGGTGAGAGAGAGGCATTAGACACTGCAGCAGTTTGTGAATGGGTGACAGCGCAAACAGGGAAAATATGTAGTTTCTCCTGATCTAGCTTTGCAGTAGGACTGTGTAACATGGGTTTGTCTCTCACTATCATGTCAGGAATCAGTACACAGCCTACTACTACCGTCTGGTTTTGGGACTAATAAAGAGGGTGACGCCCAAGGGGAATCACTTGGTTCCACTAAGGACTTCAACATAAAGTCAATTTCCTTTCTCATGATCTCTTGCTTCTGAGGGTTTAGTCTGTATGGTGATTGTTTGATAGGTCTTACTTCTGGTGAGGTCAAGATAACATCGTGATGATGGTCCTTGCAAAAGCCAGGGACATCCAATGTAACTGAAGGGTAACTTACAAGCAATTTCCTAAGATCATCTCTACGTGATGGCGACATGTCCGACAAATATTGATCTAAGGTACATAATAGTTCGCTGTTCTTTGGGCTTCCACAAGGTGAAGGAAGATCACCAAACTCAATCACATCAGAGTCTCCTACCTTTTTGCAATTCCCACGAGTCTGGTACAGAATGTGGTACAGTATTTACAGCTAGTATTGGGGTATTCTCCTCAAGCGACCTTTCTATGTACGCCTTCATCTGGTTTAAGTGAACAACCCTTTGATCCTTCCTTCGATCAGGAGTGCGAACAACATAGTTTAGCTTGGAAAGTTTCTGAGAGACTACACATGGGCCACAAAATTTGCTTTTTAATGGACTACCAGGAATGGGCAGGAAGAGAAGGACTTTGTCTCCAGGACTAAATGTTCTACTTTCAGACTTGCGATCGTAGTGGGTTTTCATTCTTGACTGACTCTTCTCAAGGTTGTCCAGTGCTAGCGCTCTTACATTTGACATCTGAAGTTTTAACTCATTTATGTACTCTGCAACTGTGCGAGAAGGATGATCAGATACTTCTAGAGTTTCCTGAACACCTTGAAGAAAAGTGGAAGAAACTTCAACAACTTATAAACTCAAAATAACTACAACTCCATCAACATCAGTGGCCTTCCATCACCAACATCAACTGCCTCTCCACACCAACACCACGTGGCACTGCTGCTCCAGACATGCTGCTATCAACAAAAAACTCAAGAAAAATAGCAAGGACAGTCCTCCATCTTTTACTCTTCGACTTTGCTCTTCATTTCCATCTTTACTTCTCTCTAAGTCTTAGAGACCTCTCATCTCCCCAACTTACCTTGTAATTGTAATTGTCCCAGGGTTACCAAAGCGAAACAAAAAATACCGCTAGATCTACAGTATTCTCAAAAGTTGCTACAATGTCGCTAGAGATAGTAAAATACTGACAACAATATATAGAATAATACCATGATCTCTCTAATATCGTTTAATATCACTAATATTCCTAAAATGTAACTAGAATTCATGTCACTAGCTGCAAGAAAATGCTGTTAGATCGAAGTAAATTCCTCTAGATCTAGCTATAAGTATGCTAAATTGGCACTACTGTTTGCTCAAGAGATTAGCCCTTTGAAATGACAGCTATGGGTAAGTTTATATTGTAGTTTTACCGCCAGATTTTAGCATATAGACGCCATGTTGACTCCGTGGTACTCTTATGTTATATCACTTCACATAAGGCTATACAGTCAACCCCCAATAAGACCGAGAGATTGGTTCCCAGAAAAGTTCGGTCAAAGACCTTTTTGTGTAATTTAGGTGTCGACTTTTTCCTGGCGAGCAATAGCGAGCTTGTAATTCCAGAAGGAAAATGTTCTACCAAAAAATGTACAAACCTGCCTTGAAGCGGGTCACTACTCCTTTAAAACTGGGATTGCATAGTCTCCCTCCCGTTAACCTCGTCGTCAATAATCTACGTAATATGCCGCCATACCCGACCGGGTCACCATCCCTTCATTACCAGGGGTTTATTATGAGTCCACGGTATATACAGTACAGTATATAGACTCGGGGTTAATTATCAAAGATAGTGGGGAGGCAGAGAGAGAGAGAAAGAAGGGAGGGGGGGGGGGGGGAGAAGAGTACCATCCCTCCATTATCTGGAGCTTAATGAGTCCACAGTATTTGTATATACTCGGGGCTAATTATGGTATGGGAGAAAAGTGGTGATAGGGGAGAGAGAGAGAGAGAGAGAGAGAGAGAGAGAGAGAGAAAGAAAGAGAGAGAGAGAGAGAGAGAGAGAGAGAGAGAGAGAGAGAGAGAGAGAGAACGCCTGAAAGTAATTACAAGTCTGACAAAGGCAGGGGACGAACAAGAGGAAGGACGAGGGTCGGTAAGAAAAATATAATAATACTACAGAAATACTAGAGAAATAAGATCTGATGTTCAGGGAATACCATAATAGATATTCGATATAATAGGCTACGGCTAGAACTCCTTCACGTTCCGTGTGTCCAGACATTTTGACTCGTAACTTATCTTGACTTTGGCTCTCTGTCACTCTTTTAATTTGAGGGGTCACTCGTTAAAGGCAGTTTTGCCTTTGGTCCCTTTCTTACGCATAGAACAAACAATTAATGGAAAAGGCAGGGCAACAAGATATAAGAAGATATTGAACAACAATAACAATCAGAATTACAACAACTAGAACATGTAACACTACTCAAGGTACCATTACCCTGTGCGGGTGACAGAGCAGTCACAATATTTCGAGGGGGCTGCAGTGTCATAATAAACTGGTTGGGAACCACATAACCCGTAATCTCTCTCTCTCTCTTTCTCTTTAATATTCCGTGACTCATTATGTAGCCCAGCCCAATTTCCATGACAGGCGATCACTAACGCACTAAATCTTGGCCATCATATACAGGAGGTGACACACTACAACAATACTATAAGTGCGTTTACGGAACTATTGACCACTATTCTTATACTTATGCCGTCTCTAAGCAGTGTTATTATAATCATTTGTAAATGGGATCTTTATGTTTTAATTTTCAATGTGTATTGAGACAAAAGATGAAGTTTGCAGATAGAATCAGAGCCAAATTCAAGGTATGGTAGAGTCAAAATGGCTGGACACATGGAGCTTTAAGCAGTTTAGTTCAGAGGATAAGGGAAAGATTGATTGAGGGAGATAATTTCAGAGCTTATTTGTTGAGTAGAAGAAAAACAGGGAATATTACCTGTAGTTCTATCTTGAGTTAGAGGGTTGGACAGACAATGTGTTGAAAGGCGGGTGCCCCCTACTCTTCGTAAGGGAGGAGGTAAGAAGATAGTGTAGTATATAATCTAATAGTAGAATAGTATATTGATAAAGAGAGGTGTTTTGTAGGGCAAACTGGAGTTGCCTTCCATGGTATATCAAACTTTAGCAAATACTTTTGATCAGAAAATCGGCATCCTATTATACTTGTCTTGATTATTTCATAAATATAATATTCAGGCTTGGATTTGTTTGGCTCGATAATACATAACTTGAACTTGAACAGAGAGAGAGAGAGAGAGAGAGTGAGTGAGTGAATGAGAGTAAGAGAGCTAGAGCTAGGCATTATGACAGTCAGAAAGAAATAAGTGTATCGCTTTTCTGTCTATATTTGCTCGGACTCTATCCCGTCTCTTACATAATTCCTGTTTGTTGGCACATCACAAATCCTTTATTCTTTGGTCTTGTGGTTCTCCTCGTCCAATTATCACTTTACCTGGTAAGCTTTTAATTGTTTTTTTCCTTAATGTAGCTAGGCTAACTGTAATTAACACCACTGTATTTAAAAGTTACCAAACACTTTACATATACGACTGATTTAAAGCAAAGTAATAAGACTCAGTGACTTCGACCAAAGGGTCATTACAATAATTTGCAGCAATTCAGCTGGGATGATTCCCTTTTCTGCAAATCTTGATGTCAATGATGTCTCCTAACGACAACTCATCATGGAGTCTCTCGAGAAAAAGTGTACTTGTATAGATATTCCAATACATTTTAGAATAGCTAAATTTCTTCGACAGCATGTTTATATTTCACTAATGATGTTGATTATTGACACAATAAACTAGTAATGGGCACATATTGCTTCCAATTGATTTTGAATGTCCCATTTTACTGCCATTAAACAGGTGATACGTTTCAAACCACAATGGTGTGCCACCAAATTAGATATTAACTCTATGTGTTTTATTATTTATTTATGATACTTTAAGGGGGTATCTTTGTTAAATACAAGAGATGGAAGAGAAGCAGTGATTGAAGCAGAGGTGGATGGAGATAGGTTACCCAGGCCACCCAGGTGGCAGGGAATGAATGAAAGGATTGAGGAAAATGAGGTGAAAGAAGCAGTGAAACAAATGAGAGTGGGAAAAGCAGAAGGTTTGGATGGTATTACTGTGGAGTTTATAAAGAAGGGTGGAGATGTGATAATAAATTGGTTGGTGAGACTTTTCAATGTGTGCTTTGCTGTGTCAATGGTACCAATAGACTGGAAGAGTGCATGTATTGTGCCGTTGTACAAGGGGAAGGGAGATCGGCAGGAGTGTTCAAGTTATAGAGGTATTAGTTTATTGTCAGTGGTTGGAAAGCTGTATGGGTGTTGATAGAGAGGATAATAAAGTGTACGGAAGTTGCAATAGGAGAAGAACAGTGCGGTTTTAGGAGGGGAAGAGGGTGCGTGGATCAGATGTTTGCAGTAAGACAGTTATGCGAGAAGTATTTAGAGAAGCATAAGGAGATATTTTGGGCTTTTATGGACTTGGAAAAAGTGTATGATCGTGTGGACCGTGAAGAAATGTGGAAGGTGTTAAGGATTTATGAAATAGGAGGAAATTTGTTAGAAGCAGTTAAGAGTTTTTATGAAGGGAGCAGAGCATGTGTGAGAGTAGGAAATGGTGAGTTGAGTGAATGGTTTGAGGTAAAGGTAGGTTTGCGACAGGGTTGTGTAATGTCACCATTGCTGTTTAATATGTTTATGGATGGTGTGGTGAGGGAGGTGAAAAGGAGAACTATGGGCAGAGGATTGGGTTTAGTTGTTGTTGTTGTTGTTGTTGTTTCCTAAGCTGCCTGGCCGAACAACCCCGAGTCCCTGAGGAAGGCCATGGCCACGATCGGGCTTTCCTACAGAGCTCTCATTGAGTGTAGATTGTGTTGTTGGCATAAGTGGTTGTGTGAAATGCAGTCTTCTATGATGTGTTTAATGGTATGGGGTGCTGTGTTACATCCCGGGCAGGCGTCGACAACGGAGTCATCCAGTCTCTTCTGATAGCTCAGGAGAGCTGGATGGTGTCCGCATCTCAGCCTGGTCAGGTGGACTCTGTCCTCGCGAGGAAGGGAGGATTCGGAAGGATGGATTTCGGGAGGTCGTGCATGCAGCTGCGTGTTGTCTGTGAGTGAGTGGATGGATCGGTGAGAGATATGAGTATGGATGTGCTTCTGGAAGTTGGTTCGGGGTGGGCAGGGAGGGAGAGAGGACAATAATTGTGTGTGATACCGTGTGCTGGGTGTTGTTTTGATATTTCTTGGTGGCTGTGGGTGTGTTGCCATGTAGTTTAGTGGGTGGTCTTGGTTCGTGGTGGCTGCTGCCAGGAATTGAGTGCCTCTCATGTCCAGATGGTCTTTGACTTTGAGGATTTTGGTTTCTTGATGTAGGTGATCTGTGGGTGCAGTAGCTGTGCAGCCTTTAATGATCTTCAGGGCTTTGTTTTGAATAGTCTGTAAGGTCTTATGATGTGTTTCAGCTAGGTTAGAAGCCCAGGCTGGGCTTGTGTATTCCATCACTGATCTTATGTATTGTTTATATACTGTGGTGGTAGTTTCTTTGTTGTGTCCAAATTTTGTGTGAGCAAGTGACCTGAGGGCGTTAAGTCTGGGTGTCAGTTTCTTTTTAATGTGTGTGGTGTGCTGTTTGAATGTCATATGAGTATCATATGTTACTCCTAGGATTTTGGTGTGTGTGTATGTGTTAGGGGTGTGTTGTTTATGGTGAGTTGAGGGATGTATTCGTGTTCTCCTGTCCAGCTTGTGAGCAGGGTTGCGGTGGATTTGGCTGGGGCTAGATTAAGTCTGTTTGTAGTGCACCAGCCATGTAGTGTGTTGAGATAGGGTTGAAGGAGATCTGTTACTCTTTTTGGGTCATGGTGTGTGCATGTGAGTGTTATGTCATCTGCATAGGAGGCTAAGTTTATTTGGGGCATATTGGGTGTAGTTATATCGTGCATGTACAGATTGAAGAGTGCGGGCGATAGGACGGATCCTTGTGGGACTCCGTTTGGAAAGTTTCTGATTTTAGATGACTGACCGGCAAAAGATACGTGTGCACATCTGCCTGCTAGGAAGTTGGCCAGCCACCTTTTTGTGTTGTTGTGCATGTTTGTGTTGTAGATTTTGTTTGTTAGGTTGTGGCGGGGGATGGCATCGAAGGCTTTACTAATGTCGAGTGTGGCTAATAGTGATCTGTGTGGTGGTCTAGCTGAGTTGATGCCGTAAAAAGCTCTTTGTGTAAGGTCTGTGAGAAGAGTGTTTGTGGAGTGCAGTGGCCTAAAGCCATGTTGTGTTGGAGCTAGGGGTAGGTCAGGTGTAATTAGTTGTAATACTAGGCGTTCCATGACTTTGGAGGGGGAGCAAAGGAGTGTGATGGGGCGGTGCGAGGAGGGTAGCGTGGGGTCTTTGTTGGGTTTGGGGAATGTGATGATGATACCATGCTTCCAAATGTCTGGTATTGTGTTGTGTGAATAGCTGTAGTTTGATATGTTAGTGAGTGCTTGTATGCCTTGTGGTCCCAGGTGTCTGAGGTGTATGTTGCTTATGTTGTCTAGGCCACAGGCAGGTGAGTGCTTGAGATTGTTGATGATATGCTTTGTCTGGTGATTGGTGAAGGGTGTATAGTCAGGGTCTGTGGGGAATTGTCTCTTACGTCGGATGACACGTCGGTCGTCTTTGTGAGGTTTTAGGTGGCTGACATGTGAGAAGTGATTGATGAGAGTGTTTGCTTGTTGTTTACATGAAGGAGTAGAGTCTGTTGTTGTGATTGCAGCATGTGATTGTGTTGTGTTGCTGTTGGAAAGTGTGATGCTGTTTAGTGTTTTGTAGAGTTTTTTGGGGTTTGTTTTGTGATCAAGTGTTTGTAGGAAGTTATTCCAATTTAGTTTTTGTTGTTCTTGTATTTTGTTGTTAGTTTGGGTGTTGAGTGCTTGAACTTGTTGTGTGATGTCTTGTGTGTGGAGTGCTGGGGAGTGTTTCAGTATGTCGTGTTGTCTGATGAGGTTTTGAATTTCTGGTGTGAAGTTGGGGTTGTGTCTTTTTCTGTTACCTATTGGAATGTGTTTCTTGTCAGCGTTTTGGATAGTTTTATTGAGTATGTGTATAGCATTGTTGATGTTAGTAATGGGTGTACTGTTTAGAGTTGTGAAGTGTTGTTCTGTCTCATTTGTGAATGCTTCCCAGTTAGCTCTTTTATAATTGGTGTATGTGTGTTTGTGGCTAGCTGGGGTGAGTCTGGTTTTGGTGGTGATAATGATCGGGAGGTGGTCAGAGCCTAAGGTTCTGACCACCCTCCAGGATGTTGTGGGGGCGAGTTCTGGGGAGCAAAAGGTGATGTCTGGAGATGATGGGTTATATTGGGTTTAGTAGGAAAGAATAATAATAATAATAATAATAATAATAATAATAATAATAATAATAATAATAAGCATGTTACTTATTTCTCATAAGCGCCAATTTTTCCGAAGAATTCACTAGCGCTCGGAAAGAGAAAGAAAAAAAGAACAAAATCAATGCATCAAAAGAAGGCTTATATACAACACACATTTAACAATCACTAGCAGTGGCAAAATAGCCTAAACTCTATAACCATCTGTCATGACACCTCTCTCAAGATCATAGCTTCTCTCAAAGAGAAAAGTCTTAAGTTGTCTCTTGAAGCATTCAACAGAACTCAGTTGTCTCATGGACAGCGGCAACCTGTTATACAACCTCGGAGCCATGTAGGAGAATGACCTCTCAAAGAAAGAATGGTAGAGATTGGGAGTTGAATCAGTTGCTGTTCGCTGATGACACAGCATTGGTGGCGGATTCTGATGAGAAACTGCAGCGGGTAGTCAAAGAGTTTGGTGTGGTTTGTGGAAGGAGGAAACTGAAGGTGAACGTCAATAAAAGTAAAGTAATGGTGTGTAATAGGGGAGAGCATAGGGTGAATCTAGATGTGAGGCTGGATGGGGAAATATTGGAACAAGTAGAGTGTTTTACATATCTAGGAGGAACGATAAGCAGGAGTGGAGGTAGGAAGTGGAGGTAAAACAGAGAGTGTGTGAAGGAAGGAAGGTTTTCGGAGTAATGGGAAGTATGTGGAAGACGAGAAATCTCGGAGTGAAAGTAAAAGTGCACTGTATCAAGGAATTGTTGTGCCAACAGTGATGTATGGGGCTGAGAAATGGGCTCTTAAGAAAAAAGAGAAAAAGAGGGCTGGATGTGATGGAGATGAGCTGCTTGAGGAGTATGTGTGGAGTTAATCGTAGAGAGATTGAGGAATGAAAGATACGTAGGAGAGTGGGGCAGCAGGAACATTTGTCAGCCAGAGTGGACAGAAGGGTGCTGAGCTGGTATGGTCATGTTGAACGAATAGGAGAGGAAAGGCTTACAAAGAGAATATGTGAGTCAGGTATAAGGGGAGATAGAAGGGCAGGAAGACCCCCATTGAGATGGAGAGACTGTGTAAGAAAGGCTTTGGATGATAGAGGAATGACTATAGATCAGGCAGGGGAAGTGGTGGCGGACAGGAGTGAATGGAGAATGCTTGCGAATAGTTGAGTGAACACGTGGTCATTTGGAGTAAGGGGTCGGGCGCAAGTTGGACTAGATAATAGTCCATCAGGCGCCTGGCCCGGGGAGACGATTAATATGAAGGGTGCGCCTGGAAGTGTGGTGGGAGGGCTTGTGGCTTTGGCTCCGCTGCATGTCTGCCTGCCGAGATCGGAACCTCTCCAGGTGGTCGGGGGCTGGGGGAGTGCTGGAGCGACCTTGGTGACCCTGGTCTCTGGGTCTTCTCCTGGGTGACCTGGATGTGTGTGAGTTTGTGCTTTTGTCTGTGTTTATTTGTTGTTTTGTGTTTTCCCTGTTTCTTGCTCTGTCTTGAGTCGGCTACCCCCAAAATGGGGATTGGGCCTGAGCATATAGATAGATAGATAGATGTCTTATTTGGTCTTTTTTTAACCCCTGGTACCCGGAAGGGCTGAGGAGCCCATAACAAAACTAGGGCCCGAAACACGGATGGGCTCTTGAGCACCGTAAGCTTGAAAGCCTATTAAGCGTGTTCTGAAAGCCGTGCGTCCGACAAATGTAAACCAAGCTTGTCTTTGCGACATCGCACCTCCGAAAACCAAGAAGGAGACGTCGGATCAAAGTTGTTGTTGTATGCATTGACGAGATTAGTGTCTGCAAATGTCCGATATCGCTAACATCGCCTCGAAACTTTCTCCACGGAAATCGTCATCACAACTGAACCAGTTGACTTAGAGAGCTCTACTCAATGCCAGTCTACAGATAAGAAACACATCTATGTTTAGAGATGTGAGTGAATTCTCTAGCAGTTAAAATAACAAAGATACAGGTAGCCTATTAAAGATGTTTTTCGTCCAGATCACCCGGGTTTCGCGGATATCCTATAGAAGGTGAAACCCGTCTGTGAGGGTTAATCTATGAATCATTTCTAATATGATGAAATTAAAACAAAATTATCCTTCCAACACACAAATAATAAAATGAAAAAAAAGTCAAAAACATTTCTCCTTTGTCTTTTCAGAAACTTAAGTCCATCTCATATATGTTCGTATTTTATCGATCGCTTGGACCTAGCAACTCTCTATCTATCTAATGCATCTATCCACAACAAGAAGGAAGCATTCAAACCGTACCGCGCCTTAAAACTCAAGAATCTCATTCTTCCTATGTTTCTGCCCGAAATCAAGCCAAATCTGCTTTGACTTGCCAAGCACTCTTTCATCAATAATAAATACACTGAACTTCCAACTCTAGCTCTTCCCAAGCTTTCTGACATCTAGCCAAAAACCTCTCCAACAACTTTCCTTCCACGTCTTTCCCTGCCCTTTTCCACTCTGATGGCACAACCATCACTTTTTCCTCTGACAAAACTGAACTCTTTGCTCAAACATTTGCCATAAACTCTACCTTGGATGATTCCGATGCTATTCCTCCCTCTCTCCTACTTATGCCTAATATTCTAATCTCGATAATATTCAAGGACACTACATCTGCCTATTAGAAACAATTTATTAGGGAAAATAGGCACCAATAGATTCGCCATATAGTCCGCATGGAGGATTTTCGTTATTGACAAATTGAAAAAATACCCTTTTCACAGAAAAATACACCAAAAATCTGTCAAAGATGTCTAATAGCGGGGGTGTGGGGGCAGCAGCCCCCACCATAATACTAGGATAGGTTAGGTAAGGTTGTTAGGTTAGGCTAATGTCCTTTCAAAGGGGTATAGGCTAGTAAACACTAGGATAGCTTATACCCAGTCAGAGGTAAGAAGAAGAAGAAGAAGAGTTCTGATGTAGTCTCCTTGAATGCTACCCTAATCTCTTCTAAAGATGTACTTTCTACCATCTCTGGGCTTAATACTAAGAAGGCGTACGGTCCGGACGGTGTTCCTCCTGTTGTTCTTAAAAACTGTGCTTCCGTGCTGACCCCCTGCCTAGGCAAACTCTTTCGTCTCTGTCTCTCCTCTAACGTCTTTCCTTCTTGCTGGAAGTTTGCTCATTCAAACTGTCCCAAAGAAGGGTGACCGCTCTCAACCCTCCAACTATCGTCCAATTGCTCTCATCTCTTGTATCTCTAAAGTTTTTGAAAATATTCTTGCTTCCAAATTTCTTAAGCATTTCTCTTCTCATAATCTGCTCTCAGATCACCAGTATAGCTTCCTTAACCCTTCCTCCCCGGGTGTCATTTTAATATGACACCACGAAATAAGGGCAGGTGCCCGGGTGTCCTTTCAGGAGATAGTAAGCTTGAAAGCCTATTCAGCTTGGTCTGAACGCCGTGCGTCCGACGCATGTAAACAAAGCCGATCGTTGCGTCACCGCACCTCCGAAAACAAGAAGAAGACTCGTTTGTTATTGTATGTCTGTATGTCGTTGTTTCAGTAGTGAAAAGATCGTCGTATTGCTAACATTGCCTGAAAATGCTCTCCACTAAAATCGTCATCACAACTGAACCAGTTGACTTAGAGAGCTCTACTCAACGCCAGTCTACAGATTGGAAACCGCACTACATTTATAGATGCGTGGGAAATTTCTAGCAGTTAAAATTAACCAAAATACGGTAGCCTAGGCCTAGACGTTTTTCGGCCAGATCGCCCGGGTAGCCCACCCTGTCCTTTGGAGATACAGCCCGGGCCAGGAGGGTTAAGGGTCGCTCTACTGGTGATCTTCTTTCATATCTTACTAACTCTTGGTCATCCAACTTTCGGGACTTCGGTGAGACCTTTTCTGTTGCACCTAGACATATTGAAGGCCTTCGATAGAGTCTGGCACAAATCTTTAATTTCCAAACTGCCCTCCTTCGGTTTCTGTCCCTCCAGCTGTGCCTTTGTCTCTAATTTCCTTTCCGGCCGTTCCATAGCTGCGGTTGTGGACGGCCATCGCTCATTTCCTCATCCTATCAACTCCGGTGTTCCTCAGGGTTCTGTCCTATCTCCTATTCTCTTTCTAATTTTCATAAATGATCTTCTCAACTGTACATCCAGTCCCATCCATTCATATGCAGATGACTCTACCTTACACCACTCAATTAGTTTCCCAGAACGCCCCAGCCAGCAGTCCCTCAAAAGTAAACGTAATCTATCTACAGTATCTATCTATTGCCCGACGCCGTGATCCCCGAAGGGGTGGCCACGAACGAACCGCCCCCATGCACCTCTGTCCCCAGTCAGTCGACGCCCCTCCCCCAACCAGCACTGCCTTCGTTCATGTACTTCCTCACTCCATCCTTCCACCTCTCATTCGGTCTACCTCTCCCTCTCTGTCCCTCCACCTCGCTCTCTTACACCCTCTTAGTCATTCTCTCGCTTTCCATACGTTCCATATGGCCGAACCATCTCAAGTTGTTCCTTTTCACACTTCCAGCACATCTACCTCCACACCACACCTCCTTCTTACTTCCTCATTAGTCTGTCTATCCCTCCATGTAACTCCGCACGCACTCCTTAAGTAATTCATTTCCACGTAAACGTAATGAAGCCATAAAATACTTATCTTCTGATCTAGCTACTATTTCCAATTGGGGTAGAGAAACCTTGTTGCATTTAATGCTTCCAAAACTCAATTTATCCATCTTACTACCCGTCAGGAACCTCCAGAGGACTATCCCTTATTCTTCAACAATACAAAAATCAACCCTTCATCTTCTCTCAATGTTCTCGGTGTCTCTTTTTCTTCTGCTCTCACTTGGAAAGACCATATTACCAGTCTCCCTAAGGCAGCCTCCCAGAAGCTGGGTGTGTTCAACCGCCTCAAGGGGTTCTTTACCCCTGCGCAGCTTCTTGCTCTGTACAGGGGCACAGTGCATCCTTGTATTGAGTATTGTTCACATGTGTGGGGAGGATCCTCTCACACCGCACTCCTAGATAAAGTAGAAAGGAAAGCCTTTCATATCATTAACTCCCGTCCACTCACCAACTCTCTCTCTCTCTTCGCCGCAATGTTGCGTCTCTCTCGCTATTCTATCGCTACTACAATAATCAGTGTTCCTCGGAGCTTTCCCAGTGTATACCATCTCCTCTACGTAGGGTACGTAGTACCCGCCTTGCAACACAATCCCACCCCTACTCTGTGCAACTCTCCAACCCGAGTGAAACGCTATTCTCAAACCTTCTTCTATTCAATTGCTGAGCTCTGGAACTCTCTCCCAGAATCAGTCTTTCCCTCTTCCTATGACTTAAATTGCTTCAAACTCTGTGTCCAAGCATTATAGCTCGAACGTCCCTTGATTTCGGCCCTGTCACTCTTTAAAATCTGGGAGAGGCACTCGCTGCAGGCAGCTATGCCTTTTGTCTCCCTCATTCACATAGAAAAAAAAAATCTATCGCCCTTATACATTAACATAACTACAACTTATTTGGCCTTTTTGTAATCTATGAATCATTTCTAATGCGATGGAATTGAAAAATATAATATCCTTCCAGCACATAGATAAACAAGAAATAAGAAACAGTCGACAAAAGATATTCTTCCCGTCTCCTCCAGATAGGCGCATGAGCTTCCGAGCGTCGGAAGATTTGCCTTTTATTTACCGGTATTTATTGTTTTTTCCCACGGTATACTTTCGCCTTGAAAGTGTGTCTACACAAAATGATGGGGAAATATTGTAATATGTTATTAATTGACATTTGTGTAATTTTTTGCTGATTATGAGTTGGTGGAAAAAAAAAAATCTTGAATTCCATCATATCGGAAATTATTCAAAGATTATATAGAGACCAAATAACATACACTTCTAAGTTTGTTCAATAGTTTTGCATTCTCAATAGGGTCATAACTTATTCTCTAATTTCTGGTCTACTGAACCATAATAAAGGGAGAGGAGGGGAAGGGAGCGCCCCCGACAGTGACAACCAGTCTGACGATGTTGATGATATGATGGACATTATTTCTGTGTTATCTGGTTGCGATCAGGACGATGAACATGCTGCAGGACCTGGAGGGGCCGATGTGCGAGCTGTTGCACAAGGCCCATCAACTTCTTCACGGTGACGGAGGCGAGGCGGGGAAAGGGGGACGGAGTGCAGCGGCGGGGAAGTCAGCTACCGACGTCAACACATCAATCCACACACAGAAGTCAGTAACAGTTCCAAAACAGTTCTTATTGATGCTTAATGTATTCTTATGTTATGTCATATATGATGATGGTGGTAAAATGTAATATACGTCGGCTGAAAGAAGGCAAAAAGGGTCAAAAGGGAGACTTTAGGAAAGTGACGAACAAATTACAGTAATTAATTCCCATAAGGCCTGTTATTTCTAAAACACGGTTTTGATATAAATGGTATGTACACGGTATGAATTAACCGCGTATATCGAGACCTGACTACTGCACATAAAATGTATTTCCAGAGGTTGAAACAACTATTAACCCACCAGACCCGGTTGGGCTCTGAGAAACCCATAACAAATGTGCCCGCGGAACCCGGTAGGGCTCTGAGGCACCGGCAGCTTGAAAGCCTGTAAGCTTGGTGTGCGAGGCGTCCGTCCGACGCATTTTAAATAACAGCCGGTTGGACCGACGCCGCGCATCTCCGACCACAAGAAGGAGAGGTGTCGCTTGTTCGTGTGTGGGTGTGTGTGTTATTGTTAAGTACAGTAGTGAAAAGTGGCTGATATCGCCACAAAGTTCTCTCCACGGAAATCGTCATCACAACTGAACCAGTTGACTTAGAGAGCTCTACTCAACGCCATTCTACAGGTACGAAACACATCTATGCTTGGGGATGTGCGGGAATGCGGAAGCAGTCAAAATAACAAAGATACGGTAGCCTAGGCATAGACGTTTTTCGGCCAAAACCCCCCGGGTTTCGGGGAAATTATAGAATACAATAGCCAGGGCTGGAGGGTTAATATGATCTTTGCAACATCCTTATTCTATAATACCCTTCAAATACTGTATTGAGAAATAATTAGTGGTAGTTCCGGTAATAAGTATCCGGAGCTCTTCCTATCCCTCTACCTCCCTTTGTATCTGCCTCATATACTCTCTTTGTAAGCCTTTCGTCTCCCATTCGCTCAACATGTCCATACCAGCACAGCACCCTTCTGTCCACTCTGGCAGACAAGGGTTCCGGCTGTCCCACTCTCCTACGTACCTCTTCAATCCTCAATCTGTCTCTACGCATCACATCAAAAGTGAATAGATACAATAAAATAAAGTATAATGTATGTCTTGTCTGTATATACTCAGGCACACCCCCCCAGCGGGTGGCAGACTCGAGACAAAGCCTGAACAGATACCTTTAAAGTTTCAATTCTTAGGGTCTGGGACCACTTTCGCGTTCCCTCGCCCCTTTCTCCGTCTCGTTTAGTAGGTGAATGGATTCCTAGCCTCCCGCAAAATATGAAGAAGCAAGAACAGATTTAAATAAAGAGTACTCTTTTAACAAAAACAATGAATTCTATAAACATTTAAAAAGATTAAATTGATGCAACAATTTACTTGCATAAACACCTGTCTACTAAGAGTATTTATAGTAACCTAACTCTAGCCCTTAACCCTTGTCTAGCGGGGGGTTTTGGGCTATTTTGGGCATATTCAGGCCCTCCTGAATGATCAATCAAGTATCTGCATGAAAAGAAATGTATTCAGCAAAAAAGTAGGTGCTACAAGCTTCAAAATGAGACCAGAACGAGCTACGTAGCACTCGTCGTTTTGATGCAGTGGTACCACCAACATGGGAGTTTAGCGTATAGCGGCATATTTTTTCCAGCTACGCTCACTACTGGCTACACTGCCGGCCTCTCGAGAACAGAGGGAGCGTGAGTCAGTGGGCGGCGGTAAGCCCTGGGTGTCGGCCGTGTGGCCTGCTGCGCTCCCGGCCATTTGCACTCGATTTTAACCCTTTAAAAGCCTTAATAATGCTCCTAACTTTCTGCTTTTTAGATACGGACTTAAGTCGGGCCCCACTCTTTAAGTGTTAAGTCATCTACTTTAGTGCAAATTTTACAAAATCTGATTAGTTAGGAATAAAAACAATTATATTATTTTATCATCAATATTACTACTAGGGTAAGGAAAGTTTATTATGTTACAATTAAAATTGTCAACTTTGTGATATACTGTACTTTAAGTGAGCACTTTTCATTATCAATCTGTACTATATATTTATTTGATATCAATACAAATTTTAAACTTTATCATTTACGTTTCCTTGTGTGAGGGGGTTGGAATTTGGACAAACGAGAATATCCTCGATATATCTACTGGTACTACGGTACTACTGTATTATTACTTAACAATTTAGCAAGTGCCAGTTTTTCTGGTATGCTATCTTTCTTGTTACTGTCAACTAAGTCTTTTATAAATATAAATTCTAAAGGAAGGAAGAATAAATCTACAATTAAAGGGCTAGCATTTTCAGCCATAGGAATGTATGTATGTACTCTGGCACCTTCCCCAGTTTTCCCTTTTTTTTATTGGGGTGGCCGACTCAAGACAGAGTTAGTTTGCTTGGGAACCAGATTAACTTGCTCATGTAGTGATGTACACCCTATGTGGTGGATTGTGTTCTTTTATTTCAAAATTATATTTGATTAAGCATTATTTCCACATAGCGATTTTGATAAGTTCTTTTGCATTTATCTTATGTCGTCCCAGTTTTGGTTTGCGTATTTTGCAAGTTTTACAATTTAATTTAAAAAATACTCATTCATTAATAGTAAAATAAAAATTCTCTGATGCTATATACCATCATATATCAAATTTACTGTACTGTACTGTATATGTACAATAGTACCAGTATATTTACAGTATACCGGGTAATGTATATTTTTCAAATGCTATTATCTGATCTTGAAAGAAAAAAACATGACGTGAGGCAGCTCTGTACAGGGCCTGGGTTGCCTGGAGGGCCACCATTAGGATGTGAGACCGGAACTGACTTCGTGTGGAGCACTCAGTCTTTAACATTATGTATATATGTACAGTGTGTATATATTTATCATAGAGTGTTTACAAATCTGTGTGTGATAACCCAGGTTCGAATCCCGGTGGATCACATACAGTATATGCTTTCATTAATTTAATTGGAGGTGATTGGTGTTGAAGTGAAATTAATAAAAATATAGATTATTAGTTGGTTCAGGGATATTTCGTAGCGAGGCCGGTCTATATGATCTGTGCCCCATGAATATTCGTTCCTCTCACTTAAACATTAGGCTACCATAGCGCGGTTGGGAATATGAACATGATTAGATTAATATCCAGTATTCGAGAATGGATAATAAGTCGTAGGCGTGTGCATAAACCTTTAACCGTCTTGGTGGTGTAATGGTTAGAGTGTTTAAAAATCTGTGTGTGATAACCCAGGGTTGAATCCCGGGGGATCACATATATACTTTCAATAATTTCATTGGAGGTGTTGTTGTTGTTGTTGTTCCCTAAGCTGCCTGGCCGAACAGCCCCGAGTCCCTGAGGAAGGCCATGGCCATGATCGGGCTTTCCCACAGAGCTCTCATTGAGTGTAGATTGTGTTGTTGGCGTAAGTGGTTGTGTGAAATGCAGTCTTCTATGATGTGTTTAATGGTATGGGGTGCTGTGTTACATCCCGGGCAGGCGTCGACAACGGAGTCATCCAGTCTCTTCTGATAGCTCAGGAGAGCTGGATGGTGTCCGCATCTCAGCCTGGCCAGGTGGACTCTGTCCTCGCGAGGAAGGGAGGATTCGGAAGGATGGATTTCGGGAGGTCGTGCATGCAGCTGCGTTTTGTCTGTGAGTGAGTGGATGGCTCGGCGAGAGATATGAGTATGGATGTGCTTCTGGAAGTTGGTTCGGGGTGGGCAGGGAGGGAGAGAGGACAATAATTGTGTGTGATACCGTGTGCTGGGTGTTGTTTTGATATTTCTTGGTGTCTGTGGGTGTGTTGCCATGTAGTTTAGTGGGTGGTCTTGGTTTGTGGAGGCTGCTGCCAGGAATTGAGTGCCTCTCATTTCCAGATGGTCTTTGACTTTGAGGATTTTGGTTTCTTGATGTAGGTGATCTGTGGGTGCAGTAGCTGTGCAGCCTGTAATGATCTTCAGGGCTTTGTTTTGAATAGTCTGTAAGGTCTTATGATGTGTTTCAGCTAGGTTAGAAGCCCAGGCTGGGCTTGCGTATTCCATCACTGATCTTATGTATTGTTTATATACTGTGGTGGTAGTTTCTTTGTTGTGTCCAAATTTGTGTGAGCAAGTGACCTGAGGGCGTTAAGTCTGGGTGTCAGTTTCTTTTTAATGTTTGTGGTGTGCTGTTTGAATGTCATATGAGTATCATATGTTACTCCTAGGATTTTGGGTGTGTGTGTATGTGTTAGGGGTGTGTTGTTTATGGTGAGTTGAGGGATGTATTCGTGTTCTCCTGTCCAACTTGTGAGCAGGGTTGCGGTGGATTTGGCTGGGGCTAGATTAAGTCTGTTTGTAGTGCACCAGCCATGTAGTGTGTTGAGATAGGGTTGAAGGAGATCTCTTGCTCTTTTTGGGTCATGGTGTGTGCATGTGAGTGTTATGTCATCTGCATAGGAGGCTAAGTTTATTTGGGGCGTATTGGGTGTAGTTATATCGTGCATGTACAGATTGAAGAGTGCGGGCGATAGGACGGATCCTTGTGGGACTCCGTTTGGAAAGTTTCTGATTTTAGATGACTGACCGGCAAAAGATACGTGTGCACATCTGCCTGCTAGGAAGTTGGCCAGCCACCTTTTTGTGTTGTTGTGCATGTTTGTGTTGTAGATTTTGTTTGTTAGGTTGTGGCGGGGGATGGCATCGAAGGCTTTACTAATGTCGAGTGTGGCTAATAGTGATCTGTGTGGTGGTCTAGCTGAGTTGATGCCGTCAAAAGCTCTTTGTGTAAGGTCTGTGAGAAGAGTGTTTGTGGAGTGCAGTGGCCTAAAGCCATGTTGTGTTGGAGCTAGGGGTAGGTCAGGTGTAATTAGTTGTAATACTAGGCATTCCATGACTTTGGAGGGGGAGCAAAGGAGTGTGATGGGGCGGTGCGTGGAGGGTAGCGTGGGATCTTTGTTGGGTTTGGGGAATGTGATGATGATACCATGCTTCCAAATGTCTGGTATTGTGTTGTGTGAATAGTTGTAGTTTGATATGTTAGTGAGTGCTTGTATGCCTTGTGGTCCCAGGTGTCTGAGGTTTATGTTGCTTATGTTGTCTAGGCCACAGGTGGGTGAGTGCTTGAGATTGTTGATGATATGCTTTGTCTGGTGATTGGTGAAGGGTGTATAGTCAGGGTCTGTGGGGAATTGTCTCTTACGTCGGATGACACGTCGGTCGTCTTTGTGAGGTTTTAGGTGGCTGACATGTGAGAAGTGATTGATGAGAGTGTTTGCTTGTTGTTTACATGAAGGAGTAGAGTCTGTTGTTGTGATTGCAGCATGTGATTGTGTTGTGTTGCTGTTGGAAAGTGTGATGCTGTTTAGTGTTTTGTAGAGTTTTTTGGGGTTTGTTTTGTGATCAAGTGTTTGTAGGAAGTTATTCCAATGTAGTTTTTGTTGTTCTTGTATTTTGTTGTTAGTTTGGGTGTTGAGTGCTTGAATTTGTTGTGTGATGTCTTGTGTGGGGTGCTGGGGAGTGTTTCAGTATGTCGCGTTGTCTGATGAGGTTGTTGTTGTTGTTGTTCCCCATGCTGCCTGGCCGAACAGCCCCAAGGCCCCGAGCAAGGCCAAGACCATAACCGAGCGCCCCCACAGAACCCTACCCGCCGACCACAATAAAGCCTGGGTGACCGAAGCCACTCCATGGCGGGGAGCTGAGGAGGGTGCAGAAATGCCCGGGAAAACAAAGCCCCACCCAGGGCCCTGTGCCCCTCAGCAATTATGAAGAGAAAGTTGAGGTTGTCATTGGAGGTGTTTTGTATTGTGGTGAAATTAATAATAATATAAATAAAAGCAATGAGTTGTGTTACCGGGCGTACGTCGTGTAAACACGTAAGTTGACGTCAAACAGCGGGGGTGTGGGGGCGGCAACCCCCACCCATAATACTAGGATAGGCTAATGTCCTTTCAAACTTCAAAGTGGTATAGTAAACACTAAGATATACCCAGTCATGGTCTGGTCATAGGTAGGTGATATGCCCGATAACACAACTTTTGCCAAATAAAATATAGCCAAGGTAAATGTGAAAAGCTCACCTGTCACTGCTTGATATTTTCCCCTTCAAGTTGCTGTCTGTATCCAAGCCAAGTCTTGCCCACAGAGAGGAAGAGTTGGCCAGATTATTTACATCTGTATGTGAAGTTATGGATTCTGGGGTGCTAGATTTACCAACAGTTCCACTTTCCACGAGTAATCTCTGCTGGTGTTCATAATCCTTTTCTGGCAGCTGCTCACAGTCTGGCTGACTATCACCTTCTTTACTTGATTTCAGGGCTTCTTTGATCAATCGAAGTATCTCTGAATTAAATATGGAGCTGGACAACTGTGCTTGGATTCTATTACTGACATCTTTCACGTCCAATTGTGCTCCAGTATCTAAACATGATGATGTTGGTTTATCAGTGTCAACAGGTTGGTCAATTTGTAGGTTAGTATTAGATGGCATAAAAGATGCATTGAGGCCAGAGTTAGCCAATTGGTTTAATTGCACTTCAGTGTTTACCCGAGATGGTGGATTGCTATTATCAGAGTTGGCATACACGTTTTCCAAATCACTGTCCAAATCCTCAAGCAGACAATCCAAGTCTTTGTCAATATCTGCATACACGTCCTGATCCTGAGATTCTTGAGAAGGACTACATATAAATTTGTGTGCAGAGCTTCCACTGGCAAAGTCCATTTGTAGAGGGTTTTTCCGATATTATGCTACATGCAGGACTTAATTGTGTAACTTGACTGTACGGAGGATTTCTGTCCCTGATACTGCATAGAGGAGTTGCCATGGTTATATTACTGCATTGTTGACTTCTGTCCATGGCAATCTTGGTATTAAGGGGATTGTTTATAACCTTTTCACTTTGTGGGGAGTAACTTGTGCCTCTTTTTTGTGAAGAGCTAATACTTTCATTGTAAGATATATTCATATTTACACTCTGCCTGGCGAGACACTGAGTAAGATTTATACTGACACTTCTGCTTTGTGTCTGGAATGAGGGCGGGCTTCTACTTCTACTCTTAGGTTGAGAGGTAACAGGACTTCTACTTTTGGTCCAAGACAGAGGTGTGGATGGGCTTCTGCTCTTGGCCGAGGGTCGAGGGGTGGCAAGGCTCCTGCTTTTGGTGTAACGTTGAGGTGTGGAGGGGCTTCTACTTCTGGCCAAGGATCGAAAGGTTGAAGGGCTTCTACTTTTAGCTAAAGGCCAAGGGATGGAGGGGCACCTAGTTCTAGCCCAAGGTTGAGGAGTGGAAGGGCTCCTACTTGTAACTGAACTCCGAGGGAGGGAGGGGCAACTAGGTGTAGAAGGGCTCCTACTACTCGACCTAGATGACATTCCTCTTTTCATTTTTTCGCCGTGCCTTGGCTGGACTGGGGCTTCTGCTGTGTTGATGATGTGAGGAAATGCACTTCCGAAGACTCGATCTACATCTCTTTCTTCTCCTACTATGACTCCTGCTTCTACTTCTACTCCGCCTTCTGATACTACGACTCTTACTTCTTTTATTTCTGTTTCTCCTTGTAATACTATGGCTCCTACTTCCACTTCTGCTCCTCCTTTTGATACCATCACTCCTGCTTCTGCTCCTCCTAATACTAGAGCTCCTGCTTCTACTTTTATTCTTAATCCTCCGTATAATACTAGGTGTCCTGCTTTTACTACTAGTATTGGTCCTCCGTCCAATACTACGATTTCTCCTTCGACTTCTATTTTTGACCCTCCGTCCGATACTATGGCTCCTACTTCTACTCCTCCTCCTAATACTAGAGCTCCTGCTTCTACATCTGTTTTTGGTCCTCCGCCTAATACCAGGACTCCTACTTCTGCTTTTACTTCTGATCCAACGTCTGTTAATAGGACTTCTGCTTCTACTCCTATATTTGGTTCTCCTTCTGATAGAATGACTCCTGCTTCTGCTTCTGCTTCTTCTTTTGCTTCTACTTCTACTTCTGCTTTTGCTTCTACTTCTTTTTTTGCTTCTGCTCCTGCTTCGGCTGAAGCTTCTGCTCCAACTTCTACTAATGCTTCCAGCTTGGGGACGAACAGGGCTGCTCTGGCGGACTGGGTTGGGGCTGTGACAAGCTGGAGGCTGATCAAGATGCTCAGAAGGATGGTTCGGGGGATTTGTGGGAAGAGGAATGACATGGGGAGGAGGCTGGGTTGGGTAGGAAGGAGGTAGGGGAGGGTAAGAAGGAGGTAGGGGAGGGTAAGGAGGAGGAGGGGGCACTGGGTATGAAACAGTCTGATTGTAGTAGGAGGCTTGGATTGGAGTATTGTAGTGGGATTGGGAGAAGGAAGGATAAGCATGGGGTTGATTTGGGTAACCAGTGTTACTTGGGGGTTGACTTGTCTGATATGGGAGGTTTGTTGGATGGGCGAGGATGTTAGTCAGCCGGGCTAAGAACCTAATGGACTGATCTGGGGGAAAGCTTAGTTGCCCCTGAGTATTGCCAGAATATGCAGGATACCGGTAGTTGCCAGGGTAGGCACAAATGGGAGGATAGGGAGGAGGGTGGGCGGGGTGGGTAGGGTAACGAGAGGCGTGGGGTCCAAAGCGATGTGTGGGGTAAGGCGGGTGAATCGCTGGGTGGTGTAAACACGGTGGGGGGGGGGCTAGGTGGTGTCTCTGTGCTGCGGGACAGCAGCTCACCAGAGGGATCCCACCCTGGTTGGAATTTGGATTCTCTTGCTGTTTCTGGGGAAAGATAAAACACAATGAAGCAGTTTGTTGTATTATAATATGGACAATATTAGAAGATTTTTATTTAGTTTAGTAAGTTCTGCAGTTTTTAATGATGTGCACTCCCTTGATTGACAGGGCTAGGATGTGCCTTTGTTACAGGGACTTGTCTGGACATTTACCATAAATCGCTAGATCGAGCTGCTCAAACTCTTGCTGTCTACCAAATGGCACGCAAGACGTGGGATCGAACTACAAACCCTTCAACCAGCAGTCAGAAGCACTACCGACCATGCCACAGCCCGAATAAAAGTATTTCATAATCAAGCTGTAAAAACAAACCATAAACAACCCAAAGGGAAGGAGGGAAAACCTAATATTTGGTAGTGGCTACTGTGTCCATGACACATAACCTAACATATAATGTATGGGTCCCGGGTTCATCGAATACACTCGACTGAGAAACCTTAATCTCCTAAAGCGGGTATCTCACTGGGCCAAATTCTCGCCCTTCTCCGATCTCCGTTTACAGCCAGTAGCTGGCTTTACCACAGTTAAGCGATCGTTATATTGTGGTGTTTCACCTAAACTATAGAATTACTGTATATGGATTGATATTGACAAATGTAGTGTAATAGGACCCAATCTATACACTAACGTTGCTATGTTTTGCGTTTGAAGCTTATATAAGTAGCTACGAGGAAGTTTTTCGCAATACATGTACAGTATATACATCCTGACAGCGCCCCGCGGCACTAAACAATCGTTATACTGTATTGTGCTGTTTCACCTATAATTTAGGGTATCATGGATTTATATCAACAATGAGAATGCAATATCACTTAATCTATAAGTTTGCGTTATTATTTTATATATTTGGAGCATATATGAGGAAATATTTTGAACTTTTTGGAGGTTTTACAATGTTTTTTGTTCATACCAATCGCTGTGGCGTAGGAATTACAGTGGTTATTTAGCTGCAAGTGGTGTAGCTATTTTAGCATTAATTCACCTAGTTTATGCCTATCCGCAGCCCTTCTCACAATCAATATACTGTACATAATTTTGTAGCAAAATATATATTTCAACGTCATATACTTGAGATATCATTGAGAGTAAATGCGAGCATTATTGAGGCTAACAATTTACCTCTGTCAAAAGAGGTTGCTTCCCACCCAGTGCGGACTGCATCCTAGCTCTTACCTCTGTCAAAAGAGGTTGCTTCCCACCAAGTGCGGGCTGCATCCTAGCTCCGTAAAACGGCGATATTTGTGTCGGAGAAGGGCGGTAACTCAGTTTTTTGCGGTAGAAGGGCGAAAATTGGCCCAGTGTGATACCCCCTCAAGTAATACGGTACCTAATCCTTTTCTTAGAGAGCATCATAGATGTGTACCGGTAAGCACTACAATAGGGTACTCTGATTTGAAGCAGCACTCTTGACTTCCCATTCTCTGCTTCCTATCTAATGCGCATCTCTTTGTGAATGCTAGCATGTGAGATAATCAAATCACATCACTTTTCAAACTGAGAGTACCGTATCAGTTTCAACTTTCATGTGTTGAGAATTGGTCAAAGGTCCCTGATAATCATAACTGACCTTCCTTATGTCACTCTGAGTTCCGAGGCTGGTAGACTTTGTGGTGCTGCTCTGGCATTTCCCTCTCAAACATGTTTCAATTGGTCGGCCTTGGAGACTGGTAGGCTGAGGAATGAAAATTATAAAAGTTAGGCTTAAACATATGTCACAATGGATACCACGGGTTTGATAACCAGAAAGGAAGAGAGGAAAACTTAATATTTAGTAGCAAGTCAAATGACGTACTGCCATTAATTATATACCGGTATGGCCCTATTTATACCATGGGCTAAGCTACAAGACCCCATACACCTTCCAACAAAATCCCCCCAATATCATGTCCTTCTATCTTCCTTAATAGTCTTTCATGTGGAACTCTACGAAAGGCCTTACTGAAGTCTAAGTAAACTATATCAAATGACTTGTCGTTATCTACCGCTTCATATACCTCGGAGAAAAAAAGGAGTACCGGTAAATTTGTTAGGCAGGATCGTCCTGGAGTGAATCCATGTTGAGAGCCTTGAGAGGGTTTAATGAACTTGAATTTTTGTAAGTGATTTCTAATTCTCCTGGCAATAATTGATTCTAGCAATTTTCCTATAGTTGATGTGAGACAGAAGGGACGGTAATTTGATGCTATCACCTTTTTTAAATATCGGAATTATATTTGCAAGCTTCCATGAATCAGGAACTAAGCCTAAATCTAGTGAATTATTAAATAGGTGAGTTAATGGGTTACTCAATTCGTCCTTGTATTCTTTTAATACCCTAGCATACACCTCATCTGGAACTGGAGATTTCTGAGGTTTTAGTCTATCTATTTCCTTAATTACTTCGTCACTAGTGACCTGAACTGTGCTTAATATGTCTTCTATACTACCGTTAAAAACTTGGTTGACTACTGGAACTTGATCTAAATTTACGTTTGTAAAAACAGAAAGGAAATTACTATTAAGAGTACAGTATTGCACATTTCTAACTTATCATCTGTAATCCCACCTATCACATTCTTTACCTTAGATTTATACAATTGATAAAATTATTTAGGGTTGTTTTTGGATTCATTTGCTACCTTGATTTCGTAGTTTCTTTTTTCCTTCCTAATTTCCTTCTTTACCTGCCTCGACAAGTTATGGTGGTAACCTACAGTATTAGGTGAATTTTTGCCTTTCTGTATTTTTCTGTACACACCTCTCTTTCTACCTATAAGATCTAATAATTTATTTGTCATCCATTTTGGTTGGTTTTTATGTGATCTAAAGTTTCTTTTTGGTATACAGTATATTTATCTTGTTCGCTCTGTAAGGCAGAGATGAACTGATTATACACACTATTTAAATCTTCAGTTGGTTGTCTACCTATCTCATCGAGTGGCATCTCTTACATTTCGAATCCCATAATGCCATCAGACAGTACTGTACTCTAGGACCATACAGCTGGGAAAGTGTAGATAGCAGAGAAGGGGTGCTGTAGATAGAGGAAGCTATTGGATTGGCTTTGTTGTGTGTGTTTATTAGTTTGTATACGTCATCGAGGTGTCTCCCGACTGGGTGCGAGCATGTGAGACACGCAAGGACGTACCGTACTACCACACCCACTAACTAGTCCGCCTTTGCTAGGATCAAACCCAGGTCAAGCAGATTCACACGTGAGCGTGCTCTCCACTCGACCGTCTTGCTTCCGTCGCCCTACAGGAGTTCTGTAATTGGAATATCAAAATGACAGATGTATGGGAAGAAGGAAGGGCTACTTTTACGTCTTTTGACTCCTGAGCCACTACTAAATTATAGGTTTGATCCCCAAAGGGCTGATAGAAAACCTAATATTTATAAAGTGACCTCAGAATCAACGACGTACTGTACTGTCAATATTCATACTTGGCGCTTTGCCGCTTAGGGAAGCCCTTTTTAGGGACCGTCCGTCCACCACAAGACTCCAAATACTAACATCATAGGCGACATGATTAATTACCTATGGGACGTCAATTGAATCGGATGCCACTATGAAAAGATAAAAAATAAAATAATTTAAGAAGAATATTAAGCTTCTATGATGTGCTTCTCACCCTTTGCAGGTTTCCTGGCCTATGCTGCCAGTTTCCCTGGAAATATTCTCAAATGAGTGCATGCTTAATAATGCTCATGACTGTACCTTAGACGATACATTTTACATTCATAAAGTAGCTATAATTAAACCTAAAAATAATTCTAGCTCACCTGATTATTTGTGTTGGGATCAGTAGGTGTAGTACTTTTAAGGGCATTATGATCAATGCAGCTCCCACTACCTTCTGAAAGTTCTGAATTTACTTCCTCGTTTATCGGGTTAGCTGTTGGTGTACTTTTCGGATTTGCACTGTCACAACTAGCAGGATCTTTGATACTACTTTCATTTTCTTTTTCAACTATTAAGTCACTAGTCACAGGTTCATGTTTAATGTTTTCACAAGTTGAGTCACTATTATCTATAGGTTCAGTTTTTATTAATTTCTGTTTCACATGCAAATCAATACTACTTTCATCTTCAGATTGTTCTTCTTCCAATTCTTTTTTTATGAATGGGAGAAGTTTAAGGTCAGACATTGTAGAGAAAGGTTTCAGTGCTAAACATTATTCACAGCTTTGTTGATAAACAAGGCTTTTTCATGTAATTGTCTCAACTTTATCCCTTGTGGTAGTAGCATATAATGTTCAGCAAACATCTGAATTTCTGAAATACAATAAGTGCACAATATAAGAAAACTAGAATACCTTTAATTAAGATCACAGTAAAAAGTGTTGTCACCCATCCAAAATGTTGATATAAATATGTGTCAGGCTATTATCTATCTATCTATTGCCTGACGCCGTGATCCCCGAAGGGGTGGCCACGAACGAACCGCCCCCATGCACCTCTGTCCCCAACCAGCACCGCCCCTCCTCCCAACCAGCACCGCCTTCATCCATATACTTCCTCACTCCATCCTTCCACCTCGTTCTCGTACACCCTCTTAGCCTTTCTCTCGCTTTGCATACGTTCCAGTCTATTATACAGTACGGTATTATATCAATAGCATAGACGTTCCCAAATTTCATTAATATTTTGGAACAAAAAACAAAAACAAATAGGAGAAATATACTTATCATATTGCTGGGCTAACTTTCATCATACTAGCCTACCACCCTCCAGAACACTGTTTATCAGTCATACAGTATCTCCAAAATGTCTTGTTTCATCCTTAATCATATTTTTTTGTTATGCAATATCAGAGACAGAGTTATATACAGTACAGTACAATGTCAATTACAAAACATATTTGAAATCACGGAAAAACAGCTTGCTCAACATCCACTGCCACCAGGCAACGACCATTCATTCGAGTGGCGAAACGAACCGGGAACGAAGGGACGAACTACCACCACCAAAATAACGGTCTGCGCCCGCATTCAAGATGGCGCGCACCATAGGAAACAACTCAAGGTCACCTAGCAGGGCAGCCAACCATCTACCCTGCAAGATCGAAGCACATATGCCCACCATCAAGATGACACGTCCTCCAAAACCCAGGAAAGGACTTATTCACCATAATAACCAATCCAAAAGTCCAGAGAAATAAGTTAAGTAAACAGGACATACGAAATTCACCACCACCATACCAACCGGCTAGAACGAATTCAAAATGGTGGAACCTCCAGCATTACAGAAAACAATTAAGCAGGGCAGACAATTATATACCCGCAAGGCCGAAAATAAGTTTGACCAATTCCTCGCCGAATACATATCTCCTGCAAAATCCCAAACCTACAAACTTGCAATCACTAACCGCTCCATCTACCTCCAGCCTACAAACCACATAAGCAGCCCCAGAACAAACCCGAAGGCCAAAGTCTGAGAATGGGTGCTCACCTTCTTCCTTCTTCCAGCCGCGCATTTATGATGATAATAATAACCATTGCACGTCTTGCAAACAATGCACACCTCCCTTCACCAAGCCCGTGCAAACCATGCAAGGCCAAGATAGCAGAAAAACAACTTCCCCAACATCTAAGGCCAGCAAGCCCGTTTCCTTTCTCTGCCCACCACACCTCCAAGCCAAACGGGAACAACCACCAATCCCTCCAGAAGTACAAAAGTCACTACCATCGAAATAACGCATTCTCCAACCCTAGGAAAGTATTTATTCATCAACCTGAGCAATCCTGAAGTACAGAATAACAAGGAAAATAGAAAGAAAAGACGACACAAGAAATGGCACCATAAACACCGTAAGTCCCGTCGCCATTTTACCCCACAGCCGTGACAGAGGAAGCCGAGAAGTATACCCAGTGTGCCACACCCCACCTCGAAGCCACAAGGCAACAACCACCATGAACATCCTACGGCCAGGCGCCTTTCTACCGCCCGGACGCGGAGAAACGGTATGACTAGTGCGGGAGATTTTAGGGGAAGGATGTAGTTACCGGGTGTACCACTACCGACATACCGGTACAACATAAATCATCTATAAATACTTATAATAAAATAAATACTTATAAATCTTTAATACAGTACAGTACTAGGTTAGGTTAGGTTAGGTTGTTTGGTTAGGGTAATGTATTTTGTATCGAAAGGCAGTCAAAATAGACGGGAACATGATGGTGAGCGTCCGCGTAGTGTAAACAAGACGGGCGGTACATCCGGTAACTACATTCTTGCCGATTTTAGGATCGATACTCAGTTAGAAAGCTGTTCTTGCAATCAATGGACTAAAGACAGTTGGAAGATTGAGGGTTCAGTAGGAAGAACTGTTCTTGCCATCAATGGACGTAAGACAGTTTGGAATATTGAGGGTACCCTGATTAAATATTGAGGATACCCTGATTAAATTGTTTTGATTACAACAAGGTTGTTTATTAGACTCTTCAATAGAAGCTAACTAATATCCATCCCTACCCCACCCGGCGCTAATGTGGATAAAGTACGCTACCAATGGGATAGTAGTTTTTATCCGGGATAGACCAAAAACCACAAAACTCTCAGTTCTGAAAGACTCTTATAAAAGCCAGAAGCAGTTAAGAGAAGTTGCCTTAAAAACAACTATCTTACGTTAGCTCGATAATGTGGACATATACAGTACAATGGTAGCCTATACTTGTACACTTTATTCAAGGCCCAACCTTAAGACTCTAATAGTTCTGCATCAAAGTTCTTACAAAGAGCAGAGTAGTCTTACAGTTTCTTATAGTAGATCCTCTGGAAAAAGGCAAACTAGGCCTGTGTATCCAGCTCAGTGCCAGTACTTGCACTACTGCGGTCGTTCACTGTGTTGGCGGCGGCGGCAGCAGACGCAACATTTTTACTATTCTGTATTTTTGCTTTATAATCAAACTTCAAATCTTGTCTTCCCCATGCTTTATCAAGATTACTGTAATGCCCTCGAAATGTCCCGCAACCACAATAATGTACTACCCGAGTTGACGTCAGGTATAGCGTAAAATAGTCGTAAATGGTAAGTCCAATAAACTCATCACGTGATAACACCACGAGACTATCACCTGGTTCTTAAAAATCGGACTAAGGTTGCTATACTTTTAGTACGTCCGTGGTAGTACAGTGGGTTAGCGCGCGGGCCTGGTGGTGCGTCACTAACCATGGTTCGAACCCCACCCAAGGCATCTCAAAACCTGTGGGTTTTTAGGAGGGTTAAATTCCCTTCAGAGGTTCGTACCCCGCGCCAGGTACCAGGAAAGGTTGATCCTAAAGGTAGCCTGGGGATATTTCCCTTCCTATTTAACCTGGAAAAACCTAGCATTTCATTGGTGGCAGTAAGGGAACGTGACCTGGTACCTACGTGCTGGAGCACCCGTCACGCGAACCCTATACCAAG
Source organism: Paralithodes platypus (assembly GCA_032716605.1). Taxonomy (NCBI): domain Eukaryota; kingdom Metazoa; phylum Arthropoda; class Malacostraca; order Decapoda; family Lithodidae; genus Paralithodes; species Paralithodes platypus. Next base: position 48,232,005 of record CM064533.1, on the reverse strand, counting down.
AATTGAGATGGCTAAGGTAAAAAGGCTACGATACCTTACGACCTTACGAGGGTAGGGACTAGCCTAACTAAAAAGGAATGTGGTGTAATGCCCTCGAAAATGTCCCGCAACCACAATAATGTACTACCCGAGTTGACGTCAGGTATAGCGTAAAATAGTCGTAGATGGTAAGTCCAATAAACTCATCACGTGATAACACCACGAGACTATCACCTGGTTCTTAAAATCGGACTAAGGTTGCTATACTTTTAGTACGTCCGTGGTAGTACAGTGGGTTAGCGCGCGGGCCTGGTGGTGATGGTGGTGCGTCACTAACCAGGGTTCGAACCCCACCCAAGGCATCTCAAAACCTGTGGGTTTTTAGGAGGGTTAAATTCCCTTCAGAGGTTCGTACCCCACGCCAGGTACCAGGAAAGGTTGATCCTAAAGGTAGCCTGGGGATATTTCCCTTCCTAATTAACCTGGAAAAACCTAGAATTTCAATTACTTTCAAACTCCCTTATTGATTCGGAATCGACTACATACTGGGGCAGCGCGTTCCACTCATTTACCACTCTATCACAAAATAAGTTCTTTGCCTTTTCAAGCCTATTTCTTTCTTTGTAAATGTTCTTAGTGTCCTCTCGTTCTTGTTCCCTCCCGCATCAAGAAGATACCTTCACACACATCCTCATCATACTTTCCTGACACTATCTTAAAAGTCTCTATCATATCCCCTCTCTTTCTCCTATATGCCAGTGTCGGAAGTCCCAGTGTCCTCAACCTCTGTTCATAGCCCGCGTTCTTCAAAGTTGGTACTAGCTTGCTAGCTCTCCTCTGCACTTTCTCCACTGCTTCTATATCCTTTACCATATATGGAGCCCACACCTGGTTCGCATATTCCAGGTGCGGCCTAACCAGCGCTGTATAGAGATTCCTGAATATTTCTTCGTCAAGTGACACAAATGTCCTCCTTATCAGCCCTACAATTCTATTGACTTTGTTTATCTTTTCCGCTAAATGTTCTGAGCTCTCTCCTGCGTTAACTCGATTCGATAATCTTCAAGGACACTACATCCGCCTTATTAGAAACAATTTATTAGGGAAAATAGGGACCAATAGACTCGCCATATTTTTCTCATTATACTGTAGTCCGCATGGAGGAATTTCGTTATCGACACTTGTAAAAACCCGATTTCACAGAAAAATACACCAAAAAATCTGTCAAAGATGTCAAATAGCGGGGGTGTGGGGGCGGCAGCCCCCACCCATAATACTAGGATAGGTTAGGTAAGGTTGTTAGGTTAGGCGGTAAATTTCTATAATTGCACCTATACGAGCTAAAAACAAATTATTGCATTTAACAGGAAGGTACAACGAGGTAAGTGATGTGGTATAGGTGGCAATATGCGGAAATGGATTATAAGGGCATTCCGCCCCCTCTGACAAAAGTCTATCAATCTAGATGTGACAGGGATTTTACAATGTTTCAGAGATATTAACCTAACCTAACCTATCCTAGTATTATGGGTGGGGGCTGCTGCCCCCACACCCCCGCTGGTTGAGTAAAACGGTAGAAAATCAGTTGGGGTGGTGAGTAACCGTAGATTTTCGTAAGGGGTCAGAGGGGGCGGAATGCCCTTATAATCCATTTCTGCATATTGCCACCTATACCACATCACTTACCTCGTCGTACCTTCCTGTTAAATACAATAATAATTATTTAGCTCGTGTAGGTGCAATTATACAATAATACCGGTTAGGCTAATGTCCTTTCAAAGGGGTATAGGCTAGTAAACACTAGGATAGCCTATACCTGGTCAGAGGTAAGAAGAAGAAGAAGAGTCCTGCTGTAGTCTCCATGAATGCTACCCTCGATTCTATTTACTTATGCAATGGCATATGGTAGATAGTATTTAAGTTCCCACCCAAAGAGCTTAAGTAAAACTGTGCAACCCCAGCCACGTAAGAAAACCCCCAGGGCAAACGCATCTACCGAAGACTGGGTTACCTGCTCTACGAATGTAAAGTGAAACATTATACTGCTATCAATACACAGGAGCGAAACCTATGAGAAGGACCTCTACTAGTGAATACGGTAAGATTAGGAGTAGTGGGCGGACCGCTGGCATACAGCATAAATCATCTATAAAACATTAACCTAACCTAACCTAACCTAGTACTACATGAATACTAGGTTAGGTTAGGTTAATGTTTATAGATGAGTTATGCTGTATGTTGGTAGTGGTACGCGCACTACTCCTAATCTTACCGTGAATACTTGCTATCCATAGACGTAAGACTACTAGTGAATAGCCTACTTCGATTTGAAGACAGTCCCTAATAATCACCTAGATTACAGTAGAAGTAAATCTTACGAGTAAGAAGTTGTGTAGCCTCGTTCGTGCGTCTTACATTTTGTTCTTTACCATTATTCTAGTATTACGTACAGTATGCGATATTCTTGTGCCAATAAATAGAGTGTGAATGTATTTGTACGTCTTGTTATAATTATCCTTTATTACTTTCCGTGTCTGTGTTAAAACTATTTCGGCTTCTCCAGTCAGAAAGAACTCACTTATTAACCCTTGTCTAGCGGGGTGTTTGGGCTCATTTGGGCATATTCAGGCCCTCCTGCATGATAAATCAAGAATCTGCATGAAAAAAAAAATATTTAGCAAAAACTAGGCAATAAAAGCTTCAAAATGAGACCAGAACGAGCTACGTAGCACTCGTGGTTCTCTTGAAGTGATGCCACGAACATGGGAGTTTAGCATATATCGGTATATTTTTCCCAGCTATGCTCACTACTGGCTACACTGCCGGCCTCTCGAGAACACAGGGAACATGAGTTAATGGGCGGCGGTAAGCCCTGGGAGTCGGCTGTATGGCCCGCTGTGCTCCCGGCCATTTGCACTCGATTTTAACCCTTTAAAAGCCTTAATAATGCTCCTAACTTGCTGCAAATTGGTGCACGACTTAAGTTGAGCGCCGCCAATAAGGGGTTAAAAACCAATCAACCCAGTAAAAACCTGGCATAACAATAGGCCTATTACAGTACATAAGAAAATGGGAGTCTGCAGAAAGCTGATTGGCCTAAGCAAGGCAGATCCCTCCCCACACAACCCCAATTACAAAGCCCAATTATAGGCTCAACACTCTAATACCTGAGGATCATCTTACCAAAACGGTTAGAGATTAATGCAGGATTACGGGGGTCTGCAGAGCGCTGATTGGCCCAACCCGGCTGATCCCCCTTCACACCCAACCCTTCTTGTCCATATGCTTATCCAATTTTATCTTAAAGCTCCCTACCGTTTTTGATCCCACTATAGCACTTGGTAGTCCATTCCACCCATCTACAACTCTGTTACCAAACCAATATTTGCCTATATCTTTTCTGAAACAAAATTTATCTAATTTGAAACCATTGGTACGAGTTCTTTCGCTGTCACTGAGCTTTAGTACATTTGTCATGTCCCCTTTGTTAATCCCACTAACCCACTTGAACATCTCTATCAATCCCCCCCCTCTAACTCTGCGTCTCTCTAACGAATATAAACCTAATTTCTTCATCCTTTCTTCATACGGAAGATTTCTAATATTATGGATCATTTTTTGTCATTCTACGCTGTACTCTCTCCAATGAATCTATGTCCATTCTGTAATAAGGACACCACAATTGGACAGCATAATCCATATGGGGTCTCACTAATGACAAGTAAAGTTTTAAGATAACATCAGCAGTTCTGTTACTCACACTCCTAGAGATGAACCCGAGAATCCTGTTTGCCTTATTACGAACGCTTATACTGTACACTGTTTTCTAGGCTTCAAATCATTGCTAACAAACACACCTAGATCTTTCTCGGTCTGAATTTTCTAATTCTAAATTAGCTAGTTTATATTTAACATTTGTTTGCATCTTCCTCTTTAATACCTTGCATTTGTCAATGTTAAACTTCATCTGCCAATTCCACTGCCCATTCATGTAAGGTATCTAGATCCCTTTGGAGGCACTCTATATCGCTATCTGAATCAATTGATCTCCCCATTTTAGTATCGTCTTCGAATTTACTTATCCTACTAGTTATACCTAAATCTAGGTCATTTATGTATATAGAAAACAACAGGGGACCTAATACCGATCCCTGGGGGACACCACTTTGACTGCTCCCCACTCTGACTTGGTACCATTTATGCTGACTCTCTGTTTCCTACCAATTAGCCATGACCTAATCCATCCCAACGACCCTCCTATTCCATGTGCCTCAACCTTTCTCATCAATCTCTCATGAGGGACTCTGTCGAAAGCTTTACTGAAATCTAAATATAAATATCATATGACTTGTCACTATCTACTGCTTCATATACCTCTGAGAAAAAGCTAAGCAAATTAGTAAGGCAAGGACGTCCCTGAGTGAATCCATGCTAAGAAGAATTTATTAAGTTAAATTTTTCTAAGTGGCTTCTAATTTTCCTAGCAATAATAGACTCTAGCAACTTTCCTATGATTGATTAAAATGTAAAACTTGCAAACTAAACAAACCAAAATTGGGACAAGGACAATATAAAGTCAAATTAAATCATCAAAATCGCTATGTGGAAACAACGCTTACTAAAATGAAATCTATGAAATAAAAGAACACAATCCACCACATAGGGTGTACACTGTACACTACATGAGCAAGTTAATCTGTTTTCCCAAGCAAACTAATGCACATAACAACGCACTATCGTCACGTTCAAGGAATCAGTCAAATTTGGGAAGTCCGGACGTTCTGGCAACTTTACTAAACTCTGCATGAATAAAGAAACTACATGTTAAATGTCAAAAATTCATTTAAAATCAAATTTGCAACATGACAAGACATTAACAATAGTACAAAATACAAATATTGATAAGATATCTATATTATTACAAAATAATATATAAAATACAGTACAGCACTCACTAACGATAGTGCTATCGGGTAGGTACCTGTAAGCATATCATGCCTCAAGTGACCCCTATCAATAACTACCCTACAAATAACCTACATTTATCGCACAAATAAACTAAGGAAATCGCAAAAGCAAGCAATTGATACTATCGACAATGAATACATATAATAAAGACAAATAATTGCAAAATATGAAGTAACAACAGATTTAAACAAAGAGTACTCTTTTAACAAGAACAATCAATTTAAAAAAATCATCAATATTAATATTAATAATAGAAAAAGAAAAAGAAAATGATAAACAATAAATACAGACAAAAAGTAAGCAGAGGTTATACAAGAAACTTCAAGTTAAAAATGCTTGATTAAAATTATTGATGTCAAATTTTAGAATAGTCACAATAATTGACCCTAAAAAGATTAAATTTATGAAACAATTTACTTGCCTCAAAACCTGTCTACTAAGAGTCTGTATAGTAACCTAGCTCTATAGTCCAGTAAATCTAGCAATCATTTAACTGGACCTAGAACAAATTGCAATAGAAGGTTTTTTGGCTTTAACTTGTTTATTAGGTCCCTCTGATGAACATATAAAAAGTCTCCAACTTTTGGACACTGGGAAAGTGGTTAATTTGCATAAATTCAAGATGGCCGCCGTCCAAAGCTTCAATTTACAGATAACTTTTTTCTGGTTGCTCCTAGACCCTATAAATGTATTACAAACAACGTTTTTTGGCTTTAACTTGTTTATTAGGTCCCTCTGATGAACATATAAAAAGTCTCCAACTTTTGGACACCTGGAAAGTGGTTAATTTACAGCCGAAAAACCTTACAGACAGGCTGAACTGTCTCTTTCACAAGGGGTGACACAGGCACTTTGTGCTTGTATGGGTTTTTTGACCTGTTGTCCCTCTTTTTTAAAAAAAAAAAAAAAAAAAACATGACGTAGTATGACGTCATTCAGAGCCAATTATGTAATTCATGATAGGAGTTCGTATTCACTTGGATCATCGGTGCTTGCATCAAAGTTGCTATTTTGACAGAGTCCTTTACATTGACCACATGCACTGGAACATTCAAGCTCATTCCGTTTGCAACTACAGCGTTGAGTGTCACAGTTGCCCTTACACTGACATCTGACCAATTTCAGTAGTGAATCAGGAGCCACTGGCGAATCCATCGTCTTCGGTTCAAGCTGTCCCTTCCGCAGACACCAGCCCCATTTCTCGGGGTCCACACAGTTCCCCATCCATTCCTGGACCTGACAATAAACTCGGAACGAGTGGTATTTGGCTGCATCGGTTGTTGGGGGAAGGCTGTGAACTTCAACGGTAGTTGAACTTTTTGCCACCTTGTTGCAAAACTTTGTCTTTCGCAGTCCGTCAAGGGTGTCATTTCCTTTTCCCCCGTACAAATAAACCAAGGCCTTTTCACCAGCTGATGATATCGCGTCTTTACTTCCACTTTGGCAACAGAATGCTTCTATACATTTCAAGAAACCGTTGTCTTCCCTCACTTTCCTCAAGGCAGCCCCTTTACCAATACCATACAGTCGTGAGGTTGTGTCACATCCACAGAGTGCATGGACAACTGGCAGGACACGACAGATGCTTTCACCGAGAGCTTCTGCTACTGAGTTAATATGCCAACATTTCCCACCTTCCTTGCTCGACTTGAAGTACAAATCATTCATCCCTCGTTCCGCATAATGACACAACAGCACCAACAAGTCTGTGTCCTCACCTATCACATATGTCACGGTTTCCCTTGCATGCTCAATTCCCTTCTTCGCAATCATGACATCTGCATCTGCTGGCGCATTGACACAGTCAATTCCATTTGCCTTGAATGTTTCACACAATAAGTCAATGAAGTTTTGCTTATTGTCCGAGTTTGACAAGAAGTTTTCCTTTTTTGACCGAAGGGGCATGGTTGGAGTGAACATCACCTTTTGACCAAAGACTCCTTTTGATCGTCGATTGTGTGTCATGTCCTTGGTAGTAGGTCCTGATTTATAACCGTCGAATACAACCACCGGGTTGAGAAAGTTTTTGGAAACATGCTTCATGTACATGCTTGCAATGTCCTCAAATGTGTCACCCTTCTTCCATGGAATCCTTTGCAATAAGGAACCACCATCCAGAACATGGGTCACAGTCCTTTCTTCCTCAAATGATTCCAATGACGACTTGGGAACACAGCAGCTATCTCATCTCCTAGCTGTGGTTTATTGGCTTCCCTGAGCCTCCCCCACTTATCGAACAGAGCAGTAGGGTAGCTAGACAACTCATACGCAAAGACCTCTTCAACACCTAAGTCCCTGTTATTAGCAAAGATGAGGAGCCTCTGGAAAAGGAGCTGTGGGTTGATTGGTACTTTTTCAGCACTGATTGTAACCTTTGCACCCAACGACTCAACTTGATCTTTCTTCCTAAATGAAAAGTCAAAAGCATTGCTACCTTCCATCTTCTGCACAATGTTCATACCAACCTCATACAGTAAATGAGGATTGGCCGAGGCTGGTCCTGTCACACCGTTGGCAATATTCCTGAGTTCATTTGATTCTTGAAATGGATCATAATCCTTGAAGAATGCGAGAACCTTCTCTGTGTCCTTCCTATCTCGTTCACGCCTTGCTTCAGTCATTTCTTTGTGCTGCTCAGAGGTGTGGAAATGCTTCCCTGTCAGTTCTTGCATAACTTCACTCACCTCAGCGCAGGCTGGCATAGCAAGTAACCAGCGCAGGCGTTGCGTTTCCTCCATGCCCCTACCACGTGTCAATCCACCATTCGTTTTCAAAGAGCGCATCAAAACCTGCTCTATAACCAAGTCGCTTGGCAGTCCTGCCCACAGCCGATCACTTCGGCGGATCACAAATAGACCGGAGTTCAATTGACAGAACATGTCTGGGTTGAGCTGCTCAAGTTCAATCATGTCTTGAATGTACACATGGGCTGACTTGGCATAATTGTTATGACCACATGCTGCAAAGTACGGCAACATCTCCTGGAGTGTTCCGAGGTACAGTAGGAAATCGCCCATTCTCAGTGCCCTCAGGAAGCGACGCAGCAGGTCAATCATGTCCATGTATTGAATCCATAGCTTCCCATCTTATGCTCTGCTAAGGAGCTCTTCTCAGCTTTAAGTTTTTCAGAAATTCTGTTGAAAACGTCTTTACTGCAGACTTCATCCGGTGAAACGTCTTCACGCAACAGCTTATCCAAAAGATCTGCAGCCTCCTGGAAGTCCTTGCATGCGTCACTTTCCTCATCTACCATTGAGAGGTTGACACCGTATGCCCTGCCTAACACAATCGAACTCAAGGCTGTGTCAACCAAGAAGTGGCCTCTGATTGCTCGTGCATAGGCTTTCCCACTCAGCATTTGGGTCACAGCATTTTCAGCGTATATAAGTTCCAAAACCTCCTTAAGCCCAGATGCTTCCATAACATGGCCCATGCATCCCAAAAAGCTCATCACAGAGTGATCCAGGTGTCCAAAAGTTGGAGACTTTTTATATGTTCATCAGAGGGACCTAATAAACAAGTTAAAGCCAAAAAACGTTGTTTGTAATACATTTATAGGGTCTAGGAGCAACCAGAAAAAAGTTATATGTAAATTGAAGCTTTGGACGGCGGCCATCTTGAATTTATGCAAATTAACCACTTTCCCGGTGTCCAAAAGTTGGAGACTTTTTATATGTTCATCAGAGGGACCTAATAAACAAGTTAAAGCCAAAAAACCTTCTATTGCAATTTGTTCTAAGTCCAGCCCTACTTTGACTGGTCTACTAGCCCAAAAGTCATCTACTTTAGTGCAAATTTTACAAAATCTTATTAACTGGGAATAAAAACAATTATAAGTTATTTTACTATCGATATTACTACTAGGGAAAGGAAAGTTTATTACGTTAAAATTTAAATCATCAACTTTGTGATATACTTTAACCCTTGTCTAGCGGGGTGTTTTGGGCTCATTTGGGCATATTCAGGCCCTCCTGCATGATAAATCAAGCATCTGCATGAAAAGAAAAATATTTAGCAAAGGACTAGGCACTAAAAGCTTCAAAATGAGACCAGAACGAGCTACGTAGCACTCGTGGTTCTCTTGCAGTGGTGCCACGAACATGGAAGTTTAGCATATATCGGTATATTTTTCCCAGCTATGCTCACTACTGGCTACATTGCCGGCCTCTCGAGAACACAGGGAACATGAGTTAATGGGCGGCGGTAAGCCCTGGGAGTCGGCTGTCTGGCCCGCTGCGCTCCCGGCCATTTGCACTCTATTTTAACCCTTTAAAAGCCTTAAAAATGCTCCTAACTTGCTGCAAATTGGTGCACGACTTAAGTCGAGCGCTGCTCTTTAAGAGTTAAGTATGCACTGTTCATTAACAATCTCTATATTTATATCAAGAAAATTTTCATCTTTATAATTTACATTACATTGTGTGAGGGGAATAGAATTAGGGTAAATAAGTTTAGCAACTTGATTAAAATTTAACAAATTGCAAACGAGAATATCATCAATATATCTACTATTATTACTTAACCCGGGAGCTGCAGGGAGACTCTTAAGAGCTCCCCCGGCGGACTGCGGGAAGACTCTTAAGAGCAGAGCTTTTGAACGCGTACCAAAACCGCGCGTTTATAGCCAGGCGGCTGAAAATTGGTGTGGGTATAGTACTACATGTCAACTCTCGACACCACCCCGCCACACGCTCGCCCCGCACTCGTGCAAGCACCACCGCGCCAGTAACCAAGCACTAGTCATGGAGCCCACACGTCCCTCACACTCGCTCCCTGATGACACAACCAGCCCTCCTTCTGGTGGTGTTAGCCGCCGTGGAAGGCAGAGGGTGGCTGCTAAAGACCCTAGCTACCAGTACGACACGCCCTACAGCTCGGAGGACGAAACACCAGCACCCAAAGCACGGAAAATACGTGCAAGCACGGCAAAGGTACAGAGGTCATTGGTGTTTCGGCACACTGCCACCACGGCCCAGGCCACTGCAACATCCACTACCACCACCACTGCCACCCCAGCCACCGGTACCAGCGACGCAGGAGGCCGCCCTAGGGCTGCAGAACCTGCGGGGGCAGGAAAAATGAAAGGCACGGGCGTAGGGAAGAGAACCCGTACGCCAGCCACAGTGACCCTACCACCACCACCACCACCAGCCGCCCCTGCCCAAGGAAAAGGGAAGGGGAAGGGGAAAGGGAGAGGGGAAGGGGAAAGGGAGAGGGAAAGCGACTGCTGGCCCTGCCGGCCCTGCTGCCCCTGCCCAAGGAACAGAGAAAAGGGCGACAGGCACCACCATCATCTTGCCTGCCTCCAGGGCCACAAGACCACGCACCACTGCCGCCCCTGCTGTCCCTGTCCATAAGACTCCCCGCACGTGCTAGAGTGACCCGGAAAACTCTGACACCATCAAAGTATGCCGCCCTGCTGTTTGATGGTGATTCGCAGGGCATTGGCAGCCCGGGTTTCGACGACGAAGCCCTAGCACGGGACCAAGGGTGGGGGGATTTGGGAGTGGACAGTGAGAGTGAGTCCGACGTCGGTGACAAGAATGAGGAAGGGCGTCTGTCAAGTGAAGAGGAGGGTGATGATGATGCAGTGCTGTATCGCGACCATGGAAGCGATATTTCAGACGATGAAGGAGACGCAGACGACATTCCGATCCCTGGGCTGCCTTCGTTCGATTGGTCTGACGGGGTCAATTTTGTACCTGACGTGCCCCAGTTCAATCCTGGGACGTCAGGTACAACTGACGACTGGCCCTGTGATGAGCAAGCGAACGAAAGCGACTTCTTCCTCGCTTTTTTCGATATGGAGGTAATGACATACATCGTTGCCCAAACAAACGCCTACTACAGGTGGGTGTTTGGCAGATTGGACGTCATTTCTCCAAAAGCAAGAATACGAGGCTGGGTGGATACGACTGTGGAAGAATTCATGACGTTCTTTGCCTTGTTGTTCCTCATGCCTCTGTGCAAGAAGCATGTGTTGCAACACTATTGGAAGCACGACCCTCTCATCGCCACCCCAACTTTCAATAAGTTTCATGACTCGTGACAGATTTTTGTTGCTGCTAAGATTTATGCACTTTGCAGACAACGACAATCCTAACAGGATTGACAGGATATGGAAAGTTCGGGATGTGTTCACCATGTTGTTGGAGGTATAGGAAATACTTTTACCCCTTCCTCAATTTGGTGATTGATGAGTCGCTCGTGCTCTTCAAAGGACGTCTTGTTTTCAAGTAGTATATCCCCTTGAAAAGGCATAGGTTCGGAATCAAGCTCTTCGTTTTGTGACTGTGAAACTGGAATAGTGCTTGACATGATCGTGTATACAGGCACTGACATTGACATACCGAAAGCCGCTGCCAATGACCCCATGGGCATGTCAGGTGCCATCGTCAGGAAAATGTTGGCACCTTACCTGGGCAAAGGCCACGTCATCTACACTGACAACTGGTATACTTCTCCTGCTCTCTGCCAGTTTCTTCATGACAACCAAACGGGGTCATGTGGGACTGTCAGAAAGACAAGAAAGTTTATGCCTAAGTTCACAGGTAATGTCATTCCTCTTACAGATGCCTCCTCCAGTGACACACCTTCTGAAGACGACCTGGCCCAGGAACACCGCGAGAGGCATGTCCGAAGAAGGCGACGAAAGGGGCAGAAATACAAGCAGCTCGAAAAGTGTGGGAAAGTGATAGCCCTGAAGTGGAAGGACAAACGAGACGTCCACCTGCTTTCCACCGTCCACACAGGTGCCCAGATGGACTCTGGCAAAATCCACTACCGAACCAGGAAGACCATCTACAAGCCAGACATGGTAGTGGATTATACAAAGAACATGCGCATGGTGGACAAGTCTGACTGTCAGCTGTCAGGCGTTGAGTGTCTGAGGAAGACTGTGAAGTGGTATCACAAGCTCTTCCTCCACCTAGTTGACATCACGATGCTCAACGCCTACAACTTGTGGTTGGTGAAGAAGGAGATGTCCCCAAACCAGAAGCTGAAATTCCGGGAGTTCGTCTACAACGTGTCATACCAACTCCTGGAGAAGTATGGCACCACCACTCACAGACGTACGGCATGGCGTGGGGATCACGTTCCTGACCGCATCCAGCTGGGTGTCGAAAGACACTACCCAACCAACACCCGAGCTGATTGGCACTCGTCACAGGCAGGTGCAGTGCAACGTCTGCAGCTCCAGTGTGAGAAAACCCCACGTCACCAAAAGAGTCACCTCAATGTGCGCGGAGTGCAAAGTTGCACTCTGCTTGGGTGACTGCTTCAGGGACTACCACACCTTCAAGAATTACTGAGTGTCGCCCCCTGCCCTGCCCTGCCCTGGACTCGACCCGTGCCCTGCCCTGGACTCGCCCCCTGCCCTGCCCTGCCCTGGACTCGCACCCTACCTTACCTGACCTGACCTAATTGATCACGCTACCTCATAATGTAACATATATATTATATAATGTATAAGTTCCAAAGATGTCCCTGTGATATAGCTTTTACATTACAGTATATAATTGTATGTTTCATTATTTAGTTTATAAGTTTCAAAGATTTACATGTAATATGCCTTCTTTTTTTAGTATATCAATATATATGTTTGTTATAGCCTAAGTAATGTGTATATATTTTCTTACCTCAAATGAATTGTACAAAAATAAATATGTTTCAATAAATCTTGTCAAACCTACTAAGATAATAAAAAAAAAAAAAAAAAAAAAAAAAAATACAAGGTCATGTCATTGTATTCTTACAATATGATATATTCTATGAATATTTCATATTGTTTGAATACAATGGCATGATCTTGTAAAAAACAAAAATTATCAAAAAATTTCTACAGTATAAAACCTTCCCCATAACCCCCTCCTGGATTCGATCCCACTACCCTACCACACTTTGAGTTTTCCAGTCCGCGATCTTACCAACCATGCCACAGGAGCTCATACCAAATATCACTCAAAACTTTGTGTCTACACTCGAAATGACAATATAAAAAAAAAAAAAAATTATCCCACCAATTTACGTTTGTAAATTGATGGGATTATCAATTATATCATGCCAAGGTTTATAAAAGTTTGTCTCTGTCAAGAATTAGTAATTATATAACTTTATTCTGTCAAAAATTGCCCAAACACTCAGCAAAATTGCCCCTCTCAGTGTGACTCCACTCATTATCACAAGGTCAAGCGGTCACGGGGTGACCCTTGCCGCTCCTTGCTGCTCCAGCCACAGCAGCTCTGTCTGGGAACAAAATTTGTATAAATACAATAATGCATAAAATACTCTTCACAAATACATTTGTATTGTATAATATTGTAAATAAAAATGAATAATAACTGTGTGGGTGTCGAAAATTGCTCAACCAGCTTTCTTATGTCTCGCCTACGCGCGTATATTGGATTATACATAGTCATGACTTTCTTGCATAAAAATGCAATTCTGAAGTCCATTTATACGTACGACATACGCATGTCTCACTTTCTCTCTCTCTCCATTCCTGACTCATGTTATTGTAGACCTCTTGGTGGCAACGAACACCAGACACCTGCTAGACATAAGGTTCAAAATCCCAAGACATCCATACGCCTGGGGCGCCTCCACAATTATCACACAGCTGCATATGTTTACTGCCTTCACTCTCTCCACGACTCACTCCCTGCCTCCCTCCCACCCTTTTAGGCTTCCGTCTGCTAGAAAATAATTGATAATGTGCGTAAATATCGCATGAATTGGCCTATATGCGGTATATATATATTGATATATGGCACGTCTACATACGTACAAGTCTGTATTATAGCATGACAGTGCTCTAAGTACAAGATATAAGTGATATTTATGGCGTAACACACCCTCTCCCCCTTTCATTCCCAGCACAACTCACTCACACCTTGGTTCACGCATAGAAACTCATTGATAATGTGCGTAAATATCGCATGAATTGGTCTATATGCGGTATATATATTGATATATGGCACGTCTACATACGTACAAGTCTGTATTATAGCATGACAGTGCTCTAAGTACAAGATATAAGTGATATTTATGGCGTAACACACCCTCTCCCCCTTTCATTCCCACCCCCACCCACCCTTTTAGGCTTCCGTCTGCTAGAAACTCATTGATAATGTGCGTAAATATCGTATGAATTGGTCTATACAGTATGCAGTATATATATTGATACTGTATATGGCACGTCTACATACGTACAAGTCTGTATTATAGCATGACAGTGCTCTAAGTACGAGATATACGTCATATTATAGCGCAAACCACACTCTCAGCTCATAAATTGCCGCCAAACCTCCAACCCATCTTCATTCCCGCCTAAAAATTCTCTTATAATTCCCTTATATACAGTAGGGTCTCACATAAAACGAGTTTATGGTCGATAAACGAGGGCGTTTTATGCGATTTCGTTTTATGTGAACACAGCATTTTGGTGGCGCAATATCGTCAATGTTCACTGTAAGCGAAAATTTTTGTACAAAGCGAACGATATTTCGTACGTTTTGTACGATATTTCGGCGCTCTATATGAAAACTCCTCGGATTTGCCCCACTTTGGCGGCGGACTCGTTTTATGTGATCACATTCGTTCTGATCGAAAATTAAATATTAATATTTTAGGTCGGTCGTTTTAATCGAGACTCGTTTTATGCGAACACGTTTTATGCGGGACCCTACTGTATTGCAATTTTTGGTCACTATGAGGCATATTCATTGTAATATGGGTGGCCTACACACGTATACATACTCTACATAGCCTAAAAGGGATAAAAAAAAAAGGAGATATACGTGATAATACGCGGTAACCCACCCCCTCCTCCCTCTCCTTCTATCCCCTGGGCGCATGAAAATTCGGCAGGGAAATCTCGCCGCGCGGTGCCATTCGCTCCACATTTTTCAACTACGGACCGTTCCCCCACCCCCCCCAGACATTTTTTGGGGGTCAAATATATATGGGCCGATGCACGCAAACATTCCCTACACGATGATGTACTTTTTATCGAAATTAGCAATAGGTCCCAAAATCATCATACATGCGCACAGTATTACCCTGTAGAAAACCCCCTGTGCGCCGCGGAGGTTAACAATTTAGCAAGTGCTAATTTTTGTGAGACTAATGGGACGGTAATTGGATGCTATCGATTTATCACCTTTTTTGAAGATCGGAACTACATTTGCAAGCTTCCAAGCTTCTGGAACTAAACCTGTTTCTAATGACTTGTTAAATAAAAATGCTAATGGGCTACTTAACTCATCTCTGCATTCTTTTAATACTCTAGCATATACCTCGTCAGGACCAGGCGATTTTTGAGGTTTCAGTCTGTCAATTTCCTTAAGCACATCATTTCTACTTATACTAACTGTACTTAACATATTTTCTATACTATCACTATATACCATATTGACTTCTGGAATCTGTGCCAAATTTTCATTAGTGAAAACGGAAAGAAACTGACTATTTAATGTACTGCACATTTCTAAATCATGTTTTGTTATTTCTCCTATTGAAGTTTTTAGGGGGCTTATTACATCTCTAACTTTAGATTTATATAGTTGGTAAAAAGTTTTAGGGTTATTTTTTGAGCCACTGGCTATCCTTATTTCATAATTTCTTTTTGCTTTCCTGATTTCCTTTTTGACCTGTCTTGATAGAGTCTGATAGTATATATGTAGATGATTTTCGCCTTTCTTTATTTTTCTATATATTCCTTTCTTTTTTCCTATAAGATCTATTAGCTTATTAGTCATCCATTTTGGTTGGTTCTGCGTCGATCTAAATCTTCTTTTAGGGATATATTTATTTTGAGCATTGTGGAGTGAAGCAATAAACTGGTTATATGTAGGTGGCAAGTTTAACTCTGGCATATCCTGACTTAATTGCTTAACAATAGGGTCCACCCTTAAGTCTCTTCTTAGCTCACCATAATCGGCTTTTCTGAAATCTGGGATAAGTGTCGTATTCTCTTTAGCATTCCCTGTCCATTGTATATTAAAATAAATAAATTTATGATTGCTATTTCCTAGGTGGTCACCAATCTCTACATTATTTATCATATGTTCATTGTTACTGAAAACTAAATCAAGAATATTAATACCTCTAGTCGGCGTATCTATGAATTGAAATAAAAAACTATCTTGTACTACCTCAATAAACTCTACTGAATCGGAGTCGCCTATTTGGTGCTGCCAATCAATGTTCGGAAAATTAAAATTCCCCATAATGCACACATTGCTAGACCTTGATGCTATTTTAATTTCCTCCCATAACAATGTTCCGCCATTTCTACTCATATTAGGCGGTCTATATAACTCCAATAACTATGGTCTCACTACCTTCGTTAACCTCTACCCAAACACTTTCATTATCATTATTTAGTCTAATACCTGATTTAATACAGCTTCTTAATGTACTCCTGAATGTACTCCTGACAAATACTGCTATACCCCCGCCCCTCCTAATTGTTCGGTCATATTTAAACAAACTATATCCTGGAATATCAAATTCTGATAAAAAATGCCTAGATTCTGTATTAATCCACGTTTCGGTTAGCGCTATTATGTCTATATTTTCTGTGCTAACGAGTGCTCTAACTTCGTTCATTTTGTTACATAAACTCCTACAATTTGTATAATATACCCTCAACCTATTACTTTTATTTGCAACTAATTTTCTATTGTGTTTAGCTAAGTTATTATTTCCTGTTGAACTACTAGCTCTAGACGGAAATTCTACTCTATCAGTATTCTCATCTTTACTATCAGTTACATGTGTAGTGTTATCGATACTACTATTACACATCACTATATCCGCACTATCTTGACTGATTATTTCTATTTTACTCACTGGTTTGTCACATGAAGTACCTGCTCCATATGGAGACAGTATTTTACTTACACACCCAGGTTTTTTTAACGAAATCCCGCAACAATCTTGTCCAGTGAGCTGGCTAAGGTCGAAACTCCTAGTCGAGAAAGATGTACTCCATCCTGGGCATACAGTTCATCCTTACCATAGAAGTGGGTCCAGTTATCTAGGAATGGTATTGACTTTGCCTTGCAATACTTCTCCAGCCGGCTATTTACACCAATAGCCCTGGAGGACCATTCCTTCCGTACCCCTCTTCTTGGCAGGATACTGTGAACCACAGGAAATCCACCCTTCTCCTTGATCCTCTCCAGCATTTCCTGGTACTTGGTCAGCAACTCCTCAGTCCTGCATCTCCATATGTCATTGGACCCCGCGTTGATGAAGATGATGAGGTCCTCCCCACCCACTTCTAGGACACCATCCATCTTCTCTGCCACCCTCCCGACTCCGGCACCAGGTAGGCAGACAACTTTACTAACATGAGTGTTAGTAGCCCCGTCAAGGTACCTAACCATTGAATCACCGACAATGAACTTAGCTTTTTTCCGTTGTCGGCGTGTAGCAGGAGTTGTAGCAGTTGTTGCAGCAACAGACCCCCCCCTCTCACTGCCTCGATGATTGCCACTTCCTCGCGGCTCGCCATCACTCTCATCAGCCAAGGTGCTGAAGTTGTTGTGGGTCTTGAGTGGCTGCCTTTTCAGCTTGCAGGCCATTGCACTTGTAGACACCACTTTCCAGGGAGCTTCACGATCCCTGGGAACACTTCCGGTAGCCTCACACCTCTTCTCTGTCATAGCTAGTCTCAAGGCCAAATTTTCATCTCTGAGACACTGAATCTCCTGCTCCACATTCTCCAGTCTTTCTTGCAAAGCAAGACAAAGCTGGAGAGTATGGGAGGAGACAGCAGACTCATCAACACCAGCCATCACTAAGAAAGTTCACTAGGACCTCACTAAGGGTAAACAGGTACACTAGCGGTCACTGGGGACGTCCGCACTGGTCAAGGCCCTCAAGGGTCAGAGTACAAGCACTAAAAATAAATTGAGGTAAGAGTTGTGTTAGTGGGCGTACCGTCCTCTTTGTTTACATAGTCACACGCTCACAGTTACATTTGCGTCTAAATTCTAATTTGACTGCTGTTATTTGCTCCTGCTGGTAATAGGCCTATATATGATTATGACAATAAGTCATGGGGGTTGAGGCCCGAGGGGGGCAAAGCCCCCTCAACCCATTATTGTATCCCACGGCCAGGTGTTGGGTAAATTGTTTTGTTACCAGCCGTGGGTTGAGGGGGCTTTGCAAGTTTGCTCCCCTCACCCCCCATGACTTATTGTCATCATTTTATATATTACCAGCAGTCAAATTAGACGCGAATGTAACTGCATGCGTGCGACTAGGCCTATGTAAACCAAGCAGACGGTATGCCCGCTAACACAACTCTTACCGAAATATCAAATTATAAATGTGAAGTAAAGAAATTAAGGATTTTTTTTATTTTAATACCACAAAATTTCCGAGTGTTTATTATAAACAAAATTGATCATTTGCATCAATATATAGTGTTTGTAATTACAGTAATTAGAAATCTCGGGAAAACCTATTTTCCCCATTAGGCCTATCGATCGATGTTGAGACACGCTCGCTCCCCGATAGTGATTTGAAAAGACATTAGCCTAACCTAACAACCTTACCTAACCTAACCTAGTATTATGGGTAGGGGCTGCCGCCCCCACACCCCCGCTGGTTGAGTACTAATCCCTTAATAAAAAAAAAAAAAAATTGGCTGTCGATTATACGAAGGTAAAAAAAAAGTCGATGAAGTCTATGGTGTTTACTCTGCAATCTTCAGCTTGATTGTACATTGATAACGGGAAAGTACCGTATTGACAACCTTGTTACAAAAATTAAATTTTAGTACCATACTTTTATATTAGGCTTTTACGAGGGTTTAACACATTTTCATATGATCTTTAGAGCTATCGATGACTGAAAGTACCGTATTGACAACCTTGTTACGAAAAATAAATTTTAGTACCATACTTTTTTATTAAGTTTTTGCCGAGGGTTAAAACAAATTTTCTTATGATCTTTAGAGCATATAGATTCAATATTTATCTTCAAATATATCAAAAAAAATTGTGGTATTAAAATAACATTGAACCGAAATTAATGAAGGAGCTGGATGCAAGAAAGGCAATGGGACCTGATGAAGTAGCAGGGTGGGTAGTATTCAAGGAGACTATAGCAGGACTCTTCTTCATCTTCTTACCTCTGACCAGGTATAGGCTATCTATAGTGTTTACTAGCCTATACCCCTTTGAAAGGACATTAGCCTAACCTAACAACCTTACCTAACCTATCCTAGTATTAGGCCTATGGGTGGGGGCTGCCGCCCCCACACCCCCGCTATTTGACATCTTTGACAGATTTTGGGTGTATTTTTCTGTGAAATAAGTTTTTTTTGTAAATTTCAAGTGTCGATAACGAAATTCCTCCACGAGTCTATAGGCCTAATGAGAAAAATATGGCGAGTCTATTGGTCCCTATTTTCCCTAATAAATTGTTTCTAATAAGGCGGATGTAGTGTCCTTGAAGATTAGGTCAATATACAGGAGGCGCTACAATATTGGTAAAAAATTAAGCTCAATAGCATGTGATTAAGCGATTTTTCTCCAAATTGTTGATGTAGGTGTCATTCCCGGGAAACTAACATAATACATATTATATGGATATTTACGTTTTAAGGGTTTGTTTACACTTCTTCTTTTTCGTCTTCATCTGGGAGACTTCTTTTGCATGACTGTCAGTCAACAACTGAGACATCTGGTGGCGAATGCAATGAACTATACTGGTGGCGTCTTAGCCAAAGTAATCACCCTACCTAATTCATGCCAAGAGTACTCGAGTTCACTGACACGTGATGTCTATCGACCAATCAGGTGATGCCATGATTTGGAAAACAGGTGGCCCAGGATATAAGCTGTCAGTTTGACTCTGGCCAGCTTGTGTAGAGGGTGTGAGCCGATCAAAGCTTTTTCCACCGTCTTTAAAAACACTGAGGCTGCTTAAGACCTTTTCGCCTTCCAATAAGTGTAAACTGTCCAAAGTGCAATAACCAGTGTTCCAAATACAGCTGACGAGGACAGCTGGTTTTGAAATGCACATACACTTGTTTTACATGGAAAAATTCGAAACAAAAATCCACCAGCTGTTGACCAAGATGAGTGGTGATCGAGCCTCCAGCGGCCAGCCAGGCAGCCCAGTACCTCCTCTGTTCATTAAGGTTAGTTGGTTGGTTGGGACAACATAAAGGAGCCAGACCACAGCTAGCTAGGGAATCTTAATGGGTCATCGCAAAGTAACATAAAGTAAAAGATTTTTTCGCATAGGATTAAACTGGCATGCAAGGGCTAGTTGGTTACCATACTGATGTTTTGGACCGACAGTTAGCCCATCGATCTTTTTAGGCCTAATAGGTCTGGTAGAGCATAGGCTATACATCATTGCTATATATGTCATTAAGAGCTGAAATGTATTATAAGGGAGAAAAAAAAATAACATAAAATACATAGGCCTACTGTAAAAAAACAAGTTTTTCAGCCAGTACCCAACCAGCGGGGGTGTGGGGGCGGCAGCCCCCACCAATAATACTAGGTTAGGTTAGGTAAGGTTGTTAGGTTAGGCTAATGTTAACCCCATTCTTACTAGGTTAGGTTAGGTAAGGTTGTTAGGTTAGGCTAATGTTAACCCCATTCTTACTAGGTTAGGTTAGGTAAGGTTGTTAGGTTAGGCTAATGTTAACCCCATTCTTACTAGGTTAGGTTAGGTAAGGTTGTTAGGTTAGGCTAATGTTAACTCCATTCTTACTAGGTTAGGTTAGGTAAGGTTGTTAGGTTAGGCTAATGTTAACCCCATTCTTACTAGGTTAGGTTAGGTAAGGTTATTAGGTTAGGCTAATGTTAACCCCATTCTTACTTCGTTAGGTTAGGGTAATGTTAACCTTATGAAAACCCAAACAAAGATTTTATTAGGGTTACTGTGTAATTTTAACATGAACATTAGTAAAATCCGAGCCAAGTTTCGTCAAAACTTGGCTCGTGTTTTCGAAATGTCGGGTTATATGGGTATGGAAATTTACAAAACCCGAGCCAACATGTTAATAAGGTTACTGTGTTATTTTCATTTTTAAATTAGTTAAATCCGAGCCAAGTTTCGTCAAAACTTGGCTCGGGTTTTCAAAAAGTCAGGTTTTATGGGTCTGGAAATTGGCAAAACCCGAGCCAATATTTTACCAAGGTTACTGTGTTTTTTCATTTTTACATTTGTTAAATCCGAGCCAAGTTTCGTCAAAACTTGGCTCGGGTTTTCAATAAATCAGGTTTTATGGGTCTGGAAATTGAACAAACCCGAGCCAAATTTGGGTTACAAATGTGTATTATCGTGTTCTATACGCTTTTTACCCCTCAATTTCCCTGATCTTCATAGCCCTCCCCACTATCGGGGGCGTGTCTTTAGATTGATGGATAATGGGTAAATGCTTAATTCCCATTCAATTTCATCACTAGATTCGACTAAAACACCAAAAACAAAATCAAAATTCCAAAAAAAATACCTGAAAAACACGTTGTTGCGTCTCCTGTATATTAACCGAAGATTATCGCAGGGTGGATCCTATGAAATTCTGCAGATCAATTGGTGGGCCCCGGCCCAGACCTCTGGCCAAGCTCCAAAGCTTGCCAGAGGGTAGGCCTATCAAAGAGCTACAGAAACCACCAGGCAGGGTGTCAATCCACAAAATATGAATTGTGTTATCATTATGGTTTATTATTTTGTTATCATTATAGTGCGACGGAGCGGCGAAGGCGCGAGCTCTAGGGGGGTCCGGGGGCATGCCCCCCCATGATTTTTTTGGACAATTTAGGTGTCTAAAGCAGTATTTCCTGCAATCTAAAAGCAATCAAGATGGAAAATATGGAGACCAAAATTATGTCAATTTACCTTTTTTTGTTTCGGGTTAACTGCACAACTACTAATCCTCGATTACGGGATTCCTGTCTTAGGTAATTAGTTGTTGTTGATCTTACCATACTCAAGGGACCCTACAGATGCGCGGATAAGGGATACTTTTCTTATTTTGTCAATTTCATTGTCACCCCCCTATAACAATTTTCAGAGTTTAGGCCCTAGTTTTGTCCAGCCAGTCCAGTCCAGTCCACAACACTTTGTTTACATGCTAGGCTCCTGCCACAAATTCCCGGATGTTCATTAGCCAATCAGAGTCGAGCTTCACCTAGTGATTATTTCCCAACAAATTATTTTTATCTTTTACAATTGTCTCTTCCAGTGTTTTACATACTGTCTGAATTTATTACTTTCTCATTTCTCTACAAATAGTTTTTAGGATATCGATTTGTAACAATGTACATTTTAACTTGTACCCACAATGCACTTCGCCTGTGGACTGTGACGTCAGTTTCAAACACAACCTCCTGGAAGGTTTCATGCAAGGTAAGTTTTCCTCACATTTAGGGATATTTTGGCCGGTATTTCTCGAGTATGGCTATCTTTCTTCAATATATAACCGTAAAGAGACCCTTAGGGCTTGCATTACAGGGTCTTTTCCATGTCAAAAAGGCCAATTTTGCCCATTATATAGGGACATATCCTCAGGCCCCTTCCCCCTCCCCCCCCCACACACTCACTCAACACCTGTCCATGTGTGCAGCTGACACTGACAGATTGTAGCATCATGGCGGCATGTCTTGAATGTGATATGGGGACTTTACTTTTTTGTTTTAAATACTGCCAAGACCGTGATGCTCTATTTCAATTGTGTGTTAATCATGGCCTCATTTTGGACAATAAGACGTGCGAAAACTGTGGTAAGACTGCTGTGTTGGACCTCAAAAGAAAAAATTTCAGGTGCCAAAAGATGGTGTCTGTGAGGAAGCAGAAAAGGCGCAAGTGTGGATGGGCCCAGAGTGTTTTTGCTCATACTTTTTTTGATAACATCCATTTGCCACTCTATAAGGTACTGACATTTGTCAACATGTACTTGAGAGATGGATTTTCTTACCTCTCAGCTACTTCAGAGCTGGCCTTCAGTCAACATACCATCAATGACTGGAGCAGTTTCTGTCGTGAAGTACTTATAGAGTGGTGCATTGAAACATCTGCACAACTGGGAGGTCCTGGCTCGATTGTGGAGATTGATGAGAGCAAGTTTGGTCGACGGAAGTACCATGTTGGTCGGATGATTGAAGGCCAGTGGGTGTTTGGAGGTATATGCAGGCAATCCAGAACCTTCTTCATGGTGCCTGTTGAGGATCGTACCTCCGACACACTGCTGGCCATCATCAAGGAGAAGATTCTGCCGGGGACCACCATCATCTCGGACTGTTGGAAGGCGTATCACTGTCTGGGGAAGGAAGGCTACCAACATCTCACTGTCAACCACTCTGTTAATTTTGTGGACCCAGACAGTGGTGCCCACACCAACACCGTGGAACGCCTATGGAGGGATGCCAAGCGGAAGGTTCCACTTTGCGGCAGGCGCAGGAAGCACTTTGTGGGCTACTTAGCACACACCATGTTCATCATGCATCATAAAGACCCCAACACCAGATTCCATCATTTCATGAAGGCTACTGCGGCCCTGTACAACCCTGCTTGCCCTCCTCAGCCCCAACAGTCCGACCCAGAATCTCCACCTCCGCCAGCACCCGAGCCAACATCGTCACCAACTCCATCACATTCCTCATCTCAACATCAGCCAGGACCGCGACTATGCTCTTCCTCTACAGCCGCACCTGCTAGTCCACCCCGCACCTGCTAGTCCACCCGACCTCGACCCAACAGCTCCAGCACCTCTACGTCGTCAGCCACCCTGCTCTTCTTCTACCGCCACACCCTAACTTCAAACCGCCAACAACTCACAACCAGTCCATCGTGCTTCTCTTAACTTTTCCATTTGGTTAGTACCTTATTGGCCCTAGTACTGTATTTCATTAACATTTTCTATAGGTTAGGTTACGCTAATGTTAACCCCATAATACTAGGTTAGGTTAGGTTAGGTTAATGACAAACCTTGGCTCGGATTTCATGGATTTAGCGGGGGTGGCAGCCCCCACCCCATAATACTAGGTTAGGTTACGTTAGGTTAGGTTAAGGTTAACCCCATAATACTAGGTTAGATTATTTGGTTAGGTTAATGACAAAACTTGCCTTGGATTTCATGGATTTAGCGGGGGTGTGGGGGCGGCAGCCCCCACCCATAATACTAGGTTAGGTGAGGTTAGGTCAGGTCAGGTTAGGTTAAGGTTAACCCCATAATACTAGGTTAGGTTAGGTTGGGTTTTTTGGTTAGGTAAATAACAAAATTTGCCTGGGTTTTTATGGATTTGGGGGGGGTGGGGGGGCAGCAGCCCCCACCCATAATACTAGGTTAGGTGAGGTTACGTTAAGGTTAACCCCATAATAGGAGGTTAGGTTAGGTTAGGTTATTTGGTTAGGTTAATGACAAAACTTGTCTCTGATTTCATGGATTTAGGGTGTGGGGGCGGCAGCCCCCACCCATAATACTAGGTTAGGTTAGGTTAGGTTAGGTTATTTGGTTAGGTTAATGACAAAACTTGCCTCGGATTTCATGGATTTAGCGGGGGTGTGGGGGCGGAAGCCCCCACCCATAATACTAGGTTAGGTTAGGTCAGGTCAGGTTAGGTTAGGTTAAGGTTAACCCCATAATACTAGGTTAGGTTAGGTTAGGTTAATGACAAAACTTGCCTCGGATTTCATGGATTTAGCGGGGGTGTGGGGGCGGCAGCCCCCACCCATAATACTAGGTTAGGTAAGGTTAGGTCAGCTCAGGTTAGGTTAGGTTAACCCCATAATACTAGGTTAGGTTAGGTTATTTGGTTAGGTTAATGACAAAACTTGCCTCAGATTTTATGGATTTAGCGGGGGTGTGGGGGCAGCAGCCCCCACCCATAATACTAGGTGAGGTTAGGCTAGGTTAGGTTAAGGTTAACCCCATAATACGAGGTTAGGTTAGGTTTGGTTAGGTTGTTGTTGTTGTTGTTGTTCCCTAAGCTGCCTGGCCGAACAGCCCCGAGTCCCTGAGAAAGGCCATGGCCACGATCGGGCTTTCCCACAGAGCTCTCATTGAGTGTAGATTGTGTTGTTGGCGTAAGTGGTTGTGTGAAATGCAGTCTTCTATGATGTGTTTAATGGTATGGGGTGCTGTGTTACATCCCGGGCAGGCGTCGACAACGGAGTCATCCAGTCTCTTCTGATAGCTCAGGAGAGCTGGATGGTGTCCGCATCTCAGCCTGGCCAGGTGGACTCTGTCCTCGCGAGGAAGGGAGGATTCGGAAGGATGGATTTCGGGAGGTCGTGCATGCAGCTGTGTGTTGTCTGTGAGTGAGTGGATGGATCGGTGAGAGATATGAGTATGGATGTGCTTCTGGATGTTGGTTCGGGGTGGGCAGGGAGGGAGAGAGGACAATAATTGTGTGTGATACCGTGTGCTGGGTGTTGTTTTGATATTTCTTGGTGTCTGTGGGTGTGTTGCCATGTAGTTTAGTGGGTGGTCTTGGTTCGTGGAGGCTGCTGCCAGGAATTGAGTGCCTCTCATGTCCAGATGGTCTTTGACTTTGAGGATTTTGGTTTCTTGATGTAGGTGATCTGTGGGTGCAGTAGCTGTGCAGCCTGTAATGATCTTCAGGGCTTTGTTTTGAATAGTCTGTAAGGTCTTATGATGTGTTTCAGCTAGGTTAGAAGCCCAGGCTGGGCTTGCGTATTCCATCACTGAGCTTATGTATTGTTTATATACGGTGGTGGTAGTTTCTTTGTTGTGTCCAAATTTTGTGTGAGCAAGTGACCTGAGGGCGTTAAGTCTGGGTGTCAGTTTCTTTTTAATGTTTGTGGTGTGCTGTTTGAATGTCATATGAGTATCATATGTTACTCCTAGGATTTGGGTGTGTGTGTATGTGTTAGGGGTGTGTTGTTTATGGTGAGTTGAGGGATGTATTCGTGTTCTCCTGTCCAACTTGTGAGCAGGGTTGCGGTGGATTTGGCTGGGGCTAGATTAAGTCTGTTTGTAGTGCACCAGCCATGTAGTGTGTTGAGATAGGGTTGAAGGAGATCTGTTGCTCTTTTTGGGTCATGGTGTGTGCATGTGAGTGTTATGTCATCTGCATAGGAGGCTAAGTTTATTTGGGGCGTATTGGGTGTAGTTATATCGTGCATGTACAGATTGAAGAGTGCGGGCGATAGGACGGATCCTTGTGGGACTCCGTTTGGAAAGTTTCTGGCACATCTGCCTGCTAGGAAGTTGGCCAGCCACCGTTTTGTGTTGTTGTGCATGTTTGTGTTGTAGAGTTTGTTTGTTAGGTTGTGGCGGGGGATGGCATCGAAGGCTTTACTAATGTCGAGTGTGGCTAATAGTGATCTGTGTGGTGGTCTAGCTGAATTGATGCCGTCGAAAGCTCTTTGTGTAAGGTCTGTGAGAAGAGTGTTTGTGGAGTGCAGTGGCCTAAAGCCATGTTGTGTTGGAGCTAGGGGTAGGTCAGGTGTAATTAGTTGTAATACTAGGCGTTCCATGACTTTGGAGGGGGAGCAAAGGAGTGTGATGGGGCGGTGCGAGGAGGGTAGCGTGGGGTCTTTGTTGGGTTTGGGGAAAGTGATGATGATACCATGCTTCCAAATGTCTGGTATTGTGTTGTGTGAATAGCTGTAGTTTGATATGTTAGGTTAGGTTATTTGGTTAGGTTATTTGGTTAGGTTGATGACAAAACTTGCCTCGGATTTCATGGATTTAGCGGGGGTGTGGGGGCGGCAGCCCCCACCCATAATACTAGGTTAGGTTAGGTTAGGTTAGGTTAGGTTAATGTTAACCACATTCTTACTGAGTTTTTCAACAGTGAAAAACACAAAAAACCCAGCCAACTTTCAAAATGAGGTTACTGTGATTTTGGACTCTGAACAGTTGACAAACACCAGCCAAGTTTGGTCAACACTTTGGGGTTTTATTCATCTGAAAAAGGGTGAAATCCGAGCCAACTTTGTTTTCCAATTTTGCCCTTTTTGGACTCTGACAATTGGCCAAATCCGAGCCAACTTTTGCCAAAACTTGGCTCGGATTTCAACATTTTGGTGTTTTTTCAATTGTATTTATTAGATTTTTAGAGTTATTCCCATAATACCCCTATTTTTACCCCACCCAAAGCCCCGCATTCCCAAACTCTCCCCTAGATTGTTGAGGTATCGGAATTACAATTAATAATAGAAATGCTAATAAATTGGCCTTTCCTCACTTTCTAAATACAAAATACACACTTACAAAGCATTAACATACACAAATAAAATAAATTAAATATAAAATAGCAGGAGTAGTAGTTATGCAGAATTACCTTTGTTTCTTTAAAAAAAAAAGGGTTGGGGGAGTTTCTGTTATCATTATACAAAGTTAATTTGCGTTATCACTAAAAAAACCAGCGTCGTTTGACACCCTGCACCAGGCACATAACAATCACACACAAAACCGTCCTTCACCCGGTGAGGGGAGGCCCACCTGGCCCGGGGCCAGGGTGTCAAACGACGCTGTTTTTTTGAGTGATAACGCAAATGAGCTTTTTGTATAATGATAACAGAAACTCTCTCAACCCTTTTTTTTTTTTTTTAAACAAAAAAGGTAAATTGACACAATTTTGGTCTTCATATTTCCATCTTGATTGCTTTTAGATTGCAAGAAATGCTGTTTTAGACACCTAAATTCTCAAAAAAAATCCGGGGGGGCATGCCCCCGGACCCCCCTAGACCTCACGCCTTCGCCACTCCGTCGCGCTATATAATGATAACAAAATAATAAACCATAATGATAACACAAATCATATTTTGTGGATTGACACCCTGCCCGGGGCTTCAACCCATCCTATATCCCAAGGCAAAAAACATTGTAGGCCTAGGCCTATAATTACTCTGACTAGGACTTGCATGATGCATCTGAGTGTTTAATTAAAGATCGTTGGACGTTGGATAATGGGAGAAATAACATTTTCCGGGGATTGTAACTAATTTCAACTAGGCTAGGCTAGCACTTGGGCCTAGGGTAGGCCTAGCCTATGTATAATTATTAAACTAGCCTACCTAGCCTAAAACCAAAAAGAAAAACCTTGGGAAAATTAGTGGTAGGTTAATAGCCTAGACCTACAGTATTTTCCGAAGCTATGAGACTCACGACCAAGATGAGCTAACTAGGACTAAAGATAAAAGGCAAAAACAGAGGTTATCTAACAAACCTTACTGGATTAGTAAGCCAGCACACTGGAAGTCAAGAATAGGGTCATGACTGGAACCCCTTTACGTTTCGAGAACTAGGATAGGCCTAGTCCCCTGTGTTGAAGCCGAGAGTAATATCAGACAGTAGTTCTTGTTCTTGTTGGGATGGTTTAAAACTTTAACCATTGGTAGGGCAGTATAAACATCTCAACTCGGCCGTACCTGGTGTGCCACTCAAGTAATGCGCACTATAAATACCACTTGCCAGTGGTGCACAGTGTGCACGAATGACGTTGACGATAGTTACGATAGTAGTGAGCTTGTATATTTTCCCAACGAGGATGGTTTTTCCGAACCTGCCGCAAGCCCATCGACGCAACCCTGGTTTTCTTTAAGTAGTAGTAGTTGTAGGTCGAAAAGATTTTGCCTTTACAACGGCACTTTCTTAGGTTTTATGATTTTATAACTACTGTATTGCAATTACAATTTCAATTTGTCTATTTATGTCAATTTGTGTCGTGCTCATATTTCCTTTAATATATCACTGATTTTCTTTACGCTTCTTTTCCCTTTTTCTCCAACAGTTGTAAATCATATTCTTCGTTTTATTGATTTTTTCTTCCTCAAAGAGCAGTTCTCCTATCAGCTTGTCTTCATCTTCGATGTACGGCCTCTGAAATAGTGGTTCTCCTTTTCTTTCTTCCTCGAATTATGTACACCATAATATGAAGTGTTTCAGATCCAAACTGGATATGTACCACAATCCCTAAAAGAAGGTACTGTCACACCAATACACAAAGGGGGAAGTAAAGGCATAGCCAAAAAATTACAGACCAGTGGTGCTGACGTCACATCTTATTAAAATCATAGAAAGAACAATACGAGCTAAGATGGTCAGCCACCTGGAAGATAACGAGGCATTCAACGAGGGTCAACATGGCTTTAGACAAGGCCGCTCCTGCCTTTCACAACTACTATCATACTACGACAAAATCCTACAGGATATTCAAGACGGAGAAAATGTAGAAGTCATATATCTAGATTTCGCCAAAGCTTTTGACAAGGTGGACCATGGGATCCTTCTACATAAACTCAAATCACTGGGAATAGGGGGAGACCTTGGAAGATGGCTCCACAGCTTCATCACCAACAGAAAACAAAGAGTCACGGTTCAAGGAAGCCTATCAGAAGCAGGTGGGGTCATCAGCGGAGTACCACAAGGATCAGTACTGGGACCTCTCCTATTCCTCATCATGATAGGAGACATCGACAGGGACCTGGAACACTCAACAGTCTCATCGTTTGCAGACGACACCAGACTCATGAAGAAAATCACCTCACAACATGATGCACAGCTACTACAACAAGACTTGGACAAAATCCTGAAGTGGGCAGAAGAAAACAACATGGCCCTAAACGGAGACAAGTTCGAGCTTCTAAGGTACGGGAACAAGAGAGCACTACAAAACGACACCAACTACAAAAGTGGACAGCAAGAAATTACCGCCAAAGACACAGTGAAGGACTTGGGAGTAAATATGAGCAGTGACGCCACTTTTTCCCAGCATATTACCAAAGCCACAACAACAGCAAAACAAATAGCAGGCTGGATCCTGAGAACCTTCCACACAAGAAATGCGAGGTGTATGTTAACACTGTGGAAGTCACTGGTCCTACCACGACTGGAGTACTGCTCTCAGCTCTGGTCTCCCCAAAAAGTAGGAGAAATAACAGAAATCGAAGCCACCCAGAGGACATTCACCAGTAAAATTCATGGGTTTCAACTCTTTAACTACTGGGAGAGACTCAAGGAGCTGCAGCTGTACTCACTTCAAAGACGTAGGGAGAGATACATCATCATCTACGTCTGGAAGATTTTGGAAAAAAAAGGTACCAAATCCAAACATCCAAGAGACTCAACACCAAAGGCGAGGGAGGCTGTGCTATGTGAGGACTACGCCGGGATCAACAAAACAAATCAAATCCCTGATCCATCACAGCTTTACATACAATGGAACCAGACTGTTCAACTGTATACCAGCCCCTCTCAGGAACATGACCGGGGTGTCTCCAGACACCTTCAAGAAACACTTGGACATGTGGCTGGCCAAAATACCGGACCAGCCACCAACACCAGGATACCCCAGCACCAACTCCAACCGACTTCTAGAATGGAGAGTGGAAGAAAGGGAGCTGCCTGGTCGCAGTGGAGCCCCAGCTCAACTGTGTCACTAACGGACGGAATACAACAAAGTGTAACAAAGTGTAAAGTGTAAGATCTTCCACTGTTGCTCCGCACAAATCACATGCTGTGTCTCCTCCATGGTGTCTGTTCGGTTGCTAGACTACTCGGCCCACGGGACAACTCGGCCAACGGCGAGACAGCTCGGCCCAGTAAAAACGAAACAGCTCGGCCCACGGCGAGACAGCTCGGCCCAGTAAAACTGTTATGCCCTGCTTTTCTACAGGATTAACTTGGGTAATGTGAGTTCTAACTGACTGGGTATAGAAGGCTGCATGCACAAAACAAGGTATGAGGAATAGAGAACACAAAAGAAACACACGGTAACAAGACACACGATCACGTTTATTGATTTGCACACTTCTGAATACTCGTACAAGACAAATGATAGAATTGAACAACACTAGCATAAGTGGATCTGGATGGAGCCTAGTCTCCCACTTCCAACGTTCAGGTATTAATCTTCTGATCACTGGCTTTATTCACAAGTTATTATACTGGAGACCATCAAGGTTACTTATAGATTCAAATTCACTGTTAGATTTATTACTGGTAGCTCTGGTGCACAAGTAGTAGTTCACAGACTAGATTAGACATGCATATTTTAGAGCACGGGAATTCTAGTAACCTCAGGGGGTACTGATCTACGTTTTATATTCTTATAGCAGAAATACGTAGAACGCAAATCAGTGGGCGAACATTAGATATCACTAGGGTTTCACTTCTATGTAATAATATCTGGATATATGGGTAATTACGAGAGTTAATATCGCCTGTTAATTAATGAACACTGATACGCTTAGCACTTCCTAATGGAATGGTTATATATGAATTATACTGGGGCAAAGATATAGCCACTTCGTAGAAATATTAATAAGTGAGTCTCTAAATAGTACTGTAACACTGTAGCACTAATAGAGTGAATCTTGGGTAGTATTTGATTGGTCTGGTCCTGGTTATCTTGCGTCCGTGATGTTGGGGGCTAACGACTGGTTCCGCGGCCGTCCAGGTGGTCCATATGTAGGAAGTTCTCAAGTACGTGGACAGGTCCTTCTATCTAAATCTGCCACGGAGTCTGCCGGCTCTGGAACTCAATTCTCAGCAATCAACAATGATAGAGCTCGAGGTCAACTCTGGTGACCAACCCTGGTTGGTGTCTATCTTTCAACTGATTTTACTGGGGGCTGGAGCTTGATTTATAGGGGCGGTTTTGGACCCTGTAGGCCATAGGGATCTCGAGTTTTGATGGACTTATTTGAGCTCTCAATTGATACAGGAACTAGGTAAGGTGGTGATTACTGTTGTGGCACATGGCTATATGGAGCCTTCATAATGGAATATAACTGAGCCTTAGTAAGAGGTACTATTTTGGCTATACTGGAAGTATTTAGGGGAGAGAGACTGGATCTACTTTGCGAGGAGGACTGGGACAGCTGTGATAGGAGCATCTCTCTTAGATTGCTCAGTCTTCATTCTATGGTATAGCTGAGGTGCTAATTTGGTTATCAGAGTATGCAAGAAAGGTTAATGGGTTATTGTGGGTTAATAGAGGTTAGTAAAGGTGTTAGTCATACATGGTTAGTTCATTGATAGGAAGAATTCCTGTGCTACCTGGCAATGACCCGGAAGTCAAAACAGGGGTCAGGTATACCTCCGCAGGGGTGGGGGTCTCCCTCCTCGGGTGGGTGAGAGGGGTAGGTGCGCGTCCTCTCTCGGTGATGGTCGTCCGGGCGGCTGTGGCTGGGGGCTTGCCATATTACAAGTGTTTGTAATAACCCTCTGTTTATGAGCCAGATGTGGGTGTTCGTAAGACCAAAACCGAAGGTGCCTTGACCAGCTGGTTTAATTGGTTGGGTTGTTAATTGCATGTTTGTTGGATGTGGTGGAAACTGGGTTGCTAACTCTGCCACATTTATCTGGAAGTATGGCAATAGAAGTTAGTCACTGGCGAGGCGGCTAGCCTCGCACTGATGATCATTTGGTACAGGGTTGTGAATGGGTTGTGAGGGAATAGATGGCATGCAAATGGTTAGGAAAGTTCTAATGGTGTTCCTTCCTACTGGGGGAAGGTAGGCTGGATAGGAGTATATATACAAAAGGTTTGAGAATGTTAGTTGTTATGCCCGGTCCAAATTGGAACGCGAGATATTCTTTGTACAATGAGCAGCTCTCTAACTGGATAGGTATACCTTAAACTTTAAATAAAGAGACAAAACGGTAGGATAGTAAACACACAGGTAACAAGTTAACATGGGTTTTATTCAGTTTAACACCTGGTTCATGGAGGAGCAAGACATATATTTTATGCCTGTAACCTGGAGATCATCAACAACAATAAGTGTTATGCCCTGTTTTTCTACAGGATTAACTTGGGTAATGTGAGTTCTAAATGACTGGGTATATAAGGCTGCATGCACAATACAAGGTATGAGGAATAGAGAACACAAAGAAACACACGGTAACAAGATACACGATCACGTTTATTGATATACCACATCTGAAATACTCGTGCAAGACAAAATATAGATTTGAACAACACTAGCATAAGTGGATCTGGATGGAGCCTAATCTCCCACTTCCAACGTTCAGGTAATAATAATAATAATAATAGTTCTTAAAGCTAGCGCATGCTAAGCTAGCTAAGGATAGCTCAATAAGGCCGATTAGGTGTATTTCCATTGGGGTCCTGTACTACTACCCCATCCCTTTGCTCATGAGAGATGGTAACGACTCAGTGCTTGTGAAAAATCTTTAATGCGCCGAGCGTGGGCGCGAACCCGGGCCTTCTGGGTGGAAGTCCGAGACGCTAGTCACTACACCAAGCGAGCCGCAGGTATTAATCTTCTGATCACTGGCTTTAATTCAACAGGTTTATATACCGAAGACCATCAATGTTACTTATAGAATCATATTCACTGTTAGATTTATTACTGGTAGCTCTGGTACACAAGTAGTAATTCACAGACTAGATTAGACACGCGTATTTTAGAGCACGGGAATTCTAGTAACCTCAGGGGGTACTGATCTAAGTTTTATATTCTTGTCTAAGAAATACATAGAACGCAAATCAGTGGGCGAACATTCAGATATCACTAGGGTTTCACTTCTATGTAATAATATCTGGGTATATGGTTGATTACGAGAGTTAGTATCGCGTGTTAATTAATGAACACTGATACGCTTAGCACTTCCTAATTGAATGGTTATATGAATTATACTGGGGCAAAGAGATAGCCACTTCATAGAAATATGAATAAGTGAAATCTCTAAATAGCACTGTAGTAATGTAGTACTGATAGAGTGAATCTTGGGTAGTATTTGATGGGTCTGGTCCTGGTTATCTTGCGTCCATGATGTTGGGGGCTAGCGACTGGTTCCGCGGCCGTCCAGGGTGTCCATATGTATGAAGTTCTTCAATACGTGGACAGGTCCTTCTATTCAAATCTGCCACGGAGTCTGCTGGCTCTGGAACTCACTTCTCAGCAACCAACAAGGATAGAACTCGAGGTTACTCTGGTGACCAACCCTGGTTGGTGTCTATTTTTCAACTGATTTTACTGGGGGCTGGAGCTGGGTTTATAGGCTCGGTTTTGGGCCCTGTAGGCCATAGGGATCTCGAGTCTTATGGACTTGTTTGATCTCTCAATAGATACGGGGACCAGGTAAGGTGGTGATTACTGTTGTGGCACATGGCTATAGGAAGCCCTCATAATATGATATAACTGAGCCTTAGTAAGAGGTACTATTTTGGCTATACTGGAAGTATTTAGGGGAGAGAGACTGGATCTACTTTGCGAGGAGGATGGGGACAGCTGTGATAGGAGCGTCTCTCTTAGATTGTTCAGTCTTCATTCTATGGTATAGCTGAGGTGCTAATTTAGTGATCAGAGTGTGCAAGAAAGGTAAATGGGTTATTGTGGTTTAATAAAGGTTAGTAAAGGGGTTAGTCATGCATGGTTAGTTCATTGATAGGAAGAATTCCTGTGCCACCTGGCAATGACCCGGAAGTCAAAACAAGGGTCAGGTACACCTCCGCAGGGGTGGGGGTCTCCCTCCTCGGGTGGGTAAAAAGGGGTAGCTGGGCGCCCTCTCTCTGGGATGGTCGTCCGGCGGCTGTGGCTAGGGGCTTGCCATATCACCAGTGTTTGTAATAACTCTCTGTTTATGAGACAGATGTGGGTGTCCTTAATACCAAAACCGAAGGTGCCTTGGCTAGCTGGTTTTAATCGGTTGGTTGTTAATTGTATGGTTTGCTGGATGTGGTGGAGACGGGTTGCTAACTTAACTCTGCCACATTTATCTGGAAGTATGGCAATAGAAGTTAGTTACTGGTGAGGCGGCTAGCCTCGCACCGACGACCATTGGGTGCAGGGTTGTGAATAGGTTGTAAGAGAATAGATGGCATGCAAGGGGTTAGTAAAGTTCTAATGTTGTTCTGGCCTACTAAGTGAAGGTAGGCTGGATAGGAGTATATATATAAAGGTTGGAGAGCGTTAGTAACGGAAAAATCAAGGATCTTCACGAGGATGAGAGAGAGGCTAGGTCGGACAAGAGTCGAGAAGCTCGGGTATCTTAATGAGAGGGGGGGAAGCTCAGGGGGCTACAGGGAAATTTGACCCTAAGGTCTCTGGGCGTGGGGGTGGCATTAGGCTACAGTTGATTTTGGAGTTTGAAAGGACAGTGAAAGTACGTTAGCCAAATGCTACCGGGGGATGCAAATACGGGGTGGTATATGAGTCTGGAAAATATAGAATCATGTGGATTGTGGGGGAGAAGGAGGTTAGCTGTAGGTGTGTGCTTGACTGTGGATAAAGTAGGGAAAAACATGGTATGTTATTACTCGTCAATACGAGGGGTTATGGACTTATTATTTGACACGATTTCTTGGACGTCTAGGTGTCCCTGGGAACTGCGTTTTCTATGAAATATAGACCAAAGAAAAGCAGCAGTTCGTAGGGGTACTGCGTTATTGTTTCGAGGTACTATGATAGATACTGGTAACAAAGGTTATCTATACAATCTCTGGTTGGGATAAGAATTACGTTATAGCATGGCGGCTAACATCTGTAGTCATGGCTGTCTAAGTCTTATGGGGGCAATGGTTCTATATCCTGGTGTACCCGTGGGTATCTTAATTTCTTAGGAGTTTGGACATGTGGTTTTTAACATCTACCTCTCGGATGTAAGAACATACATAGATATATGGCTGTCTGCTTTGTTGGCCTTGGCTCAACCTAGGGACAGGGCATGGGTGTTTCTTAATATGAATATTTATTAGTGGCCCCTCTATCATTGACGAACATGCCTATTACATAAGGCATCCTCTTCAAACACTAATCCGCCGTAGTTTGAATCTACCGCGCAGAGCATTTAAAATCTGAGGAGCCTTCATCATGAGCGCACGCGACCTCACTCATGGCTTCAGTCATTATGAATTGGGTTCTCACTACGAAAATACTTCGTAAAAAATAAAAAAGAAAAAGAAAATAAGAATAACTATCCAATAAGCTTTCCATCATATCGTGGATGTACTTGTGTGGATCTTTGACCAGACGCTGATTTAGGCGTCATTCTTCCTCCTCTGCTCTGCGATCAGCCGGCCCGGACGTGTCTCTCCACGCTCCGCTGGTTCCGCATTTGCTGCGTCCCTAGTGAGTTTTTTCTCATTTGTTTACTCCGGGATGTATCTAGTAAGGTTAGGATATGCGTAGCAGGAGTGTCCTGGGCTGGTTGCTCGCAGTGCAGTGTATTTTGGATCGTGTGTTTGGGGCATCTATTTCGGATGTACCCTCGTGGTCCTGTTGTGGACAGGTGAACTTTTTCACAGTTAGCTAGCTTTGTGATGTAGGCAGCTTTCATTACGCGTTATTGTTTCCTTTTATCTTTCTGATGAGGTAGCGTATTTTTGCTGACGTTCCCAGCGTATTTTTCTTCACTTAGTGAAGTTTTTTCTGGGTCCCGAGTCAGTTCTTCCCTTTGCCGGAAGTATTTGCTACAGTGGTGTGTTGGCGGTGGTTCCTGTTGTGATATAATTCAGTGCTTTTTGTTTATATTCCGCCATGTTAATGTTATCCGTCTGCCTAGGCCTAGCCAGCCTCTCGTAGCTTTACCACATATACAAGTGTTATTGATTTATTTTCTAAATATGTACTACTGTGTCATGTGTGTCCTGGTTTAGTTGTGTATTGGCTAATTCCACGGACTATTTATGTGTCCTGGGTTAGTTGTGTATTGGCTAATTCCACGGACTATGTTGGGCCCGGCGTTAGTTGTGTTTTGGCTACGCCTCGGTCCGGTGGTGCGTTCAGATGGTATCTGGACGGGGTGGTGTTTTTCCGGCGGGTTTTTCTCGGTTTCACCTTGATAACCCCGGCTGGTTGCCGAGTTTTGGCCACGCGTGGTTTAAAAACAGGCTGGTTTCCCCGGCGAGTGGGTGTCTGTGGCTCCCCAGGACTGCGTCTCTGGGGTGCCTGTTTCAGGCTCCTTTTGATTCCCGGCGGGTTGGCTGTACCCATCTAACAGTGTTCATACGGACACGTGTTGTTTGTAGTTTTTTCGGTTTTGCAAAGCCAATATAAAACTATGCTGTTGTTGTGTTTCCTCCCCGGCGATCTTTTACAAAGAAGTGGGGATAGGAACAATTGGGGTTAACTTTTAAACTAAATCACCCGGCGGGTGCAACCTGGAAGGGTGGGATGACCGATTTTCAAAATTCAGTTTAGTTGACCAGACAATTGAGGGATGCATTGTGTATCGCCTCCTTCAACATACGGCGCTTTAGGGCACAATTGGGGTTAACGTTTTTTAAACTAATATTCACACCCGGCGGGTGCTCCTTGGAGGGATGGGAATAACGAATTTACAATTCAGTTAGTTAACCAGACAATTGAGGGATACGTTTTTGTATCGCCGCCTTCAACATACGGCGATCTAAAAAGATACTTCGGGAGAAGTTAGATCTCGTATATTTGTCAGGCTTCCCAGTTTTTTATCTACGAGATAATTCGGGGGCCGGCGTCTTTTTTAGTTTTTTTTCTTCTCCAAAATTGAATCTTGAAACAAACACCACCGGAAAGACTTAATCAGTTATAAACGCCATGCTGGTCTTTATATATTATGTCAGAGGGTATTCATAAATCTTTTGGACAAATTAAGATATTCTGAAATCTTTTACTTAGGAAACCCCACCGCGTAGCGAGCTGTAGTCGTTGAGTATTACGTCTCGTTACCCGGCGGGTTATTTAACACTTGTGTGCGAACATGATTGGGTTAACCTTATGAGCATTAATTCCTGGAAATTTTCTTTTTTTCCAGAGCTGGGTCCCGGCGGGTCTATGCAGAACCTGGAGTAAGTATCCCACCAGTCTCTGTCATGGGCTACCTTTGCCCCGGTTTTTGCTTTATGCATTACGCCCTCCTGTTCAGGTATCCCTATTTTTGCACACACCCTTTGTATAAAATGTGTTAAAATGTCTCGTTTGGTGTGGGTTACCTTTCCGGCGTTTTTTCTCGTTGCTCCGAGAACACCGTTTTTGTTTACCGAGTTTTAGTCAGGATGGCTCAAAATAGGTAAGTTACCCTGACGAGTTTGGTCGCTTGAGGGCTCATAAGAAACTGCGTTTTCTGTGGTCGAGCCTGGGATCAGGCTTCCTGTGTTATTCATTGCTTTATGCTTTACGCCCTCCTGTAATGTATAGTTTAGTGTGGGTTACCTGCTCGTGGTGACCTCGCAAACACCCATTTCTATTTATTTTTTCCATTTATTCTTTTTTCAAGATAGGGTGACACAAACGGGGGCGGCGCTACCTGGGTTTATCCCAGGTAGTAGTTTAATTTTACTCTAAATTTAATAAGTGTTTTGTATATTTTTAATTGTAGGCTACATAAATATAAACAATGGCCGGCCAAGGCAAACGGAGGCAGAGTTTATTGGGAGATGAAGAGAGCTATGAGTTTGAGGGATTTCT
Source organism: Paralithodes platypus (assembly GCA_032716605.1). NCBI lineage: Eukaryota > Metazoa > Arthropoda > Malacostraca > Decapoda > Lithodidae > Paralithodes > Paralithodes platypus. The sequence continues at coordinate 48,193,692 of CM064533.1, read as the reverse complement.
GGCAGAGGGTGGTGAAGTGGAGGATCAATTGACTGTAGTGAAGAGACAGATGATGGGTCTGTTAAGATGGAAGGGAGTTATGGAGAATTGGAGGAGAGATATAGGTGTGAAGGTGGAGTCACTGACAGAAATATGTGGAGCCAGTTCAGTAGCAACTGCAGATGGGCCATTAATTGCTAACCTAGATGCAGTGATAAGGAAAGTAGATGAGCTGGAGGCAGAGCATGGCACTCAAGGAGCAGCTAAAGGAGTATGAGGGCCATTTAAGTGAGAAAGTAAAGGGAGTAATAAGTGAGGAGAAAGATGAGTGGACAAGGGTGGGGAATGCTAAGGTGGATGCATTGGAAGAAATCATGAAGGAGCAGGTGGAAGAGAGAGAAAAAGAGAAAAGAGAGTTTGAGAAGAATGTAGTGCAGGTTTTGAAGAGCAAGGAAAAGGTAGTGAGGGAAACAGCGGAGACCAAAAAGGAGCCGACCAAACGCACCACTGAGGTGGTAGATGGTGGAAAGAAAAAAACTGTCTGGGACCATCAGGTCCTGGTAGTGAAGCCAAAAGGACCGATCTCCGAGCCAGTAAGCCCACCAGATACAAAGGCAATCGAGACTGCTTTGGCTTAGGTTTCGGTTAACAAGATAACTAGAAATGAGTCAGGTGTACTGGTGGTACGACTTCCATCCAAGAAAGCCAAAGAAGATGCAGGAAGGGCCATCAATCAGTATTTGGGGGTGGACAGTGCCTTCAGTGTCTCCGAACCAAAGAAGATGATGCCAAAATGACTCTGGTAGGCATTGCTAATGACGCTGAGGATAATGAGATCATTCCCAGCATCCTCAACAAGAACCCAAGAATAAAGTCCCTGGTCGACGATGGCTTAGCTATGAATTTGCTATTCACTAAGCAAAAGAGTGATGCACACACTAAGATTGCGGTAGTAAAAATGTCACCTGAAATACGCTCTTCCATTGTGGATGATGGCAATTCTGTGTACAGTATGTTGGACTTGTGAGATGTCGTGCATACGATCGCTTCTGGGTAACACAATGTTACCATTGCCAGGGCTTTGGTCATACCAGTGACAGGTGTTATCGGAAAAATGAGGATCCCAAAATGCAACTTCTGTGCTGGTACTCATAACTCAAAAGACTGCACCAACAAGACTTCCCCCAAATGTATAAATTGTATGAGCTCCACATCAGTTACGGAGCCGCCAAATCATTTCGCCTCAAGTAGAAATTGTCCTTTAATGACAGCTCAGAGAAATAAAGTTATTGAGAACACCGATTTTGTAGGTTCAAAAAAACTGAAAAATGCACATGGAAGCCGGTTGAAACTGGGTCTGTTGAATGTTCGTTCCTTGCGTAACAAAATGGATCATATTTGCGAGATCTTGGATGAACGTAACCTTGATGTATTATGTCTCACTGAGACCTGGTTGTTCGAGTCAGATCTGAATATTATCCAGGCGGCATTGCCTAAAACCCATTCCATAATAAACGTTCCTAGGCCTAGGGGAGTTCATCCGGGTGGTGGAGTGGCAGTTGTCTACTCCACATCTCTGGTGAATATCTTGCAAATAAGCCATAACCCAGCCCCTCTTTATTATGAACTGTTGGAAGTGGAAATAAAACTCCATCAACAAATTCTAAGAATGGCAGTTGTCTATAGGCCTGGCCATCGTGGCACAGATAGGGGTTTTATGGAAGAGTTTGGGCAGTTTCTCGAGGAATTTTCTGCTAAAACTGGAAGACTTTTGATGTGTGGAGATTTTAATTACTGGGTTGACAGCCCTCATCTGAAGCCATTCTCTCCTGAGTTCCTTGAGTTGACTGATCAGAACAATTTTGTAAACCATGTGTCCCACCCAACTCATATCTTAGGACACACCCTTGACTTGGTTTTCTCTCCTGTGGGTTGTGGTGGTGTTCTGGATGTTGATGTTGAGAATGCTGACCCTAATACCTCTGATCATGCTTTGATTACTTTCAGCTTTGATTTCCCTAAGCCACTCACACATGAAAAAGTAATCAGATTTAGAAATTATAAAATTGAAGACCTAAATTTGGCTAGCAGTGAAGTAAAACAGTACTTGGGAAGTATTGATACTTCCAACCTTACTTCAGATGAGCTGGTGGAGGTACATGGAAATGCACTTAAATTAGTGTTCGATCATCACTGTCCAGAAGTAGAGAAGAAAATCATAGTACGAGATGATTCGCCCTGGTATAGCACTCGAGTTAAATTTCTTAGAAGAGCGCGTAGAAGAGCTGAACGTGAATGGCGGAAAAATAAAACAGACTCTACATGGTTGCAATACCTGTCAGCCAGAAGAGCTGTGGTCTACAAAATCAAAGATGAAAAGAAAGTGTATTATCAGGGAAAAGTTGACTCGTGTGGTAACGACCAGAGGAGGTTGGCTTCAATTGTAAACAGTTTACTTGGAAAAACAAGAGTCAGCTTAAGACCTTCTGTACCTGATGCCGGGTTGGCTGCCAACTTTGTGGCATTTTTTGCTGGCAAAATAACTCGCATAAGACAGGAATTGGATGATGCTTCTGTTGGTGAAGAACTTTCAGTTGTACTCCAACCCCGACACATTCCTAATAATGTCCTCTCATCCTTTCACTCAGTAGAGGTGGACATGATCTCGTCCTACATAAGAAACCTCAATAAAACATTTTGCCCGTTGGATCCCATAAATGTTTCCAAGCTACCAAGAGTCTATGATCACACAGTTGAGTTTATTTCCAAAATAATTAATAAGTGCTTCTCTGAAGGTAGCTTCCCACATTCTGAAAAGCATGCACTACTCCGACCTACTCTAAAGAAACCTGGACTTGATGTTGAGAACATGTTGAACTATCGTCCTGTCTCCAATCTGTCCTTCATATCAAAGATATTAGAGCGTGCAACACTTGACCAATTACAACCACTACTTCAGAAGAATGAAACTATCCCAATTTTTCAGTCTGCTTACCGACAGCATCATTCAACTGAAACAGCATTGATTAGAGTACATAATGATCTAGTTGAGAACATTTGCAATGGTGTGGCCTCACTATTGGTCTTGCTTGATCTCTCTGCGGCTTTTGACACAGTGGATCACGAGTTGTTATTGAGTGATCTTTATGATTGTGGTGTGCGTGGACTCCGCTCTCTTGCTTCTTGGGTCGTACTTGTCAGGTAGATCCCAGAGTGTGATGGTAAATCAAGTGGTCTCGGACTCGACACCCCTGCAGTATGGTGTTCCGCAGGGATCAGTTTTGGGTCCTATCCTATTTATAATTTATATTAGCAGTTTGTCTCTTCTGCTTCGTGCACATAATGTCACCTTTCACTTTTATGCAGATGACACCCAGATTTATGTGAGAATCACAAATATAGTTGATATACGGAGTAAGATGGAATTGTTGATGTCTGATATCAAGAAGTGGATGGGAGCGAGAAAACTTAAACTAAATGATGGTAAAACTGATATGCTCATCATCCGAGGAAATAGAAGAGCTGATGATATGGTAGGTGCCCTCTCCATCAATGTGGGTGGATCTCAGCTGCGACCGGCCAACTCTGTTCGAAATCTGGGTGTATATGTGAACTCCCGATTAGATTTCAAAGAGCATGTAAACCAGATAGTTAAAAGTTGTTACTTGCACATCAGAAATCTCTATTTGGTGAAGCCGTTTATAACCAGACGTTGCCTCCTGACGTTGGTTCACTCATTGGTCTTCTCTCGTGTTGATTATTGCAATGCCCTGTTGGTGGGTCTTCCAAATTATATTTTGAAGAAAGTTCAGTCTGTTCTTAACAGGGCCGCAAGACTAATTTTTGGTGTTCCACCTAGAACTCCTACTACATCTCTTCACATAGAACTGCACTGGCTGCCAGTAAGAGCAAGAATAGAATTTAAGTTGTGTTTGGTGACTTTTAAGGTTCTCAAATTTGGTGAGCCTGGGTACCTTGCGGAGCTGCTCAGGCGCCCACCGGCACACCATGGTGTAGTTGTGCGTCATGACAATGACCCTTTTCGTCTTGATGAACCAAGGGCTTTCCAGCAGTCTTCTTTCTTTGAGAGGTCATTCTCCTACATGGCTCCGAGGTTGTATAACAGGTTGCCGCTGTCCATGAGACAACTGAGTTCTGTTGAATGCTTCAAGAGACAACTTAAGACTTTTCTCTTTGAGAGAAGCTATGATCTTGAGAGAGGTGTCATGACAGATGGCTATAGAGTTTAGGCTATTTTGCCACTGCTAGTGATTGTTAAATGTGTGTTGTATATGAGCCTTCTTTGATGCATTGATTTTTGTTCTTTTTTCTTTCTCTTTTCGAGCGCTAGTAAATTCTTCGGAAAAATTGGCGCTTATAAGAAATAAGTAACATGCTTATTATTATTATTATTATTACCTTTCCGGCGTTTTTCTCGTTGCTCCGAGAACACCGTTTTTGTTTACCGAGTTTTAGTCAGGATGGCTAAAATAGGTCAGTTACCCCGACGAGTTTGGTCGCTTGCGGGCTCATCAGAAACTGCGTTTTCTATGGTCGAGCCTGGGATCAGGCTTCCTGGGTTATTCCTGTCGAGGGGGGCTCCACACAGTTTTCTAGGTGATCAGGCTGACACCTGTTGGACTTGGTTTTCTCTGCTTTTAAAAGCCATTGAAACAATGCTGTCTGTTTGTTTGGTCTTTACCTCCCGGCGACCTTTTTACAAAGAGGTCTGGGGCAGGTATAATTGGTTTGACATTGCATATAAAACCCGGCGGTTGTACCTTCGGGTGGTTATATTAACGGATTTGTGATTCGAGATAATTTGCCAAACAATTGATTGATACAATAGGGTATCACGGCCTTCAAGACGGCGATCTCTGGGGGCTTCTGGGAGAAGCCGGATTAGAGATTAAGATAGGCTTAGACTTTTTATGGGATAAAAAGATGCCTGAATCTTACTAGTGTTTCAAGTGTAAAGGGATACTTGAAAGTCATCTTTAATAAAGATATGCTTCATCTTTATGAGGATTAAGAAGTTATGCTTAATTCTTTTGGACAGGTAAAAGATATGCTGAAATCTTTAATAAGCCATTGAAACAATGCCGTTTGTTTGTTTAGTCTTTCCCTACCGGCGACCTTTTTACAAAGAGGTCTGGGGCAGGTACAATTGGTTTGACATTGCATATAAAACCCGGCGGTTGTACCTTTGGGTGGTTATATTAACTGATTGCAATTCGCGATAATTTGCCAAACAATTGATTGATACAATAGGGTATCACGGCCTTCAAGACGGCGATCTATGAGGGCTTCTGGGAGAAGCCAGATTAGAGATTAAGATAGGCTTAGACTTTTTATGGGATAAAAAGATGCCGGAATCTTACTAGTGTTTCAAGTGTAAAGGGATACTTGAAAGACTTCATCTTTAATAAAGATATGCTTCATCTTTATGAGGATTCAGAAGATATGCTTAAATCTTCTGGACAGGTAAAGATATGCTGAAATCTTAAATATGAAACTAAAGGAAAACGAAAAGTAGTGGTGGAGTGCTACGGTTTGTTGACCGGCGGTTTTGAGGCACATATTTTGTACCATTTTTTGGGTGTAACCCTATGAGCATTAATCCCCGGAAATTTCTCTTTCCAGGGCGGAGTACCGGTGTTGCACCAGGTGACCAGGTAGTTCCCGGGGGCGGGGTAGTTTTCCCCCAGTCTCTGTCGTGTCGGCACTTGAACCTCTCATTGCTGTATGTTCAACGCCGTTAAGCTTATTTTTATTTGTTAATGAAATAATTTAATAGCTGAATCATAATAAACATATATATTTTCTATGATTATATTATGATAATATTGTGTGTATTTATAGTAATTTATTTTAATACAATTAAATATAAATTAAATTAATTAGTATACTTTATGATTTTGCTCACCAGCTCTGCTTTCAATGTGTTAATGAGCTATGGGAGCTTTTAATTATCATAAACCTTTATGGGACTCGGACGAGGGCTCCCATTCAGAGAGTATACCGAGCTCGCAAGCGAGGGACATCCACAGCCAAGGTGTATGGCAATACTCACAGTCCTGGCAGGACAGAACACATCCCTTTGTGACTCAACTAGTGCTGACGTCCACCGGGATGCGAGTATACCATCTTCTATCACAGTTTTAACATGGCAACATGTGGAGGTCCCGGCTTCGGCGGGATCTGCCCATGATAAGCCAGACTTAACGGATGAAGAACAACGATCTCTGGTCTCAGAGATGGAGGTTGAAGAGTCCAGTCACCTTCTAGGCGACTCTCAGGGTACTGTCGAATCTCCACGGAGTTCGTCATCGGCTAGGTATGTACCGGCGGAAGAGATTGATGGACTACTTTTGAATGCACTTATTAGGTTCTTTGGCCCTACGCCGGAAACTCCTTTTGATACGAGAGATCCCGCGATGTCGACGAATGTGCGACCTCTGGCTACATCCTTTGCTTTAGCTAAAATACCTAACCATCCTCTTGTGTCAGATCCGATTTCCAATGTGCCAGGCACAGTCCTGGCACAATGTGCCAGGCACTCTCACTACTTCCACTGTGCGAGTCATATCAGACATATCTTCCCCTCCTTTAGACAAGGCGCCAGTAAAAAAACAGGAGCTATGCCTCTTTTATACGAGCCGGATGAGTCAGGGGTAGCAATGTTACGGAAATGTTTTGGATGTTCATACTAAGGACATTCCAAGTTATTATAACCATGACTTATTCTTCCCACCAAATCCCTCCAGAACGCCATTCTTGGTTCTCTCTTCCGGTTTTTGGTGCCGGCGGAGTCCCCTCTGCTTGGCTGCCACCCCCCAAATAATCAATTTGTGCGAATTATAAGCTCCCTTTAGCACGCCGTCACCAGCTTACCTAGACCGCGAGTTTAGGTTAAGAGGACAAGCGTTTAAACTGTTTTCGCTATATATGGTTCCCAGCAAGTAACAAAGTCTCTGTTACGCTCTTCTCAGGCAATAGAATCCGCGGAAGTCAGGAAAGCCATTGAACTTTCCCGGCGCTTGCTTCTCCAGACTTCCTTCCAAGTCTTTAGGAGATATTCGGACGGCCTTATTAGAGGCAGTTCGAGCAAGGCAGGATCTGAGGGTGTTCTTAGTGAAGAAACTTCTTGACCGTATTGCAAGCCAAGTAGTTCTGTCTCCAGTTCTAATTCTTACTTTGATTTCACCAGCAGTTTGGAAGACTGTTTTCAATTTGGCACAAGCATTCAAGCAAGGTCCCCGCAAGCCCTGATGCCCTTGTTAGAACAAGGGATCAGGGTATGGTGGTATCGGGGCGACTACCCTGGTGGTGGCCAGAAACAGAATAGTTACGCATCATTCATGTCTACGTTACGTTAAACCATCTCAAATCTCTAGGATTCAAGGTCAACTTAGTAAAAGTCAAACCCTTGTTCCCCCACAAGTATTTCAGGGGATAGGGCTGGTCGAGGACACAGCTTCTCTCACTCTGAGTCAGAGTGTGGACACTCGAAACAGATTTCGCAAAAACTGTTTATGTTTCTCCACAGGGTCTGACTACGACACAGAGGGACTTTGGGAATCTCTAGTCGGTTCTCTCAACTGGGTTCAGGCTACCTGTGAAGTTGGGCCGGTTGTAAATCTAACGTTAATCTGGGAGGGGGCAACAAATTTTTCCCACTATTACCGGCGGGGATTAGTTATGGCCTATCCCAACGTTATACACAACTTACTAGCGGTTTGGGCGACGAGAGAAATTGGTGCACGCGGTCATGTCATGAACCTTCTCCTCCGCCGTCGGTATGGGTGGACATGGATGCAGTCAGGAACGATAGGTTGGGGCTTTTAGTCAAACCTCGGGCATCAGGGTCAAAGGTTTTGGTCCTATTAGAAATCTTCCACATCAATGTTCAAAGACTTACTAGGTCCCCTTATCTGTCCTTCAGGCTCACGGCTCTGCTTTACGGGGCAAGTCGGTGGCCTTCAGAATGGACAATCTGAATGCGGTTCACTGTAGTCAGAAACAAGGGTCAATGAGATCTCGGGAAGTGGCTGAAACGTGTCAGAAAAGATTTTTATACTAGCCAAAAGGCTGGACATTCATCTTCACGCATCTTATATCCCAGGCGTAGCAAACGGTCTGGGCAGACGCTCTGTCTCAGCGACCAAAGCACAACAGTTAGAAATGGGCGCTCTTGCGTGTGCGGGAGCATTACCATCCACAAGTGGATTTGTTTGCGTCTGAGAAGACTCACAAACTCCCACTGTACCTCACCTGCCGGACGATAACGCCGGCGGGCGGACCTGACGCTCTGATGACGGACGGAGAACAGGTTGAGTTCCATTTATCTATTTTCCGCCGCCAGGACGCGTCTCTAATGTGCCACGTAGTCAACAAACTACAGGATTAGCGAGGCGTAGTCTCGCTAACGGCGCCCCTGTGGCCAGCGCAGTGTGGTACCAGCATTTGAACACGTGGTGCCCGCACCCAGTGTCATTCTGGTCGGGTTGTTCCACTTAGAACACAATTGGCAACCTAGAAACCTCGCGGACTTGTTCATTTTGGACATGCGGGAGGCCAAGTGGTAGCACCATATGGTTAGCGACGTGACCAAGATATTCACGAATCAATATACCCAGTCTACAAAGCGACAGTTTCAATCGCATTGGCAAGCTTTTACGTCTAGGATTCTTAGAACAAAACAACTGTGCCCTCGGTGGCGTTGGTTGTTTATTATTAAGTTATCTGTTCATGCGGCAACATTTATCTGAAAGTGATTTATGTGGGCAGGTTTTAAACTCCGCCCACCTCCCCGTCAGCTCAGGAATACATGGTCTCTGGACGAAGCATCGTCGTTATTCTCGTTCCCGTATGTACCAAAGACTGCAGATTTACAAAAGGGCAGTATGCCTTATGGCTTTGGCTACCGGGAACAGAGTCTCTGAGCTGGCGGCGATGAGCAACGCACCTAATTGCCTCAGGTTGGATAGGATTCATGAGTGTATTCACATTGCACCTACCACAGGATTCATAGCCAAGATTGAGCACAGTGAACACGTGCTTTCAGAGTTCACGTAGCCGGCGTTAAACAGGGGATTGGCGCACCATCTTTCTTGCCCCGTGCTAGCTCTAACCAAATATTTAAGGTGGCACCTCTAAATCACCAGGGTGCTTTATGGGTCGCAAGTCGGGGTGAACGCTTGATGGAGCGTACAATGGCTTCTCTCTTGGTAGAGGACTTTAAAGAAAAAGAATCCCGGCGTTGTGGGTAAGACCCACGATTCCAGCAAGGGGACAGCCTCTTTACGTTTCCTTAATAATCTTTCGGTGGAAGTTATTACGCCCACACAGTTGTGGGCCTCTAATCAGGAGTTTTTGCCTCGATACCTTTCAGTAGCTCTGGACAAACCTTCCTTGCCATGTATAGCTTTACGGCAGAGGGTCTAGGTGGGCCCTTTTTAGTCACGTTTTGTTTAATTTCAAGAAAAAAGGGGGGGGGGGGGGGGGAGGGTGCAGTCAGTGTGACATAGGACACCCTAGACCCCTCCAGAGTATGTGTTCGGGAACATTACGAGCTGTGATACTGGTGTAGGCATTGTATTATAAAATTTCTCTGTATGTATTCAGTACAGGAATTTGTGCTAAAGGCCAATAGTAGTGTTCCTACACTTCTTGTGGTAAGTAAGCTTTGGCTGTGAAGCACTAGATTTTTGAGAAATCTCGAGTAGTTGCAAACTACGACTTGTACTTTTGAAGTAATTACTTCTGCATAAGTACACGAGTCAGTACTTATACGAAATGTTACAAGAATTAATTTATGTTTGGTTATATTTTTTAGGAATATATCCACTAGTTAATGTGGTTTATTATGTGCAAAAGTAAACTTATAAGGTTTTAGTTTTCACCACTTACTTTAAGTGGGGTGCCTTCTTAACTAGCAGATCTCGGTACAGAGTCTCAGAGTTAACCCTTTTTCAAGCAGGCTTCTTTGAAGCCACGCTCCTGCTTGTAACCCTGTTTGAAGATTTAGGCTGTATAAAGTTTATGCACCCGAATATCTCTTTTTTACAAAAGTAAGAATACTATGTGGTTGTTTGATTATCTGCTTTTCTAGAGTTATGATATGATTCCGAATGTCCCCCTCCAGTCTTAAGAAATCAGGAATATGTAGTCAATGATGGAGGGGCCACTCATAAATACATAGGTTTGACTTCTGTAAGGAGATAAAGAAACACCTAATATTTAGTAGTGGCCCTTAATCATTGGACGGATGGGGCCCTCCCGACCATCCCCTTCCCATTCGTTGATGTTATAAGGATTTGGGGTAACTTGATATGTCAGTGAAGGAAGAATGCCGCCTGAATCAGCGTCTGGTTCTCCAAGATCCACAAAAGTACATCCACGATATGATGGAAAGCTTATTGGATAGTCTATTCTTATTTTCTTTTTGTTTTTTATTTTTTACGAAGTTGTTTCGTAGGGAGAACCCAATTCATAATGACTGAACCAGCCATGAGTGAGGTTTCCGCGTGCGCTCCTGATGAAGGCTCCTCAGAGTTTAAAATGCTCTGCGCGGTTAGATTCAAACTACAGCGGATTAGTGTTTTGAAGAGGATGCCTTATGTAATAGGCATGTTCGTCCATGATTACGGGGCCACTACTAAATATTAGGGTTTAGTTATCTCCTTACAGGAGTCAAACCTATAGTATATTCCTGTTTCATCATCGTGTAGGTAGAATAGGGCGGGTAAGGGGGGGTAGGACACGCAAGTAAATGGCTGTAGTGGGGATTGTTGGATACGAAGGAGGTAAGTGAAAAAAGGGACGTATGACAATTGTGGAAAAGTAAATGGAAAAAAAAAAAGGTGAACACAATGGCGGATTAAAGATACTTAACCTCAGGATTGAATATATAGATTTTATGGGCGATGAGCCTTCAGAAACTGAGGTCTGGCAAGACAAAATATGTTAGGGAATGTTAACATTCATACTTAAACTAAGGCGGAATACATAGAGGAACCCACGACATTTTATAGTCGTTCGTCCTAATAAGGTGATGAACTGGTTTGATTCTGCACTTGGCACAATCGGACATTAGGACAGTGCCGCTATGTCGTATCAATCCTGGTGGCAGTTAATATTATAGAGATGAATACATAGATGAACGACGAAATTATAGTCGTCGTCCTAATAAGGTGATGAAAACTGGTTGGATCTGCACTTGGCACAATACGACATTAGGACAGTGCCGCTATTGTCGTATCACTACTGGTGGCAGTTAATATTATAGAGATGAATACAGAGATGAACGACGACCTTATAGTCGTCGTCCTTAATAAGGTGATGAAACACTGGTTGATCTGCACTGGGCCACACTACGACATTAGGGACAAGCCGCGTAGGCAGTATCAATAATTGTGGCTGTTAATATTATAGAGACACTTAGTTACTAGAGGACCAATGTAAGGGGCGGACTGAGCAAGGGTCTACATATATCCTACTACTCGTCATGGACATTGATATACGAGGTCTAGGGCACAGGAGTGGGTGTTTTACCACTTCTAAGATATAGAACATCTACTTACTCGGATGCCTAAGAACATACATAGATAGATGGCGGTCTGCTTTGTTGGCCCATGTCCTCAACCTGGGGACAGGGCATGGGTGCTTTTACTAAGAATGTATACCTTCATGCTTCATCATCATTGTCAGTTAGAAGTGTAGGACACGAGGTGGTAGTGTAAGTGAGGGGTGGAAACTGGTCAGTTTAGAAGGTGCCGGTAGGTAGGTGCGGCCTGGAGCTGATCTAGCCCTGTAGGGCTGGGGCCTCCCTGTCGCAATTGGCCTGGCTCCTGGTCAGCTGGTCCTTTAGTGCTGCCGTGGACCTTTCTTTCGGGTGTTTCTGTGTGGAGTTCGTTCGTGGCTTCTGTTGTGGGCTTCTCGTTTTGGGGCATTTTACCATTCCCTCTCCTTCATTATAGGACTCCGTCCCCGAGCACTCAAGGGTGAAGTTCACTAGGAGCATAGTTATTGTGGGTCATTTTGAGGTGTATTACCCGGAGGTCTCCCCCCCCAACGCAACGGAGACGCTGACAGTCAGGTTTCTTTTGTAGAGCACCTGTTTATTAATGTAAGAACCCAAAAAAATTGGGGGTGGGCTTCCCTCTGTGTTGTGACGGGCGTGTTGCCCGGGCTTGCATGTGGCGCGTTCTTAGACGTAAGTGTCCAGTGGGGGTTTGTACTGTAACCTTTCTGTATGAATGGTTTGTAGCCGTTTCCAAAGTCGCGGTCCGTGTCGCGTCCCCTTTCCTGTTTAGTGAGGTGTGTGGGATTGACAGGAGGTCTGTTTAGTGT